>OZ035833.1:11371914-11684414 GCA_964034765.1 Knipowitschia caucasica | reverse complement strand
GGAAGCAGAGACCTGAGACCAGGACTAATGTGATGGTACTTCCTGGTTCTCGTCAGGCCTCAAGCTGCAGCGTTTTAAATAAACTGCTGCTGCTTTACTCACTCATTACTGAAGTGACCCTTGATGGATTGTCTTCACACTTGGCACAGCTTATGCTTGTAAATGAAATATTCTCTGAGTGAAGTTTGAGTCGTGTACCTTTTCTCTGAGAGCTTTCATCAATCCATGTTAACACCAAACAGCAGCAGCAGCAGCTCTCGGACACAAAGCTGTAGTTTGTTCATGTTTATTATTGTTGCAGTCAACGTAGTGAATTGCTTGTCACCGCGATCTGCCTCGAGGCTGGCAGCGAATCTCAGAAAGTGATTTTAATATTGAGAGAACACTGCCGTTCCGGCCTGTCGGTCCCACGTCTTTCCACTTCCATTTTAGCAGCGAGTTGCATCACACTGCGTGGGTGGAAATACACAATATTTACTGAAAAATTGGGAAGAATTTTGCAGAGAAATGACTGAAATTTTTGCCTCTTGTTGTAAGTAGTTTAGTCTTACTGTTAAAGTTGCATGATGTTGTCTTGCTACTACACTTACAGTACATACACACACACATATATACGTACACACACATACATACACACACACATACATATATACGTACACACACATATATACGTACACACACATACATACGCACACACACACCTACATACATACACACACACACATACACGCACACATATATACATACACAGACACACACACACATACATACATAAAGGCAGTACATACATGCATACATACACACAAACTTACACATGTATAAACACACACGCAGACACATACACATATAAAAAGCCTATAAAACCTACCAACCAGACACACAAACAAATGCACACACACACACATGCACATACACACACAAATACACTTTCCACTGTGTGATCAATAACGTTTTGTATTATCTTACACATACAAACACACACAGTTAAAGTCATCCAAAAACAAAAACATACACACACACACAAACAGACAGTCACACTCTTACACACAAATACATAAAATCATACACACACGTACATATAGACATTCATACACACACGCTCTCACACAGATATACGCATATAAACACACACACACACAGTCATACACATATAAACACACACACACACAGTCATACGCATATAAACACACGCACACAGTCATACACATATAAACACACACACACACACAGTCATACACATATAAACACACACACACACAGTCATACGCATATAAACACACGCACACAGTCATACACATATAAACACACACACACACACACACAGTCATACACATATAAACACACACACACACAGTCATACGCATATAAACACACACACACAGTCATACACATATAAACACACACACACACACACAGTCATACACATATAAACACACACACACAGTCATACACACACAAACGGCTCTGTTGAGTCTGTAAAATGTGCTATATAAATAAATATTACTTACTCGCTGTTAAAACGTACGTGTCCTTTCTTTACTTTCAGCCAATTGCACGACTTCTGGCGTCTGGATTATTGGGAGGACGATCTGAGGAGAAGACGGAGATTTGTACGAAACGCCTTTGGATCCACTCATGCCGATATTTCACTGAAAGCTCTGGAAGATTACGGTCAGTATGAAAACCTGCTCTCTCTATGGTCTCTCTCTCTCCGTGGTCTCTCTCTCTCTCTCTCTCTTGCTCTCTTTCTCTCTCTCTCTCTCTGGTCTCCTTGGTGTCTCTCTTTCTCTTACTAGTCTCTCTCTGGTCTCTCTCTAGTCTCTCTCTAGTCTCTCTCTGGTCTCTCTCTGGTGTCTCTCTGGTATCTCTCTGCTCTCTCTCTGCTCTCTTGCTGGTCGATCTTTATCTGGTCTGTATTTGTTGCCTCTCTCTGGTCTCTCTCTTTGTTTTTCTCCAATCTTTTTTTGATCTCTCTATGGTCCCTCTCTGGTCTGTCTTTGTTGCCTCTCTCTGCTCTCTCTCTGATCTCTCCCCGGTCTCTCACTGGTCTCTCCCTCTGATTTCTCTCTAGTCTCTCTCTGGTCTCTCTGGTTTCTCTTTCTGGTCTCTGCCTGATCCATCCTTCCCTGGTCTCTCTCTGGTCTCTCTCTCCGGTCTCTCTCTGGTCTTTAACGCATTGAAAGCATGGCTCAAATGCAGAGGACATATTTCCCACATATAAGACACTTTGAGTCTTCATGGTCTAAATATTCTCAACTCCAGGGACAGAAGAAGAGGAGGAAGAGGGCGTCAAATCGAAGAAAACTTTCCGCAGCCAATCAGTGGTGGCGCAGAACCCGGAGGCGGAGCTAATGCTGGAGGGCGATGACGATGCAGTCAGTCTGCTGCAGGAGAAGGAGATCGATAACCTCGCTGGTAAGTCCGAATGTAAGTTACTTTTCTTAAATTTAATAAACACTTTCACCTCAGACACACCTCAGGAGCTGACCTTCACGACTCTCATTTCTAGCACGTTCTTGTCGTCCTCGACTTTTTACGTCCAAAGGCAAGTTCCGTGTTTGAACAGTTAGATGGTAAATACTAATACTGCTGATCGAATTTACCGCTCAAAGGTTTGAAGTCACCCATGAAATATTTTGATTATTTAAAATGGTCTTGGCCTATGGTCCTATGACAAAACAACAATATGTGAAAATATTACAAAACTTGACAATGGACTGAATAATAGGGATGGACAGAGCTAACAGAGCTAACTAGCTAGCTGAAGCCTACAGTTAAGTCCTCACGCTTAAACAATGGCTCTACTCCACGTCCATGGACATTTATTATCTTTCCTTGAAACTGGTTGTAATTCTGTAGTTTTTTTCCATTATCTTGTTTTTCTATATTAAGATTTCATTTAAGTTTGGTCCAATTAAATGTCACCAATAACAACGAACCAATCAGTTGCCTTCTATCTTCAAACTCTCTGATTTGCTAGAGCATTGTTTTTCAACCAGTGGGCCCTGGCATGTTAGTGTGCCTTGAGATGTGGTTTGGTTTCCCGTTGGAAATGACCCACTATCTCCTAATTGGTCAAAATATGGGAACAGAAAATGATGTAAAAAGATTAGAAAGACCTTTTTGCACTTGTTTGATGTTCTATTTTACACACTTTGATGAGAATGACTTCATATCGTTAATAAAGTCTGCAGAGTTTCAAGTTTGTGTTTTAGTTTTAGCTGGTGGTGTGCCACGTGATGGTTCTCAATGAATAGGCTGTGCCATGGTTCAAAAAGGTTGGGGAACAAACTGGGGCAGCTCCTTATTGGCCCGTTGGTCGTTAGGTGGTTGCTATGAGAGAATTTGTCTGTTTACACAGAGTAGTTTGAATTGTTTTTTTCTTCCAGTAAAAGTTAAATTCCTCTATGGTATCAACCCACAACTGCTGAGTCTACAGATTCTCCGTTAGCTTAAAGGATAATCAGTTTTATAGCTTCATGAATCAGCGCAATAGTTTTAAACTGGGCTAAGGTCATTATACTAGGGTTTTCTAATTAGCAAGTGACACAATGAGCAAACACAATACCATTAATGGGAACAGGGGAATGTGCCTTTGTGCTCCTGTACAGCTTTTCTATTAGCATCACCTATTTCTACATGTTATTTTCTCATTAGCAAACGACAAGTTTATCATCAAGACGTTTCAGAGTGACCTCAAACTTTTGAACAGTCTCAACTTTAACAACAGGTGATCACCACTGACATCACGTGAAACTAATGTTATAAAATCTCTCTGGTCTCTTTCTGGTCTCTCTTTAGTCTCTCTCTGGTCTCTCTCTGGTCTCTTTCTTTGATCACTCTCTGGTCTCTTTTGTCTCTCTCTGGTCTCTTTCTGGACTCTCTTTGGTCTCTCTCTGGTCTCTCTCTCTCTGGTTTCTCTCTGGTCTCTTGCTCTGGTCTCTCTCTGATGTCTCTCTGGTGTCTTGCTCTGGTCTCTCTCTAATCTCTCTTTCTGGCCTCTCTTTTGTCTCTCTCTCTGGACTCTCTTTGGTCTCAATCGCTTTGGTCTCTCTTTTGTCGCTCTCTTTGGTCTCTCTCTGGTCTCTCTCTCTCTGGACTCTCTTTAGTCTCTCTCTTGTCTCTGTCTCTTTGGTCTCTCTCTGGTTTCTCTTCTCTCTTAAGTGAATTACGCTGTAACCAAATGATCTTAATAAAAAAGGTGACAAAACCCAAACTAATCTAATCTGATTTTCTTAGTATTAACGCCACAGTCTCTTGTCTTCAGCTGTTGTAAAGTTTGTGTTTTTTATCCCAGGCCCGGTGGTTCTGAGCACACCGGCGCAGCTCGTGGCTCCGGTGGTGGTCGCTCGGGGCACGCTCTCCATCACCACCACCGAGATCTACTTTGAGGTGGACGAGGACGACCTGGCCTTCAAGAATATAGACTCTAAAGTAGGTTTTTCTACGGGATATTGGTTGATATGGAAACGAGGAACGAGGTTAAGCAAATACTAATACTTAAAAAATATTACATAAATAAGACAAGATTGTGTATGTTATGAGCATTTTTTAAATAGTTTTTACTGTTCCTGTTTTTTGATTGACTGCGGAACCTTCCGCAGTCAACCATTGGTTTTGGTTTTCTTTATTCCGTCTTTTTCCTGATTTTTGACACGTTTCACAGCTTTCACATTTTCAACAATTTCCACAAGTTATACATCAAAACGTTCCACATGTTTGGGAGATTATTGCTATTACTTTTGGGACTTCAGCGATTTCCGGTTTTTCCGCAATCGGACAAAAATCGGTCGATTTTTCCCATTGACTTATAATGGGGCTTCCACAAATTCATAGTTTTCAGAATTTTCTTCAACATTTTCAGCATTTTCTGCAGTTTGTGCATGTTCAGCTTCCACAACTTGTGAGTTTTCAGAAAAAAATAGAGTTCTGCAGTTTTCCAGTTTTTTTCTACGGGACTTGGGAATTCTGCCATTAATTTGCATTGAGAATTCTGCAATGCATTTTAATAGGCCCATGCATTTTAATAGGACTTCAGCTCTTTCAGACATTTCGTTCTACAGTTTCAAGGATTCAACAGTTTCAAGGACTTCAGCAGTTTCAAGGTTTCAAGAGTTTCAAGGACTTCAACAGTTTCAAGGACTTCAACAGTTTCAAGGACTTCACCAGTTTCAAGGACTTCAGTGTAATCATGCAACCTAATAGGGATTTTTCCATGTAAACCAGTATAATGCAACTTAATAGGGGTTTTTACATGTAAACCAGTATAATGCAACTTAATGGGGATTTTTCCATGTAAACCAGTATAATGCAACTTAATAGGGGTTTTTACATGTAAACCAGTATAATGCAACTTAATAGGGTTTTTTCCATGTAAACCAGTATAATGCAACTTAATAGGGATTTTTCCATGTAAACCAGTATAATGCAACTTAATAGGGATTTTTCCATGTAAACCAGTATAATTCAACTTAATAGGGGTTTTTACATGTAAACCAGTATAATGCAACTTAATGGGGATTTTTCCATGTAAACCAGTATAATGCAACTTAATAGGGGTTTTTACATGTAAACCAGTATAATGCAACTTAATAGGGTTTTTTCCATGTAAACCAGTATAATGCAACTTAATAGGGATTTTTCCATGTAAACCAGTATAATGCAACTTAATAGGGTTTTTTCCATGTAAACCAGTATAATGCAACTTAATAGGGATTTTTCCATGTAAACCAGTATAATGCAACCTAATAGGGATTTTTCCATGTAAACCAGTATAATGCAACTTAATAGGGGTTTTTACATGTAAACCAGTATAATGCAACTTAATGGGGATTTTTCCATGTAAACCAGTATAATGCAACTTAATAGGGGTTTTTACATGTAAACCAGTATAATGCAACTTAATAGGGTTTTTTCCATGTAAACCAGTATAATGCAACTTAATAGGGATTTTTCCATGTAAACCAGTATAATGCAACTTAATAGGTATTTTTCCATGTAAACCAGTATAATGCAACTTAATAGGGTTTTTTTTCATGTAAACCAGTATAATGCCACTTAATAGGGTTTTTTTCATGTAAACCAGTATAATGCAACTTAATGGAGATTTTTCCATGTAAACCAGTATAATGCAACTTAATATGGGTTTTTACATGTAAACCAGTATAATGCAACTTAATAGGGTTTTTTTTTTACATGTAAACCAGTATAATGGAACTTAATAGGGTTTTTTACATGTAAACCAGTATAATGGAACTTAATAGGGGTTTTTACATGTAAACCAGTATAATGGAACTTAATAGGGGTTTTTACATGTAAACCAGTATAATGCAACTTAATAGGGATTTTTACATGTAAACCAGTATAATGCAACTTAATAGGGATTTTTCCATGTAAACCAGTATAATGCAACTTAATAGGGTTTTTTACATGTAAACCAGTATAATGCAACTTAATGGGGATTTTTCCATGTAAACCAGTATAATGCAACTTAATAGGGGTTTTTACATGTAAACCAGTATAAAGGATAACAGTTTAAAGGATATCAGGAGCTTCAAATACTTCAGGAGTTTCAAAGATGTTTAAAGTATTTTAACAGTTTCAAGGATTTCAAGGATTTTTCAGCTAAATTCCACATTAGATCTGGTCCGCAGTCAATCGCAATGGCTTCAGCCATTGCAAGTTTCTAGTTTTGTAAATGAAAGTCAAATACAAAGTGTTACGGCCCGGCTCGTGGAATCGCAACAAAAGAGGGAGGACACGAGAACTGGAGCGTTTTAGACCCTCGATGGGGCTTATAATGTAATTAAGGGTGTATTCAGACCTGCGCTTTTGGTCCACTTTAAAACGGACCAGGATTCGTTTGTGTGTAATCATACCTGCAAAAAAGGTCCAGATCAGAGTTCCAAACGAATCCTGGTCCGGACCAAAGAACCGGACCGACACTACCTAAAAAAGTGGGTCTCGGTCCGGTTTCCAAACAAACTCTGGTCCAAGTCGATTCAAGTCTGAATACAACCGGTGTCAATTCGACACAACTCCAGGATACGTGCACATTTTTTGACCTTAAGAAGCCACCGCAGACAGAAACTGAGGAATTAGCCACGCGTCGAGCTGCTAACGCATGCTACACAACAACAATGAGCCTTGGGCAGACCTGGAGCAACGAGTGGACACTGTGCCTCCTTGAAATTTGGGCAGAGGCACCCGACTTCTGGAAAAGACACACAAAAATGTGGCCATTTTGCTCTAAAAAGCGCAAACATAGGCAGAAAAAAACCTACAAGCTCAATATTTTCCTCCATTTCCGCATCTATTCTCCGTGAGCTCTTGCTGTCCAATAGGAGCGCCGATCGTCACACGCGTCAATATGTTTATAAAAAAGTTCACTTGGTAAAAGTGAGTCTGAATACAAACCGGAGCAAAAGAAAAATGTTTGGTCCACTTTTGGTTTGGACCAAGCAAGCGGACCAAAGGACTCTGGTCTGAATACACCATAAAAATGATGCATGTAATCAGTGTAGGTGAATCGTATGTTGTGTGGGTGCAGGGTGTTGCATATGAAAGTCAGTAAGATAACCTGGTGTAGTGCAAATGGCGTGTTGTAGTGCGTGTAAATGTACAAAAAGGGTAGCGTGGCGCTATGGCTGGTAAGGTCAGACCACAGGCTGGTGGCGGCGATCTGGGCACACCGACGAGTGCCCAGAAGCCAGGTGAGAGAGTGATCGGAAGCCACTTTTCGAAGCATCCGGGAGCCTCACATGACCTCCTGTCCGCCTCCTATCGTCTCTCCTCATGTTAATGCACTGCCACCACAGCACCAGAGGGGGCGTCACACAAAGTTATTTAGATTAGATTTTAAGCAGCAGACTGACATGAGGTTAACAACTGGCAAGAATCCGGGTCCTCATAGGAATGTGGATCGGGCCGGATGTTGTCCCCGGGCCACACTTTGCCCAGGTCTGCCTTGGATACTACAGCTGTCATATCTCTGTGTATCTCAGGTTCTGGGCTACACCGAGGGGCTGCATGGGAAGTGGATGTTCAGTGAAATCCGGGCAGTGTTTTCGAGACGTTACCTGCTGCAGAACACCGGGCTGGAGGTCTTCATGGCCAACAGAAGTAAGTCTCCTGGAGGTTACACAGATACAGAAGCAGACAAGTATAGTTAGTTTGTTAGTTAGATACTTTATTGATCCCCGTAGGAGAAATGCAGGTGTCCAGTAGGAACAAAAACACATCCATCCAAACAAACAAAACAAATGAATTGATTTTTCCAAAAAGTTAAAAATAGTAATAATAAGAAACAGCACTTCTGGTAACATCTGTATTAATGCACTTGTTGTTGTATGACATTTATACAAAAATAATAGACCCTATCATTCAACTTACATTGTGAGACCGATATATGATACAGACAAAATGCAAAATCACTCATGCATTTGTTTGTAATCATATTGATGATGGTTTGCTTAGTCTATTCTCAAAATAGTCTCATTTTCGGATCTGTATCTTTGGTTTTAAAGCTATTAGTCCGTTATAAACATCAAAACAAATACGTTATGCTGATATGTGTGTAACTGTGTGTAACTGTGTGTGTCCTGCTCCAGCGTCTGTGATGTTTAACTTCCCGGACCCAGGGACAGTGAAGCGGGTGGTGTACAGTCTGCCCCGAGTGGGAGTGGGAACGAGCTACGGTCTCCCCCAGGCCAGGTCCCTCACTTTACTATTTCACATTTATTACACTGTTTTTTTACTGATGCACTGAATGTTTTGTAAATGAGCTGAACTCCTCTATCCATCACTTATATCAGGGATGTCAAACTTATTCTTGTCGGGGGCTAAGTTCAAAAACATTAGAGCCATAGAGCCATTTGAGCATAGTATAAAATGCCATAGAATCTCACTACCCTCAGTGCTTCAAGTTACTGTAATAATAATCATCGAAAATCCTTTCTGGGGCCACTAGAAATGGTCTTGCGGGCCGGATTTGGCTCATGGGCCTGAGTTTGACATGCCTGACTTATATCCGGGTTTTCTTGTTGCTAGGCGGATTTCTTTAGCCACTCCTCGTCAGCTTTTCAAATCCTCCAACATGACGCAGCGCTGGCAGAGAAGAGAAATCTCCAACTTCGAGTACCTCATGTTCCTGAACACAATCGCAGGTACGACAAGAACTAAATATGTTTTTTTGTTTTCAAATGTGTTTACATTTATTACAATCACTCACTCAATCAATCACACTTTTTTGTCAATCACAATCTTTAAAAACTGCTTCACAAAACTAGTCAACAACCAACAATAACTTTGGAGATAAACCTGGATTTGAACAATGTCAGAGAAGAAGCCTGTGTCATGTTTTCAGGAAGACTGTTCCAGATTTTAGCTGCATTAATCTGAAATGCTGCCTCCCCATGTTTATTCCTGACTCTGGGACCAGCAGGAGGCCAGTCCCTGTGCTCATCAGAGTCCCAGCAGGAGGCCAGTCCCTGTGCTCATCAGAGTCCCAGCAGGAGGCCAGTCCCTGTACTCATCAGAGTCCCAGCAGGAGGCCAGTCCCTGTGCTCCTCAGAGTCCCAGCAGGAGGCCAGTCCCTGTACTCATCAGAGTCCCAGCAGGAGGCCAGTCCCTGTGCTCATCAGAGTCCCAGCAGGAGGCCAGTCCCTGTGCTCCTCAGAGTCCACAGCAGGAGGCCAGTCCCTGTGCTCATCAGAGTCCCAGCAGGAGGCCAGTCCCTGTGCTCCTCAGAGTCCCAGCAGGAGGCCAGTCCCTGTGCTCATCAGAGTCCCAGCAGGAGGCCAGTCCCTGTGCTCCTCAGAGTCCCAGCAGGAGGCCAGTCCCTGTGCTCCTCAGAGTCCCAGCAGGAGGCCAGTCCCTGTGCTCATCAGAGTCCACAGCAGGAGGCCAGTCCCAAGGCCAATCTCCAAGTCTGCTGTAGACATTTTACTTTGGATGACAATGCTCAGGTCATTTTTACTCTAAAGTTTATCACATAGTTCCATTCATTTAAAGTTAGGGCTAAAATCTGGAACAGTCTTCTTGAAAATGTGAGACAAGCTTCTTCTCTGAAATTGTTCAAATCCAGGTTAATATTTCTGTTTAGCTGCAACAACTGTAGGACTGTATCTTTCCTCTTTTGATTACACCGTGATTAAGTTTTTTTTAATGTCTGGTGTGACCGTCTCCATCTCGTTTTGTTCAGCACATTGAGTGTATGAACTGTGCTATACGAATAAACTTGCCTTGCCTTACTTTCCACAAGCACTTTACACATCACATAACATCAGTACAACTCGCCCATCGCCGTCTTTCTGTCGTAGCAATTTCACATTTTCCATTATTCTTTTCTTTGCTTCCAAACATCCACAGTATTCCATTGAAAAAGAAAAATGCAGACTCACTTGTTTTTCTCCATTTACACTTGAAAACCAAAGCATGGTACGTGACATCACATCGCTGTTGTGGAAGAGATAAAGAATGGATTTAAATATAGATTATTGTTTGGCAGCCACCTCAGCAGCAATCTCCATAGAAATCCCCTGAATCCCAGTGTTTTCTCTGTGACCTGAGTTTGTGCTGATGCTTTCAAACACTGCAGACTCCCCTTTCCAGTCGAAAACAATGAACTACTTAATATTCTTATGTTGTGACTAGACTTAACAATGTACTAAACTAAGCTAAACTAAACTAAACTAAGCAAGTGTAAAATGTCTAGCTTTAGCATAATAAAGAAGCTAGTATAAAATCTTGAATAGTCTATTGTAAGAAACGCATGGAATCTCCCTCAAATAGTGTATTTTTCAATCTTAAAATCTACAAACCAGTCACACGTTGGTACAGACAGTAACAGCTGGTGTGGTTTCAAAGTTGCGTACCCTAGCTTTAAGTCAAGGCACAGCTACAGACGAGAATTTTCCATGAATTTTTAAAAGCTAGTTTGTCAGGAACTGTATCTTTTCCCATCTGTGTCTGTGTCAGGGAGGACTTACAACGACTTGAACCAGTACCCGGTGTTTCCCTGGGTTTTGACAAACTACGACTCAGAGGAGCTAGATCTGACGCTGCCCGGAAACTTCAGAGATTTGTCCAAGGTAGAAATGTTTAAATTAATATGTAAAAATGTCTTTTTTCATTTTGTTGGTATTTACTGCATCTGCATATGGTCTTGTCTTGTTCTTTGTCTCTGTGTTTTTGTGTATGTAACTTTTGTTTTGGAGCCGTTTGGCCGAGAAACAGTAACGCTCTCAATCCATAATAGATATATAAATACTAGTAGCTAATATCTATATATATATATATATTTTCACATATACCTAACTTGAACCCTTTACTCATTGACTGCCAGCCGTTTTAGATGATTTCACTGATTTTCACGACCTACAGAATATTGCGTGCGATGACTATGGTAAATATGAAACCAGATTCTGAAAGACTGGATTGTCTACTTTCATCAGCAAAAATAAGTTGTTTTTAGATGTTTTAGCTAGTTTTGTTCTCCTGTAATCCCCCGTCGAGTACAGGGAAGTTTGACAGGAAATCACCAGTCTCAGACAAATGCGTCAATGGCAGTCGATGAGTTCATGTTTTATTCTCCTCAAAAGTCTTGATTTGAGTTTTTTTTGCAGAATGTTAGATAAGATTAAGAACGACCTACTCAGTGTTCTTTCATAGAGTTGGTTGACATCTTACTATCTGAAATTCCAAAAAGTGATGAAAAATAAGTAAGAAATTGCTCAAATTTGTCAAATGTATCTTCATTTGAGCCCATTCTGACTGAGCCTTAAAACAACATTTGCCAATGGGACAAAGCAAAATAATCTTGTTTTAATAACATCAGATTCAGATTTATCTTTTATGCCATTTGCAGTAAAACCACATTGGAAAACATTTGCAAAAGTTCAGTCTTGATTTAACACAGTCAAGAATGAACTCAAATTAAGATAAATTACTACCTCATACTGTATGATGTTGAAGTTTGAACAGTCTTGCATGTACAGTGCCTTGCGAAAGTATTCGGACCCCTTGAACCTTTCAACATTTCGCCACATTTCAGGCTTCAAACATAAAGATATAAAATTTTAATTTTTTGTCATGAATCAACAACAAGTGGGACACAATCGTGAAGTGGAACGAAATTTATTGGATAATTTAAACTTTTTTAACAAATAAAAAACTGAAAAGTGGGGCGTGCAATATTATTCGGCCCCTTTACTTTCAGTGCAACAAACTCAGTCCAGAAGTTCAGTGAGGATCTTTGAATGATCCAATGTTGTCCTAAATGACTGATGATGATAAATAGAATGCACCTGTGTGTAATCAAGTCTCCGTATAAATGCACCTGCTCTTTGATAGTCTCAGGGTTCTGTTTAAAGCGCAGAGAGAACCATGAAGACAAAGGAACACACCAGGCACGTCCGAGATGCTGTTGTGGAGAAGTTTAAAGCCGCATTTGGATACAAAAAGATTTCCCAAGCCTTGAACATCTCAAGGAGCACTGTGCAAGCAATTATATTGAAATGGAAGGAGTATCAGACCACTGCAAATCTACCAAGACCCGGCCGTCCCTCCAAACTTTCATCTCAAACAAGGAGAAGACTGATCAGAGATGTAGCCAAGAGGCCCATGATCACTCTGGATGAACTGCAGATAACTACAGCTGAGGTGGGAGAGTCTGTCCATAGAACAACAATCAGTCGTGCACTGCACAAATCTGGCCTTTACGGAAGAGTGGCAAGAAGAAAGCCATTTCTCAAAGATATCCATAAAAAGTCTGGTTTAAAGTTTGCCACAAGCCACCTGGGAGACACACCAAACATGTGGAAGAAGGTGCTCTGGTCAGATTAAACCAAAATCAAACCTTTTGGCCACAATGCAAAACGATATGTTTGGCGTAAAAGCAACACAGCTCATCACCCTGAACACACCATCCCCACTGTCAAACATGGTGGTGGCAGCATCATGGTTTGGGCCTGCTTTTCTTCAGCAGGGACAGGGAAGATGGCTAAAATTGATGGGAAGATGGACTGAGCCAAATACAGGACCATTCTGGAAGGACCATTTATCTTCCAACAGGACAATGATCCAAAACATAAAGCCAAATCTACAATGGAATGGTTCACAAATAGACGTATCCAGGTGTTAGAATGGCCAAGTCAAAGTCCAGACCTGAATCCAATCGAGAATCTGTGGAAAGAGCTGAAGACTGCTGTTCACAAACGCTCTCCATCCAACCTCACTGAGCTCGAGCTGTTTTGCAAGGAAGAATGGGCAAGAATTCCAGTCTCTCGATGTGCAAAACTGATAGAGACATACCCCAAGCGACTTGCAGCTGTAATTGCAGCAAAAGGTGGCGCTACAAAGTGTTAGCGCAAGGGGGCCGAATAATATTGCATGCCCCACTTTTCAGTTTTTTATTTGTTAAAAAAGTTTAAATTATCCAATACATTTCGTTCCACTTCACGATTGTGTCCCACTTGTTGTTGATTCTTGACAAAAAAAATAATTTTTATATCTTTATGTTTGAAGCCTGAAATGTGGCGAAATGTTGAAAGGTTCAAGGGGGCCGAATACTTTCGCAAGGCACTGTATGTACTGTATGTGTTATGTGTGTAACTATGGTAACTCTCTCTCTCTTCCTGAAGCCAATTGTGTATTTATGTATGTATGTATGTGTGTACAGTATGTGTGTGTGTGTAACTATGGTAACTCTCTTCCTGCAGCCAATCGGAGCGCTGAACCCTAAGCGCGCCGCCTTCTACGCTGAACGCTACGAGACGTGGGACGACGACAGCACTCCTCCTCATCACTACACCACGCTGTACTCCACGGCTCACTCCACTCTGCAATGGATGCTCAGAATAGTACGATACCACACTTTTCACTCGTTCATCAAGTATCCGAGTACTGTAATCCTACTCTATCAAAACAAATGTGCCTTTAATAATAGCTTTGGGCTCATTAATTTGCTCCAGTCCTCTAGAAATGTTCTGTATATTAAGATTAAGATTAAGAGATCCTTTATTCCTTTAATCTCTATCTCTAACATAAGAAGTGCGTAAACATGTGATGGAAGCACAGGGTCAGTAGAGGGCGCTGTCTTAGTGGCCACAGGGGGCAGTGTGGTGTGTGTCTGTGATTGAGGAATGACATGGAAAGTCAAGTATATTTGAATGGATCTGTTTGTGTGATTCAGTTTTAACTCAAATATACTTTCCACAACTATATTTAATAGTAATAATAATAAGAATCATAATAATAATAATAATAATGTATTGGTTTTACACAGCGTTTTTCAGGACACTCAAAGACGCTTCACTTCACTTCTTTCACTCCATACACAGTGGTGATAAACTACTGCTGAAGCCAGAACTGCCCTGGGGCACACTGACAGAAGCGAGGCAACCAGTTTGTACAATTGGCCCCTCCCACCACCACCAACCATTCACACACACACCAGACTCATTTAAGTTCCCATTGAAAAGCCAACCTCAGTTCATCCTCAATTCCTGGATATTCCCATAATTTCCTGGTGATTCCCTTAAATTCCCAGGGAACGTTTCCATCTTTGAAAATTCCTGGCATGTTTTTGACCGTGTTTGAACCATGTCTCTTGTAACCCGTGAGTCTCTTGTGTCTGCAGGAGCCTTTCACCACGTTTTTCCTGAACGCCAATGAAAACAAGTTTGACCATCCAGACCGCTGCTTCTCTGGGATCGGGCGCTCGTGGAGGAACTGCCAGAGGGACACGGCTGACGTCAAGGTGCGAGCGACAACACAAGGGTATCTGTTAGGGCTGGGCGATATGGCTGAAAACTATATCACAATATAAGTGATTCATATCTGTCGATATTGATAATTATTGATTGTTTTTTTTAAACCTAAATAAATAAATTTCTCGTGTCTGCTAACACACGGGGAATGAGAACTCAGGCTGGAGGCATACAGTATGTTCACAAGCACAGTGTCCCCCATTGTTAGTCCTGGTTTAATCCTAGTTTAGTCCTGGTTTTGTCCCAGTTTAGTCCTGGTTTTGTCCCAGTTTAGTCCTGGTTTTGTCCCAGTTTAGTCCTGGTTTAGCTCTTGTTTTGTGTTCCCGTGACGGCTCTGTGCGGCTCTCTGATAGCCGCACGTGCTTCCAGAGGAAAAAGTTCATCTCTTGCTTTTGCCGAATGCGTCGGGTCTCTGTGTCCACTGCCTCTCCCGCCGCACATGCTATTCCTCACACGGACGTGCATAACTATTGACACGGCATCGAAACACGATCTATTGATCCACGAACGTAATGAATGATGCGTTAATTTTATTTTTTTGCATTTCCTAGAATGTTTTGCGGTTCATGCTCGTATTTGTTGGAGACTGGTGATTTCTGTCAAACATCCATCTATTCGACGGGGGATTACAGGAGAACAAAACTAGCTAGAAGCAGACTTATTTTTGCTAATGAAAGTAGACAGTCCGGTCTTTCAGAATCTTGTCTCATATTTCACATAGCCTTAGCACATAATATTCTATGGGTCTTGCGAATCAGTGAAATAATCAAAAACAGCTGGCAATCAATGTGAAAAATAAAATAGCAATTACCAAATTATCAATCATGAAGACAATGCAGCAATTTTAAAACTGGAGTAATATAGTCTCGAACCCCTGGTGTTAGTTTGGATTTGCCTGGTTTTACATGATCCTTGTGGACCCAGTGAAACGAATAGACATGTGTTATTGTGTGTTGTTTTTGAGACGTGTGGGTCTAACAGCAGCTGTGTGTTCCTTCAGGAGCTGATCCCAGAGTTCTACTACCTCCCAGAGATGTTTGTGAACAGTAACGAGTACGAGCTGGGTCTGCGGGACGACGGGGCTCCGGTCTGCGACGTGGAGCTGCCGGTTTGGGCCAAGAAACCAGAGGACTTTGTGCGGATAAACAGAATGGTGAGAGCAGACGGTTTTTTGAGTTTTAACCACAGTGTTCCCTTGGTTAAAATCACACCTGGAGATAGCTTAGCGGCGGTGTTAGTTAGTCAAGATGCTAGTGCAGGGGTCTCCAACCTTTTTCAATCGAAGAGCTACTTTTATACAACTAAAGAGGCAGAGAGCTAGTCATTTTTGCGGTCATAATGAAACTATGTAATAATTATGATTAAAAATACCATAATACTGTATAACCCCATATTTATATTTATAATAGATGTGTGACTCAAAAATGAGTCATTCAAGATCATGTGTCAAATTCTAAATCCTTTGGAGAGATACAGGTTGAGACTCCTGTGCTAGTTTTTTCATAGAGCCAAAATGCAAGACTCTATCTCACTCAGATGTTCTCGACATGGAAAATAATATGTATGAAGTTTTGAATCAAAAAGTATTTTAACCATGGTTCTGCGAGGATCATGCACATTTTACTTTTATTTTGTTCATCAATTTTGTTTTATTTTTTTACTGAAGTTGCTCCGTTCAATTCAATGTATGTAAAAGTAGTTCTGAAAGATAAGAAAGTCTAAGGAGACATTTCAAAACACCAGTAGGCGAACTTCAAGTCATTGCAGCACTTTTAAACCTGGTCTGATGTGTTCTCTCCCCTTGGTCTTAGTCGGGACTTGGAGTTTTGTAGTAATTCTAAACCTGACATGATCCTGAAAGACCAGAGAGCAGGGCATTACAGTAGTCTAGACTAGTTCTTAAAAGCTTAGTCAGTTTACGTGTATACAGTATATCTTATAGTTGCTTTCAGATTCTTCAGTCCTTGCTTTAATAAAATGCCTGTATACATATCTCTTACATGCAGCCCTATACGTTGTCATGACGATTCTCTTCTTCTTTGTCCTGGAGGCTCTGGAGAGTGAGTTTGTGTCGTGTCAATTGCACCAGTGGATCGACCTGATCTTCGGCTACAAGCAGCGAGGACCTGAAGCCGTGCGAGCGCTTAACGTCTTCGACTTCATGTCCTACGAAGGAGCGGTCAGTCTGGACACGGTGGAGTCTGCACAGCGGGAGGTCAGTCCACCACACACAGATGTTATGGGAAAACACACAGTATAAAAAATAAAGTCCCTCAGCAGCTGAATGGTACACACACAGTGATATGTTTATATTGGGAGCAAAACATCAGATTGTTGTCAAAATCCTGGGTTGGACAAGTCTGGTCTTAGCCATCGGTAAACTCTGGTCCGTGATCATGTCCTACATGTACGTCTGGGTCTGATCCTTGTGGCTGCAGTTTCCTCGGTTAAATCCCCTCCGACCAATCAGAGAGCGGGGGAGGCGGGTGTTGTAGGTCGGTGTTGGTGACGTCAAGAGTTTGCGTCAAATTTGCTGGTTGTAGTTTGGCGGAGAATGCGATAGTGAAGTAAACTGTTCTGGTTCGGCTCCAAATATCAAGAAATTGAAGGTGGAGCAAGAGGAATGTCTGTTAGTGGTAAAGGAGATGGCTAAAGCTAGGCTAGATGCTAAATGCCTCACTCACTCGGGCTCATTACATACGTCACGGTAAACTCAGTTCTAATCGTTTCAATCTGCAAAAGGAGTTAACCCCTCCCACCAGTTAACAGAGTCAATGGAGCACCTCCAGACCTAAGTACGAAATGAAATGAGTACTATGGTGTGGTAAGACCAGGCTAGGACCACACGGCTCCTCTGTGTCAAATCTGTACTTAATTGAAAGTTGTTTAGATGCAGAAAGCTCAGAGAATATTGGAATATTTATACATTTGACCAAAACAAAGTGATGTTGACCCTGGAGAACGTTGTCATGGAGATGTACTTTTATGATTATTAAGATTAAGATGAAGAGAAGCTTTATTCGTCCCACTATGGGGAAATTTCAGTGTTGCATCACATGTTACAGAACAAAACAGTGAGTTATTTGAAGGGGAATCCGACCTATTAGACCTAAACCTATTAGACCTATTAGAGATGAGCTCTTTGATGGTTTATTCTGTTTTTGTCCTCTCTCCATCTGCTGCGGTCTGAGATGATTGTGCTCAAAACAATCGTTAACACACATTTGCAGAGTATTGATCTTTCTTTGTTTTCGTCTGAGAGAGAGAGAAGGAACCGAATAAATAGACACACGCACACACACACACACACACAGACATACGACACACAGAGACACACACACCCACGCACACACACTCTCTCACACAAACACGCACACACACACACACATGCACACACAGACACACACACATAGATTATGGGATGAATGACATGAAATTAAAAGGTAAATTTGCATATTTACTATACATATAAGTTATATAGGTAGTAGTGATAGTAGTAATAGTAGACAAAGCTTATTTGGCTCCAACCCTTCTCACTCGTTCAACACACACACACACACACACACACACTCAGAGGCACAGACACAGACACACACACACACACACACACTCACACTCAGAAGCACAGAAACGGACACACACACATAGATACAGATACAGACACTCAAGCGCACACACAAACCAATACGTACACATGCGCACACACACACACACTCAGACGCACAGACACACACACAAACATACATACAGACACAGACACTCAAGCACACACACAAACACACAAACAAACACGTACATGTGCACAAACACACACACTCAGAGGCACAGACACACACACACACACCTCTGTTTCGTAGTAGTCTTTGCTTCAGAACTGCTTCAGGCAATAGACTTACAGTAAGTTGTCTTGACTTCATAAACTTCTATCTGAAACTCTTTTTGTTTCTTTGATTCTATTTGCTTTTTTTGGTAAGAGAAATACTGGTTTTGTTCCTCAAATTTCAGCACAGTATATGTCAAGTATTGCAATGTCAAGGAGCATTACAATCCAACACCTCTGTAGCTCTGTCTAAAATACCAACACTTTTACTTATTTTACTTTTACAGTATACGTCCTAACACATATACTTGGTTTGTGTTTGTGGTTGTGTGTGTGTGTGTGTGTGTGTGTGCAGCTAATGGAGGCTCAGATCCAGCTCTGTGGGCAGATCCCGTCTCAGCTGCTGATCGAGCCGCACCCGCCCCGCTCCTCGGCCATGCACCTGGTGAGTTATGACCAACCAGAACAAACTTGACCAAACTGTGATGTCACAGCATTGTGCCCTGATCAAAAACTTGCAGTTTTTAGCTCAGTTCAAACATCAGTGTTTGTCAAAGTGTTATATACACTGCAAAAAGCGATGGAAAAAAAGTCAGAAATTGCTCAAATTTGGCTAAATGTGAGCTGTTTTTGTTATTTATGACACTCTTGTTTATAAGAAAAGTGAGGACAGCGTCTGATTACCTGCATGCACTGCCCTCTGGTGGACAAAACACTAACCTCTATAACTTTTTATACCTACGGAGATATTCCCAGCATTTATTGGTCAAAATATCAATTTTTTTATATATTTGAATTTTACTTTTAATAAAACAATGACATTCAAATATGGTTTTTGAGCTTTGAGTTTTTGAGTCCCAGCCCTAATGTCTCTCAGATTCAGATTAAGATGAAGTGAGCTTTTATTTGTAGCCACAGTGGGGACATTTCGGTGTTGCATCAAAAGTTACAGAACAGTAGGAAAGATTAGCACATGGCACAAGATAAATTAACAATATTAAAATAAAATAAAATCTCTAACTCTAGCATCAAAGAATAAGTATAAAATCTCAATCTAGAACATAATAATAATAATATAGAAGTATAACACTTAGACATTTGGCAAAATAAGAGGCAAGTATAAAGTACTGTGTATTCTAGGAGATTTTGACATGTTCCTGTCTTCCTATTATGGTGCAAAGTGACACGAGTCCAAACAACACGCAAACCTTTCCCTTGGTCGTCCATTGCTGGAAAATATTAGTAGCTGTGTCCCCGAAAACAGACTCCCATCTCCCCTCGGAATCACCACCAGACCTCCACCTCAGTGTGTTGACCTGTGACCCTGTAGACTCCCACTAACGAGACCTCCCCCCCCCCCCTCCTGCCCCGTCTGTGCCTCCCCCCTCTCGCCCCTCTCGCCTCTCTCGCCCCTCTCGCCCCTCTCGCCCCTCTCCTCCTTCTCTCTCTGTCTCTCTCACTAGTGTTTCCTTCCCCAGAGCCCGTTGATGTTTAAGGATCAGATGCAGCAGGACGTGATCATGGTCCTGAAGTTTCCATCCAACTCGCCGGTCACCCACGTGGCGGCGAACACCCTCCCCCACCTCAGCATCCCCGCCGCCGTCACGGTCACCTGCAGCCGTCTGTTCGCCGTCAACCGTTGGCACAACACCGTCGGTGAGTTTGTTTTGTATAGCACAGTTTGTACACAAGGAAACTCAAAGGGCTTAAAAAAAGATACATTAGAGACATTAATAATCACAGTGCATTATAAAGACTAAAGATACAGTTTTTCAGTCGTATGCACTGCTAATCTGTTTTAACCTGGATTTTAACATTTTGAAATTATGTATTTTTTATTTATTTGACAGGGACATTGCACAATAAATGTATTGTTCAGACCCGACATAGCTACTAGTTAATTTTCATCCGTAGGCAAAGTGACAGCAGGTTTTTAGTGAGAAAGGAATAAACAAATACATCTGCCTCCCCATGTTTAGTCCTGACCCTGGGACCAGCAGAAGGCCAGTCCCTGTGCTTCTCAGAGTCCCAGCAGGAGGCCAGTCCCTGTGCTCCTCAGAGTCCCAGCAGGAGGCCAGTCCCTGTGCTCCTCAGAGTCAGAGTTGGTACATATAGTTCTAACATGTCTCAGATGTACTTTAAGCTCCTCATTTCCCAAACAGACATGTGAATTGTGACGACCAACAACATCAAAGTCTTGATTTGTTGTTGTTTGAAATCTGAAATATTCTAAAGTAACACTTAAAGAGTTCAAATTAACACATTCCCAGTATTGCTCCTAGACATGTTTAAAAAGGGATGAATCGCACTGAAACTACTGAAATATAATCCTAATTTTCATGTTTTCTCCCAAACCTCCTCCACTTGTAGAAGAGAAGGAGCGATTGTAAAGTGCTTTGTGACTGTACCTGTGAAGGCGCTATATAGATAAAGATGTACTCACTTCCTGCACTTGTCCCAGGACCCTCTGTCTGGCCTCAGCCGTCTGTCCCTGTGAGCTCTCAGTACCCTGGTCACGCCGCATGCTAGCCTCGATCGCAGCTTGTGGACGCATAAACAACGGCCCATCAGTGTTTTCATTTGGTTCATTAATGCCTTGATTAAGCAGAGACTAATTAGCAAACACAGAGAAGCAGCCGGGGAGGTGAGGGGGAGGCAGCTCGTGACTTTCAGGTCCCTCTCCCACCGCACGACTGGAACAAAAAGCTCCATTAGGCTTTGATGCAGAGAGCGTCCATTCAGAACGTGTGATGATAGTTTTACTTTAGCTAATGTTAGCTTCCTGTTTGTGTTTTGCCGCAGGTCTCCGTGGAGCTCCTGGATACTCCCTGGAGCAGGCGCATCATCTGCCCATCGAAATGGATCCACTGATCGGTCAGTATCACTCACTTTATAATAACGTCTTACCAGATTAGAGATACACTAAAAAAAATGATAAAATATGAGGTGATCATTGCCTGAATCAACTGGTTTTTATCTTAATTTGAGTGTTACACTTGAAAAAAAATCATGAAAGTAAGTAAAACACTGCTTGAAATAAGAAAAATGATCTGTCAATAGAATTCTATTTTAAAAACATACATTTCAAGTATTATTTACTTATTTCCAACACATTTTTGAGAAATGTTTTCTTGCGTGATAAACTGAATTCAAGCAAAATAATACAAAAAATGTGTAGCTTTAGCATAATAAAGAATTAAGTCTAAAATCTTTGACTTTATCTTTATTCTTTATTATCTATTCTTTTGTCGCTGTGATTTCCTTCAGACCTCTTTGTAACGTGTCCTCGTGTGTCTTTGTCTCCAGCGAATAACTCTGGAGTGAACAAGCGTCAGATCACGGACCTGGTGGACCAGAGCATCCAGATCAACACGCACTGTTTTGTGGTTACCGCCGACAACCGCTACATCCTGGTCTGCGGATTCTGGGACAAGAGCTTTCGAGTGTACTCCACCGAAACTGGTGCGTGTGTGAAGAGCTGATCCAGCAGCGATAACAACTCAATCGTTTATAATTACCAAGGCCTGAGGGAGCGGGTTGTTTACATATGTGTTTAAAACTAAGCTAGTTTTATGGTTCGACTGATGCAGTCGTACAAGTCATATTAGAGCCAATTACTGAGAAGGGAATTCTGTATATAGATAAGTCAACAGAGGTAAAACATATGCTGCCTGTTCATTTGCCCGGTGACTTCTGGAAAGCTTAGCAAGGCAAGTTTATTTTTATAGGACTATTCATACACAGCTACTGGTATGGTTTATACTTTTGAATGGGCTGGAAAAAGGCAGCAAGTACTAAGTAACTCTGAAACATTTGTTGTTTTGAGTTTTACAATTGTTATTTTTATTGCTTTTCTCTGCCTCAGATGTTGCTGCAGTACAGTGTTCATGGTTTTACACTGGTCCAGACCAGCGCAGAGAGCATTCATGGTTTGAACCAAGTGGATCAGGCGAAAATCCACTGGAGGAATGCTAACTTTTTTTAAAATGCTAATGAAGCATTTATTTTACTTTGGACTAGAGCAGAGAAAATGGTCTGAACCAAGCAGCGGCTCCACCTCTGCTGCTGTGACCTGAAGGACTGTTGTATTTTATTATTACTACAATTAGCTTTTTATAATAATCAATTCATTTTGGTCTCTGTCCCTTTTGGACCAATGATTTTAAGTGTTTGTTTTCATTGCATTTCCTGTGTTTGAACTGTTTGATTCTCTGATCTGTGTTGGCCAATCGACATCTTTGTAAATTCCTCAGAGAAAACTACTTTTGTGGTTTAGGGAGATTGACAAATGAATTGAGTTGTATTGAAGCAGTGGCCTCGTCTCTGCAGCTAAACACACCTCTGGTAACCTCTGGTGTGTGTGTTGCAGGGAAGCTGACCCAGATCGTGTTCGGACACTGGGACGTGGTCACGTGTCTGGCGCGGTCAGAGTCCTACATCGGCGGCGACTGTTACATCGTGTCGGGATCTCGAGACGCCACGCTGCTGCTGTGGTACTGGAGCGGGAGGCACCACATCATCGGGGACAACCCTAACAACAGTGAGTGTGACAGGGACAAGCCGAAAGAGGAACGAGAGATTAGCAGAACTCGCCCATATTTGGGCATCGTCTGGTCCTCCAGGTTCTGAGCAGTGGACGAGCTCCCATGATGCTTTGCGCCAAATACACGTGTGTGACTCTGATGCATGTGCACAGAGGTTCGGCAGCGCTCTGACCAATCAGAGCTGCTCATCAGAGCGGAGTCAGAGCGGGAAGGAAAAGAGCAGAGTTTGTGGCAGTAAATTGTGGATTTAAAGAAAACTGAAGGATTTAAGAAGAAAAAAAGTTCAGGATGACAAGGGACACTAAAACCCCCACAAAATCCGAGCTTTATGAAAGCTGTAGGTTCTCTGTCAGCTGAGGTTGAGCTGTTTTAGTTTACATTTAGTTCTAATGGACTTTTTTCTGGGTAGCCCACGTGAATTTAGTCTGCAGTAGAGCCCTGCACGGGCCTATTATCTGGGCCCGAGCCCGGCCCTGGCCCGAGGGGGTGGCGCCCCAGCCCGGCCCGGCCCGATATGGTTTCTGAATTTTCAGGCCCGAAACCCGCATCAAGCCCGCCTTTTTTTTTTTTTTTGTAACCTCCCATAACAATGTTTTAGCGTAGTATATAGTGCCGCGCACTGATATGAACGCAGACTTAGCTAGAGGGCGGAGTTATACATGGTAGTGATGTGTTGCAATGAGTTCTGTGTGTGCGGAGTGAACGGCCGCAGCTGTATGATGCCCCCGATGCTGCAACACATCTGCACATTACATAAGTAATGCTATGTGCCGTCAATGACAACACTACACAGAACAACAAACACTACAGCGTGATAGAACGCTATATTCAGTGGGTGCGCTCGTAAATGTATTCTGCCGCTCTGAAAATGAAGAGCCCGAGCCCGGCCCGTGTCCGAGGTCATTATGCGGTCATCGGCCCGAAGCCCGGCCCTCGGGCTGTCGGGCCGTCGGGGCCCTCGGGCCAAGGGCTCAAGTGCAGGGCTCTAGTCTGCAGTACCACGGCGCCCCCTGTGGCCATGGGTGGTACAGCTGTAAGCTAGTAATACCCTATCCAGGTATTATTATAGATCCATGGACGGGGATCACAGGGAACGGCTGCGTTGGATGGTGATGTCACATAGCTGTGTTTTCTACAGTCGTCAATCATCACCGTCATTGTGGCTGTCATTTAGATTTTGTTTACGTTCCTGAAAGCATGAATATGTATGATACAGTAGATACAGTGTGTGTGTGTGTGTCTGTCGGTGTGTATGTCTGTGTGTGTGCGTGTATGTCTGTGTCTGTCAGTGTGTGTGTGTGTGTATGTGTCTCTGTATGTCTGTCTGTGTGTGTGTCTGTGAATGTGTACGTGTGTGTACATGTCTGTGTGTGTGTCTGCTTTTTATAACCCCTTTTCAAACTTTGTGTTTCTGTTCACTTTTATATCCTGCTTTTTTATGTTGAATATAAAAGTCACATACACGAGTTTGTAGCTGGATGGATGTAGTGTGTTGAGTTGTGGTGTGTTGTGTTTCCAGGTGACTACCCGGCTCCCAGGGCGGTGCTGACGGGGCACGATCACGAGGTGGTGTGTGTGTCTGTGTGTGCGGAGCTCGGCCTCGTCATCAGCGGAGCCAAAGGTCAGTGTCTCCGTCACCTTTCACGTCTGTAGATCAGGTTTCTCAGACAGAAGCAATCGTCTCTGAGAAACATAACGACTGAAATAGTGACTTATTTATGAAAAAGTACTCACAGCTTAAGCACAAAGATGAGATAAACCTGCATTTGTCGCACTGTGGGGAAATATCAATGTCATCGATGCACATTACTGAAGAATAGAAGGAAATAAGACACTCAGGATTTAATATTATACATAAAGATAATCACTTTATTTTTATTTTTTTTAACACTGCGGATTTATGATTGCACTGATGTTCAAACTGAAGTCACCTGCCGACTCTATACTGTAGCTCTTTTCATGAGGTTTTTGCTTTTTTTTTTATTGTACTTTAGCATCAGAGAATATGACCAGAAATATAACCAGGGGCGGCACGGTGGGTGAGTGGTTAGCACTCTCGCCTCTCAGCAAGAAGGTCCTGGGTTCGAATCCTGGTCGGAACGGGGTCTTTCTTAGTGGAGTTTGCATGTTCTCCCCGTGCTTGCGTAGGTTTCTTCCGGGTACTCCGGTTTGATTGATGATGTGATTGACAGTGAATGATCAATTATCAGATGGATGCTATATGTAATGATAGAGTAATTCAATCCATGTATTGTATTTTTCGGATTATATATATCGGTTTTTGTCATAGTTTGGCCGAGGGTGCGATTCTTACTCTGTAGCAACTGAAATGATTACATTTTATATTTTACATTTTATTTACCTTTGGAGTTGGCGTTGTTCAGAAGTGACACAGAGACACTGAGTGAACTTGTAGCATGTTCTTTATGCTACATTTATGTTATATGTTACTTAAACAAACCAGGGACGTTCTCAGTTCGTTGTTTATGTGTCCTATGTGGCTGAGTGGTTAGCTCTCTGGGTTCAAATCCCAGTCGCGAACAGGGCCGTTCTGAGTGGAGTTTGCATGTTCTTCCTGTGCCTGCATGGCTATGCTCCATACCACTAAAAACATGTACAATAGGTAAAGTCCTCCAGCTCTGGTCCGGACCAATCTGGGTATCAACATCTGGAGATGGGTCCCGGGCGCTGTTACTACGGCGACCACTGCGCCTGACATGAGCCTTAGGGGCATCAGGATGGGTCAAATGCAGAGGATGAATTGCCCTGTACAGGGATCAATAAAGTGCACCTTTACCTTTACAATCTTCAGCCTGTTGTTCTCTATTCTATTTTTATTTTAAATTGCCTTTCAAGATTAAATCTCTTTTCTTGGTGTTGGATTTTATCAAACAAATTTCCCCCTAAAATCCAATATTATAATTATATATGGTTTTTTCTTTCTTTATTATGCATTTCTGGTTGGTGAGACTTATACTTGTGCATGTGTGTGTCTTGCAGAGGGTCCGTGTCTGGTCCACACCATCACCGGTGACCTGCTGAGGGCGCTGGAGGGTCCGGAGCTCTGTCTCTGTCCTCGGCTCATCTCTGTGTCCAGCGAAGGCCACTGCATCATCTACTACGAGAGAGGACGATTCTGCAACTTCAGCATCAACGGGAAACTGTTGGCTCAGATGGAGGTCAACGACTCCACGCGGGTACAACCTCCGCTGGCTCAGGCTACACATGCTAACACATGCTAACACATGCTAACATTTGCTAACACACCGGTGCATTGCCGAGCCTTCTGGGATGTCTGTCTGTTATCTTTAGAACATTCACTCCAAAAGATTCACTAGATGGCATCTCTGGATTTGGTGCTGATTTCATTGTGTTTGGTTAAAATGGGAGAGAGAGAGAGAGAGATAAAGAGAGAAACAGAGATATAGAGAGAGATAGGTGGAGAGATAGAGAGAGAGAAAAGAGAGAGATATAGAGAGAGAGAGGAAGAGAGAGAGATATATAGACAGAGATGGGCGGAGAGAGATAGAGAGGAAGAGATAGAAAGAGAGACAGACAGAGAGAGGAGAGAGAGATTTAGAGATAGCGAGAGAGAGAGAGAGGAAGAGAAAGAGAGAGAGAGAAAGATCGATTTTTAGATTGACATAGAGAGGGATAGGTAGATCGATAGAGAGGTAGATATAGAGAGATAGAGAGAGAGATGTGACGTTTGGACCGTGCTGTTTCTCTTCAGGCGATCCTTCTGAGCAGTGATGGTCAGAACCTTGTGAGTGGAGGAGACAACGGCGTGGTGGAGGTGTGGCAGGCCTGCGACTTCAAACAGCTTTACATTTATCCAGGCTGCGACGCCGGGATCCGCGCCATGGACCTGTCCCACGACCAGAGGTGAGACCACGAGGGTCTGAGAGAGATCTGAGGCTGATCTTATGTTTCCACCTTCTGTGGTAGATTCAGTCCCGCAAAGACGGTAAAATGGCCTGGATTCTTTACCAAATTCTGTATTAAAAAATGCCAACAGTAATTCTAACATTTCAGTGAGTCATAATAACTAGGGCCAGGACTCTAGTCTCATTCATTAGAGGCTTCTTTAATCACATACAAATAATGTGTTTTATTTTTCAGAATCAGAATCCTTTTATTGCCATGTGAGTAACAAGTCACAAATTAGGAAATGTCTTTGGCTCTCGGTGCAAACAAGTTAAAGCAGAATGAAATCAAGAAGACATAAATAAAAATCTACATAAATGTCAAGTGCACTAGGTGCACACAGTAGATCCTTAAGAGTGCGGTGGAGTGACAGTCATAAGGGAGGTCAGAGGTGGATTGTAAAGTGTTCATGAGTCCAACAGCAGAGGGGAAGAAACTGTTCTTATGGCGGGAGGTTCTAGTCCTGATGGACCTTCTTCCTGAGGGGAGAGGTTGGAATAGTCCATGTGCAGGTGAGAGTCCAACATCAGTGACAGTGAAGTAGACATGAATACATTTTACAGGCTCCTTTCGTCTACGAGTGAATAACACTCTCACTTCTCAGCAAGAAAGAACTGGGTTTACTCCCAGAGTCTGTGTAGACGGTCCTGACCAAGCCGAGCCTCAACATCTGGAGATGGGTCCCAGGCGCTGTTACTATGGTGACCACTGCCCCTGATGAAAGCCTTAGTGGCATCAGGATCTGGGTCAAATGCAGAGGATGACCCGACAGGGAAGTGATCTACAGTTGAGTGTGATCCAGTGAGCCCAAGGGTTCTCACAACTTTCCCACTGGGTTGCTGAGTGGTTCCTTTGCAGATGCAGGAGGGTCTGAGGGCTGTGAAGATCCAGGACATTTAAGGACCATGATCCTCTCTGTCTCTTTGGTCCTATCTGTCTCCTTTGTGTTTGTTATTATTGCATTTCCTGTGTATTTCCTGTACCAAAGTAACCATTGTTTCCCGCTCCTAGGACCCTGATCACCGGCATGGCCTCGGGCAGCATCGTCGCCTTCAACATAGACTTCAACCGCTGGCACTACGAGCACCAGAACCGGTACTGACGCAGCAGAGACTGAGACCAGACTGGACCCGGATCACGGTCCTCACTCTGGAACGATGGGAGCGGCGGCGGCGGCAGCAGCGTTGGCGGACCCTTCTCTGGCAAAAAGTCCCCAAGACTCGCACCAAAAAAACTGGCTCAGAACGAAGAGAAGGAGACAGAGAAGAAGAAGAAGGAGGAGGAGGAGGAGGAGGAGGAGGAGGAGGAGGAGGAGGAGGGAGGAGGGAGGAGGAGGGAGGAGGGAGGAGACCAGGCGAGCCTCAGCGAAATTGCGGCAAGAAGCGACTTTTTAGACTTTTTCTTTCGCATTTCCTTCTTTTCTTACGAGGTGGTCTCCTGTATTCCAGTTTCCGTTTTTCGGGTGGACTCTCACAAACTTCTGAAAACATCTGAAAGTCAAACCAGCCCCACCCGCTTTAGACATACAGGTGCCCGAATCGTGAAAATCACAAAACGCTTAGGATTTGTATTTAAGTTAATTTCTACGTCTTGCGTCTGATTTGTTTGTAAATACTGCGGCTTCTGCGGCGGCCTGTTCTCTCACCACACAAACTTACGCTTTTCACCTTTAATTTATGAATGACTTGTATGTAATATATTGTGTAATAATTATTATAACGTTGACAAAGGCCGACGGGGGAAGCAAAGATTGGTGATTGTTCCGATGGTCAGGATTGTGCCAACGCCGAGAACCACAAACATGAACAAATGAATTCCTTTGTAAATTCAGTGGTCGTTTTTGTCAAATATTGTACATATTTAGTCCGCGGAGGCGAGAAAGCGCAACCTTCACTTAAAAGACACACATTTGTTGATTATTTGAACGAAAAAATAAAGTCAAATTAATGTCCAAGATTGTTTTTTTTGTATATGCACTTTGCACCAATCACATATCATTATTTATTAGCTTCTTTTACGGCGGCCATTTTGTTTTTCGGTCCATTTTTTGGGGGTTTTTTGGGTTTTTTTCTTCCCCGACGAATGATTTGTGCATTTGATGTTTGTATTTACAGCGTTGAGCTCATGAGTGGTTTTTGTTTTACAACCTCCTCGTTGTAAGCAATATCACCATCGTGTAGCGGAGGGCGAGGGCGGCCGCGGACGTAGAGAAAAGCCATGGGGATGAAAACGCGCACATGCACACACGCTCTGTCGCCAGGTTCAACTTAACCAATCCAAAAAAAAAGGTGAAATATTTTTGGATCTATGAAACCCTTAAAAACTATTGTATTCATGTTTTATTGCAAAGATGTAAAATATGACATGTGTGAGTTGGAAAAAAATCATAAGAAAAATAAAATATGCAAAGGATTTCATGACTTGACTTTTCATTGGTCATGTGAGTCATCTTTATTTGTATAGCGCATTTCACAGACAATAAATCAGCCAAAATAGTATAGAGACAGATTTATGTGTTTTTGCCACTCCACACCAGGTGAGACTTATGCATTCTTACTTATAGTACGTGTTCATAGTAGTAGGGGTAACCGGAGCACCTGGAGGAAACCTGCGCATACACATGCAACAAGCCTGGACCTTCTCGCTGTGAAGCACAAGCTTTAGCCGCTGTGCCACATAATCGTACACTGCAAAAAATGATAAAATATATGGTAATAAAGGCTTAAAGTGGTTTTTATTATAATTTTAGCACATTTTGACTTTCTAAAAATAAGATTTTTTGATGGAACAAGCAAAAATGTCTTGTTTTAAAAAGATACAAGACAATTCAAGAAATGTCTTCCTTGAAATATGACCAAACGGCTTGTTCCATCGGAAAGTCTGGTTTTAAGAAATAACGTTTGGGATAAAAAGACTTGATTCAGGCATTTTTTACTTTTACTATAATTTGTGACTTTTTACAGTGTATGTGGCAGACCTGGAGTTGTGTTTGAGAGAGAGAGACTGAAAGAGAGGGAGAGAGAGAGAAACATAGAGAGGAGAGAGACTGAAAGAGAGGGAGAGAGAGAGAAACATAGAGAGGAGAGAGACCCCATTAGAGGCCATTGGAATGTGCAGCCTTACTTGAAACCATGCTCAAAATTAAAGAAAAAAGCCAAAAACAATGACAAAAGAATGTTTACAGTTCCAAAGCATATTTTGTCTTTTTCCTCACAACAATTCTGAAACAAAAACTAATGTGAATCACTCCAAAAACCAGTCAAAAAATGATTGAAAGGACTGACAAAAAATAACAAAAATCCAGTTGATTTAACACCGTGATCTGTTTCACTGTGGACTCACTCAGACCTGGACTCTACAGTAATGAGTGGGATTTGACTTTAGACTACAGTCCACAGTCCTCAGTCCTCAGTCCTCAGTCCTCAGTCCTCAGTCCTCAGTCCTCAGTCCACAGTCCTCAGTCCACAGTCCTCAGTCCTCAGTCCTCAGTCCTCAGTCCTCAGTCCCTGGAGTCTAGGATCATGTTTCCACAGGCTCCATGTAAAGTAGATCCTTCTCACTTCCTCCTGACGATCTCCTGTCGCTGCAGATTCTATGTTTGTCTCTGTCTTTGGATGAGTCACAAAATCCATCTATTTTATTGTACCCTCGAACATTTTGTGTTTTAGCTGTTTTGAGAGAGAGGGAGAGAGAGAGGGAGAAAGAGAGGGAGAAAGAGAGAGAGAGGAAGAGAGAGAGAGAAGACCAGGTTAGAATCTAAGTTTAGACGTAGAAACAAATGTTTTCAAATGCATTATTCAAATGTTGTATGTTTTATGAATTATTATTATTATTATTATGGAGAGGCAGCATTCATGCGGCAAAAATCTGGAACAGTCTTCCCCAAAATGTAAGACAGGCTTCTACTCTACACTCCAAAAAGTGATGAAAAAAAACATGTATCATAATTTGAACACATTCTGACCTCATATTTGATCATTTTTTTCAGTGTACTACTTGCAATCCAGGTTAACACAGTTCTGTTTAGCTGCAACAACTGAAGGATTTTATCGGTTCTCCTTTTATGTACTGGGATTATTTATGATTTTAATGACTTCTGTGAATTCAGAATTAATTTCCAGGAAACCTCAAAGTGCTACAGATTAAAAGACAAAACCACAAACAAACAAAACAAATTTGATTTCAGGTCCAAGCTTCAAAGTGATTTAGTAAAAAAGATGACCCACCAAATGAGGGTACTTTATCCGTTTAGCATTTTTAGGATTTTGACTGTAGTTTGTTCATTGCTATTCACCCGTTGTCCCATTGTCTGTTTCATGGTACGATGACGGGATCTCTGAGCCTGGCCTCTTCCATCTACACCTGCGGACTGCCCCGCCCGACCCGCCTGGGAGTGCTTCGGTCCTGCACCGGACCTGTCCACGTTCAGCGGCCACTGGTCCACGTTCTGTAGCTAGCTTAGGTCCTAGATCATTAGCCTGTCCGTCCGGAGGAGCATATCCCTTTCTCATATGGGTCTCCCTCCCTGTGGGTTTCCCTAGTTCTCCCCAAGGTTTCTCACTTTTTCCCACTGGGTTTTTTAAGAGTTTTTCCTTGTCGATGCAGGAGGGTCTTGTTGAACAGTTAGTGTCCAACAGAAAGGATTGGTGATGATCAGGACACTTTAGCATTCTACAACATGTATGGACATTTTCTTCTGTGTGTGCTTTATATTCTTCATGTGTTTTAACTGTTGATTCTCTGACCTGTGTTGGTGATTTCAATGGTTTTGCTAAGTCCTCTGAGATGACTTCTGTTGTGACCTAGGGCTATACAAGAATAAATTGTATTGTATTGTATTGTACTTTTTTCCTGATTTGATTAGATTCACAGCCTTTTTTACAGCCATTAAATAAAAAAATAAAAAAATAAATACAATATAATTCTGTGCATATGAATGACTGTATTTCTAGAACACTGGTAGAAGGGCCCACTAACACCATGTGATAAACGTCTGGTGTTTACTACATGTATCAAACCAGGTGGAAACTGCAGCTGCAATTTTAACGCTTCAGTTCTTCAGGAAATGAGTTTGAGAAATCAGTTTGCTACGATGACACTGGAAGCTAATCACTTTTAGACAAACGCAAACCATCGAGCAACAAGCGCTAATGCAGACACTGGACTGAGGCTAACGATTCATAAACTATCATGCTAATCTGCTAATATGCTAATAATAATAATGATAATAATACATTTTATTCACAATGTATGTTATATTTCCAGGAAACCTCAAAGTGCTACAGATTAAAATACAAAACCACAAACAACAAAACAAAGCAAAATAATCAGATAAATACATCAAAAATGCTAATATGCTAATAACGCTAATATGCTAATAAGGCTAATGACGCTAATTAAACACCTGGTTGTTCTTTTGATGAATAGATGACTTGTTTGGAGCAAAAATATGAAAGTCAGCTCAGAGTGAAGCCTCCAGCGTTTTGCAACACGTCTAAGAGAGAGCCCTGTGAGCTTAAAGTGGTCCTCTATCTTTCACTTTTCTGTCTGAATTAGCTCAAGATGTGACAGATGCCGCGGGGCGACAGTAGCTCAGTTGGTAGAGCATTGGCCTTAAGGCCTGAAGGTCGTGGGTTCAATTCCCACCTCTACACCTTCTCCACCGACTCCCACTGATGACTGCTGTCGTTGTGTCCTTGGGCAAGACACTTAACCCCACTTTGCCCAAAGCCCCCACTGAAAGATCAAGGCTGTGCTCACACTCAGAGAGCAGCCGTCCTCCTGTGGACTCACCACTTGCAGAGGGTCAGTGAGGGGCTGGTGCTATGAGACTTGGGTGGCATCTCTGACTGCCACCCCCCTGACCCAGAAATGGATTAAAGGGTAGAAAATGGATGGATGGATGGATGTGACAGAGGCCGAAGATTTACATGTGAAAACTACACTGGTTTAAAGTGACACACAAGTGACATGTAATTTCTAACGTTCTACCGGTCATTTTCTCTTGATAACTGACCTCTCAAAACAATAATGACCGCTGCCCATGGCCTCTGCTTGTAATTCAGATGTGTATTCCGGCCACAAATACCAATCAATCAACACACTTAAATGTTAATCGGAGAATACATTATACAGATACATTCTTAATACTCATGCACAGAGGTTTTCAGAAGTATCTGTTAATGTTTTCATGACAAAAATACTGTTTCAATGCGAGAACAAGTGATCATGAAAAACCCGGACGTAGATTCCGGGACATTTTAGGACACATTTGCAGAGGATCGAATTATGGATTTAGGTTGAGTTTATATTTGGGTCACTCACCGCTGATGTTCAGAATTCTTTGTTTTCATGCAGTTCAATAGAGTTCTAGTTTGTAAGTTGCCAGCCTGTTCCTCGCAGGGCGGAAGCTTCGCCCTGTCGGTACTTATTTTCCAATAATGACCTGCGTACAATACATTTTCCCTTACTTATTCATGGCCTCGCACCAAACTACTGTGACATATTATTGCCATATAGAGCACAGGGACTGACCTCCTGCTGGGACTCTGAGAAGCACAGGGACTGGCCTCCTGCTGGGACTCTGAGGAGCACAGGGACTGGCCTCCTGCTGGGACTCTGAGAAGCACAGGGACTGGCCTCCTGCTGGGACTCTGAGGAGCACAGGGACTGGCCTCCTGCTGGGACTCTGAGGAGCACAGGGACTGGCCTCCTGCTGGGACTCTGAGGAGCACAGGGACTGGCCTCCTGCTGGGACTCTGAGGAGCACAGGGACTGGCCTCCTGCTGGTCCCTGAGTGAGGACTAAACATGAGGAGGCAGCGTTTCATATTTATGCTGTCTTCCTGAAAATGAGAATGTTTGTTCCGTGATTCTTGTCCTTCGTCCTCAGTTTCTGTGTTTTTCATTCAGAAGAGTTTTGTTTTTGGATTTTTGTTTATGAATTTTTATTATTTTTGCAGTGTTGTATTTTGGGTCCTTCCTCCTCTTTGAAACGTAACAGAAGTGATCGATCAACAAACTGAAGCAAGACGGAGACCACAAGAGAGAGAGAGAGAGACCACCAGAGAGAGAGAGACCACAAGAGAGAGAGAGACCACAAGAGAGAGAGAGAGACCACCAGAGAGAGAGAGACCACAAGAGAGAGAGAGAGACCACCAGAGAGAGAGAGACCACAAGAGAGAGAGAGAGACCACCAGAGAGAGAGAGAGAGACCACCAGAGAGAGAGAGTCCACGAGAGAGAGAGAGAGACCACCAGAGAGAGAGAGAGACCACCAGAGAGAGAGAATCCACAAGAGAGAGAGAGAGACCACCAGAGAGAGAGAGACCACAAGAGAGAGAGAGACCACCAGAGAGAGAGAGTCCACGAGAGAGAGAGAGAGACCACCAGAGAGAGAGAGAGTCCACGAGAGAGAGAGAGAGAGAGAGAGATCATGAGAGAGAGAGAGAGACCACAAGAGAGAGAGAGAGTCCACGAGAGAACGAGAGAGAGAGACCATGAGAGAGAGAGAGAGAGACCACAAGAGAGAGAGAGACCACCAGAGAGAGAGAGAGACCAGAGAGAGAACACCAGAGAGAGAAAGACCACAAAAGAGAGAGAGACCACCAGAGAGAGAGAGAGACCAGAGAGAGACCACCAGAGAGAGAGAGTCCACGAGAGAGAGAGAGAGACCATGAGAGAGAGAGAGAGACCACAAGAGAGAGAGAGAGAGACCACCAGAGAGAGAGAGAGACCAGAGAGAGAACACCAGAGAGAGAGACCACAAAAGAGAGAGAGAGTACAGAGAGAGACCACAAGAGAGAGAGAGACCAGAGAGAGAACACAAGAGAGAGACCAGAGAGAGACCACCAGAGAGAGAAAGGGAGAGACCACAAGAGAGAGAGAGAGAGCGACCACGACAGTGCGAGACCACAAGAGAGAGAGTATCCACGACAGAGAGAGAGAGAGAGACCAGAGAGAGACGTTTTGAAACGTAACAGAAGTGATCGATCAACAAACTGAAGCAAGACAGAGACCAGAGAGAAAGACCACTAGAGAAAGAGAGAGACCACAAGCGAGAGAGAGACCACAAGAGAGAGAGAGACCACCAGAGAGAGAGAGAGAGTCCACGAGACAGAGAGACCATGAGAGAGAGAGACCACGAGAGAGAGAGAGAGAGTCCACGAGAGAGAGAGAGAGAGAGACCATGAGAAAGAGAGAGAGACCACAAGAGAGAGAGAGAGACCACCAGAGAGAGAGAGACCAGAGAGAGAACACCAGAGAGAGAGAGTCCATGAGAGAGAGAGAGAGAGAGTCCATGAGAGAGAGAGAGAGAGAGACCATGCGAGAGAGAGAGAGAGAGAGAGACCACAAGAGAGAGAGAGGACCACCAGAGAGAGAGAGAGACCAGAGAGAGAACACCAGAGAGAGAGACCACAACAGAGAGAGAGAGTTCAGAGTGAGACCACAAGAGAGATAGAGACCAGAGAGAGAACACAAGAGAGAGAGAGACCAGAGAGAGACCACCAGAGAGAGAGAGAGAGCGCGACCACGACAGTGCGAGACCACAAGAGAGAGAGTGTCCACGACAGAGAGAGAGAGAGAGAGACCAGAGAGAGCAGAAGTGATCGATCAACAAACTGTAATATTGTTTATTAACACTGAATCCACCTTGAATAGAATGTACAGTCATTCAGACGTGTTTCTTTATTCTGCTGAAGCTATGAATGTATTTAATTTTAGTATAGAGTTATTGTTCATTTCTCTTTTGCTGTGGGCTCCTCATATTCTGTTCTGTAACTTGCTGATGCAACATTGGAATTTCTTCACTTTGGGACGAATAAAGGATTTCATAAATTAATCTTAATCAAGGCAAAATGGGAGAATTGGGTTTATGATCGTATCCCACTGCAGTGTAGCTAATGCAAAAGTTGACCACATTTCAAAAAACGCAGGTAATGCACACACAAAAAAAGTGTATATATGTTGTGGTCAAACCTGTGCGTGGTCAGGGGTCCGCGTCTGGGGCTCACGTCGTCCACAGATCCATGCTGTCGGTGTGATGTCTGCAGCCGGACTGGGTCTCTCTCCTGCGGGGGCTGCTTCTCTCCCTCAGCCGCAGTGGTCGGAGAGACGCGGAGAGAGACGCGGTTGACGCTCTACAGCACGCCGCAAAACAGAGCGTAGTCCTCGCTCCAATCACAGAGAGACAGACAGAGAGAGAGATCTGGGAAACTTCTGCGAGAATCTGCTCCTTTAGCCACGCCCACTATCTCTCTCTCTCTCTCTCTCACACACACTCGATCTTCCTCTCTCTCTCTTTCAGTCTCTCTCCTCTCTATGTTTCTCTCTCTCTCTCTTTCTCTCCCTCTCCTCTCTATGTTTCTCTCTCTCTCTCTCTTTCTCTCCCTCTCACTCTCTCTCCCTCTCTCTTTCAGTCTCTATCCTCTCTCTGTCTCTCTCTCTCTCCCAGATGAATTACTGTAAGGTCCTCTGGTCCTGGTTCCTCTGGCATCCAGAACCAGAGGAGGCAAGACCAGAGGACCCAGGCTAAGGTCCTCTGATCTCGCTTACTCTGATTAAGTAATAATAATAATAATAATGATAATAAAAATAATAATAATAAAGCAATGGTTTAATATAGCGCTTTTTTGGACACTCAAAGACTCTTGTAGCACTGAAAAAAGTGGATTGGATTGAACCTAAACCCAACACTGACCAGAGTAAAGTCTCAGATTCTCTCGTCTTCTTTGTCTTTCTCTAAATTATGCCACATTAGCGTTGGAGAGTGGAGTGTGTAGTGTGTGGTGTGTGTAGATAGATCGATAGATAGATACATACTTTATTGATCCCCGCAGGAGAAATTCGAAATTGATCATTCTAAAAAGTTAAAAACAGTAATAATCAGCAACAGGCCATCAGGTCACAGCAGCAGAGGTGGAGTAGCCTCTGGGTGGAGCAAGACAGGTCACAAGATGGAGTAGCCGCTTGGTTCGGACCATTCTCTCTGCTCTAGTCCAAAGTAAAATGCTCAATGATCATTAGCATTTTTCATAAAGTTGGCATTCCTCCAATGGATTTTCGGCTGATCCGCTTGGTTGGGACCATGAATCCTCTCTGCTCTGGTTTGGACCAGTGCAAAACCATGAACACTGTACTGCAGCAACATCTCAGGTAGAAAAAAGCAATACAAATAAAAATTCAAAAGCACAAAACAACTGTTTCAGCAATACTTAGGACTTGCAGCCGTTTTCCAGTGCATTCAAAAGAGTAGTGTAGTGTGAGGTGTGTGGTTTGTGTGTTTATTGCCTTCTCAGGTAGAAACACTGGTCTGTGTCGTGTGGAGCAGAGAACATGGATCAATGGTCTCTGATGTATCGCCCAATAACTCTCTCACACGGTCAGTTCGCTCTCTCACGTCTGAATTTTCATTTGGAGCAGATGAATTAGAGCCGCGGCAGTGTGGACTGTGGAGACATGAGAGCAGCTGAAAGTGTGTTGCTACGAACTGTGATAGATTTTAATGTTTGTCATGAATAAGATTTGATAAGGTTTGAAATGATAGTTTTATAGAGTGTTAGAGGAATGTTAAAGTCAGATAAGACACAAACAGAGAGACACACAAACATAGATAGACAAGCAGACAGACACACACACACACAGACAGACAAGCAGATAGACACACACACAGACACACAGATAGACACACACACAGACACACACACACACACTTTTGTTACCTGGTGGGTCCCTTTGACAGGGCCGTTCAGAATGGGACCCATAGACATAATCTTTTTTTACTGGGACTACTTTAAGTAATACAAAACAGTCAATAGAAAACAAACAACTCTTTTAAAGGAATTTTATTTTAGATTTTTTTTTCGAATTGCAGTGATTCTATTTTTGACATAGAATTTAATGCCACTCCATGTCCGATGTCTAAGGTCATCTGGTGAGGCATTAATGCAGGCCAGGCAGTGAGACTTCCCAGGGACCTTTCCAGTCTGTATGAAAGGTGTCATGGTCTTCTCCACAGCCTTCACCTCAGATGCAGACCATGGCTTTCTTACACGTTCTAGGGAGAGAAATAAAAATATATTAGCAATATACACTCCCAGGGTTAGGACCAAGCAGCCTGGCTGTAATCCCCCACCTGGTACACTTACCAGACGGGGCACTGCCACTACCATGGGGTGCATCTGGATGAATGGTTGAAGGTTCTCCGCTTGAAGTTTCTTTTAGCCCGTCCGTTTGTGAGAGGATCTCTACTGCTCTCCCTGTCGCACAGAAAATAAAAATACAAGTGGCCTTTAGGGGAAAAAAATCATACATATTTTAATAATATCAAGAATTACCTTCAGGCTCAATTTGTATCTGGTCGAGGCTCTTTCCTTTGAATTCCGTCACTCTTCCCTGCTCCATGGCCATCAACACTTTGCTGATTTTGGGCAGCTCCAGTGTCCCCTCTGGTAGTCTGTAATATTGTCTGTGGATGCGAATGTCATGGCCGAGGAAGTTGGCTAGTATGCCCATTTCATTCTCTTTCATATTGAGAACTGTAGACATAGTAGCTATGTGCTTTCTAAGTTTGGTTGAGGATAGCATCTCTGGATGCACCGCACCACATTCTTTGGCTACCTGCCGTAGGGAGTCTGATCCCCTGATGTGGGTGTCTGCGCCCGGGCGGGAGAAGAAGTATGGGTTATGGTCAGAGATGGAACAGGCCCTTCTGTTCTCCACCAGCACCTCCATCGAAGCAATCATTTCAGGAGTCAAAAGAACCGGCACTTTCCGACTTCTTTTCCCTTTAATTTCAATGCGTTGAAAATGCTGACACAGCTTTTTCTCAAGTTCGGACAGTCCCAGAGCCATGTCAGAATGGATCCCAGTCTTACTTCTTAAGGTGAACGCTGTCAGTGGCATCTTTGAAACCTCACCTTCCCTTCTTCGATTGAAAATAATGACCTCACAAAGAGTCAAAACTGCCAGTTTAGACCAATGCTTAGACGTTGGCTCACTTATTAGGGTTTGCACATATTCAGGTCGACATACCTCAATATGAGCATGCATGGCTCTAACGTCCTCAGTCAGAGGGAGCAGGTCCGGAGTGTTCCACTTGGCTTGCCGGAGGGTCTGTAGGGCAGCAGAAGAAACACAGACGTCCCACCTCTTCTCAAAAAGCAGCCGGCTTCGTTGGAGGTTTTTAATAAATAGTTCATCAACACAATGCTCCATTTTTGCGTCACATTCAAGAATATCTGCTTTCTGAGGCTATGGCCGAGTTTGAGGGCCAAGGATGGAGTCTTATATTGATTTGTTTCCTCGTCATATCCAGCCACAGACCTGACTGCATCAATCACATGGTTAAAGTTGGAAGGAATAAAGAAATCCTTAATTGTTTTCAGTTTCCCTGCGGTTTTTGCTTCGTTAATTAACCTACCGACTTCTCTCATTTTCTGCCTAATGTAATCATGCTTAGTCTTATCATGCCCGTGTTTTAAGTACAGGTGCTCTCCGAGTCTCAGAATCCCCTTTTCTGCTTTGACAACACCCGTGACCTCATCCTGATGCATTGCCGAAATTAAAGACCACAGCTTTTTGCTGATGCCCTCCGGTACAGGCTGGGCTAGGGAGCAGAGGGACTGGACCCTACTTCTACCTGGTTTAGCCTGGGCATCTTTCTGTGAAAGCCGGCACCTGGCCACATGCCTCCACAGCGACTTTCGCTTAAGCAATGCCCCACAGTCTATACAGTGCAAAAACTCACTGGATTTAACTGGGGAATTTGGCTGTTTAGCTGGGACTAAAGTTCCAATGCCGGCCTTTAAAACCTCAAAATTGTGCTCACGGTTTCCACTATTCCTGATCAAATCAAACTGAAGTTTACATGCTTTAGATTTCACAGGTAGAGCCAATGCTCTGGCTACGTCACTTTCATTTCCATGTTTTCTAGTCAAATGACGGGACATTTTGTGGCAGGACATTGAACAGTAGAGGCAGAAGTGTCTCTTGCTGTAAACTCACCCCCCATTTTTCTTCTTTTGCAGCTGCATGATAACAATCTTATTTGCCTTTGGTTCGTCACTTTCCGAGTCTTGAAGAAAAGTGTTTTTGATTTTTCTTTTTCCATACTTTTTTACAGGTTTCTTCTTGACAGTTAAATCGTCAGAATCTGAGTCGACTTCATCAATTAGGGACTCTTGACTAAGCTGCACAAACAACAAATAATTTGTAATAATTCTATATAACAATTTGAAGTCATGACTTGTAGTCAGCACTTACCAGTGGTTTGTAAGCGTGCGCTTCAGTGTGCTGCTCTGTGATTGGCTGCAGCCTAATGAACCACACACTTGCACCTTTTTCTAGCCTGACACCTGATTTCCTCTGTTGTGCTGCTCCATGATTGGCTCCAGCCTGCTGGACTGAAATTGCCCCAGTGTGCCCCTCCTTGATATCCCGCAACCCACCACCAGGGTTCCGACACATAACACACTTTTTTCAGGAAAGTAAACCTCCAGGGGTCCTTTCCATATTTTTACAGAGACTGCATAAGGACCGTTAGAAAAGCATTACCCATTGATTATTAAGCTTGGACCAGTGGGGTCCGGTGTTCGGGCCCCACCACGTAAAACCAGTCCCCATGACGTGAGTGGAATCTCAGGTTATGGAACCCACCAGGAGTTGAAAACAAGTGCACACACACACACACACACACACACACACACACACACACACACACACACACACACACACACACACACACACACACACACACACACACACACACACACACTCACACACACACACACACACACACACACACACACACACACACACACACACACACACACACACACACACACACACACACAGACAGACACAGACACACAGACAGACACAGACACACACACACACACACATACATACAGATTATATAAATATAAATTTACATTATTTGACCACGGATCAAGTCAGAAATCAGTGGATTTGTTTTCCTTTTGTGAAAATTGCCGACTTATAAACAGTGACATTTCTCCATTCAAAAGCTTCATAAGTCGTTTTTTAATGTTTTTGTTTCTACTGTATTAATGTAAAATCTGTTTTTACAAATCGCTCTTGGGAAAAAACACATTTCCTCATTTTCGTCTGTACAGAAGTTGGACCCAGACCATTCTCCTCCAGGATTCAGTTTCTTATCACAGTCTGCATCCGTTCCATCCAGGATCTGATCCAGAGACTGAGCCTGAAGCCAGACATTGGCAAATCCAGGTCTAAAATAATCCTGGATTTTTATTTAGGAGAATAGAGTTTAAATTTATCCACAACACAATAGAGATATGGCCTGGTTTTAGACTCATGGTTTTAGACAGTGTATTAGGAGAGAACTGACGTGAATGAGGGAGAGGCTGATCTGACCATTAGATAGCTGGAGCCGATTTTGTTATCAGTGTTAGCTTCGCACAAAAACAAGAAAAACAGAGCTGGCAATAGAACCGTGACCGTATGTGACATCATCTTGACTATTTATTATTGTGTGTATTGTATGTTAGATTGAGATTAAGAGATCCTTTATTCGTCCCACAGTGGGGAAATTTCAGTGTTGCATCACAAGTTATATAACAGTAGGAAAGAGGAGCACACGGTACAAGTTAAGTGAACAATAGCTGTACTAATAAAAACATAAACAAAATATCTACCTCTAGCATCAATAAAAGTATAAAATTTCTATCTTGAAAATAATAATAAAAGAGGTGTAAAAGTTTTAAGAGGCAAGTATTAAGTACTGTGTAATCTAGTGCAAGCAAAGTGTAGTTATATGTTAGCATTAGCAGGAGTATGTTTACATCTGTACATTAGCAGCAGTATGTTTACATCTGTACATTAGCAGCAGTATGTTTACATCTGTACATTAGCAGCAGTATGTTTACATCTGTACATTAGCTGCAGTATGTTTACATCTGTACATTAGCAGCAGTATGTTTACATCTGTACATTAGCAGCAGTATGTTTACATCTGTACATTAGCAGCAGTATGTTTACATCTGTATGCAGGCTTTTATACCTTTTTTATTTTTTGTTTTGAAAGAAAGGTGTCCCCGTGTATGCTACGGTTTCCTCCAGGTGCTCCGGTTTCCCCTACCACTAAAGTTGTGCTTCTTGGGAGTCCCTTCACAAACCTGCATTTGAAAGTGAATTCGATGTGGATTTAAATAATGTGTGTGAACAAATAAAAACATGAATAAAAAAAAAAAAGAAATCAATAAATGAATGAATTAATTTAAATTAAAATGGTGGTTAAGGCAAACCGGAGTTTCCCCCCGCGAATGACAACATTTGATTGGTCAATCCTTACATGTATCATATCTGGATTTACAAAGATAATGTAATAATATCAACACCCGGATCACAGAGATTAGCTACGGATTTTACTTCCAGGTTAAAGACCAACTATTCTACTGCGACTGCAATAAAGAGATAATCCAAAACACACAAGGTCCATAAGTGTGTACACATACCATAGTGCAATAGTATATAGACGGACAATGCTAACCCAAAGTCAAATAGGGAAGTGCTCCTGGATGAAGTTTTGCTTTTGCTCTGGCTCCTATTGAGAGCTTGGTGAGTGTGACACAAACAGTTACTGAGCCAGAGCAAAACTGTCTATAACCACTTCCCTATTGGGTTGCATTGAGCTAGCGGGTTAGCATTGTCCATTATTACACAGTCTATAGTCATATACAGCTGTGACCAATGTTGTCATTGCCTGGATCCAGTCTGTTAGTCTCACACTTCTCCTGCTTTTATTCCTTCTAAACCTCTTATTTTGTCTCCGCTCCCCTCTGGGCTTTTGCTTTGAAATATGACTTTTCTTTTCTGCACCGGAGCAGAGCTGTCGGGCAAACGGCAGCCAGTTTTATGAATTTAATATGAAGATAACGCTTTTGAGAATTGCTCAGTAACAGAAGTATTTGTTATTCGTCCTGTGTTGTTGACAAAATGAAACATTAAAGGAGAAATAATTATGCAAAATCGACTTCTTTGAGGTTTGAATGTTTTTCCATTGGGAACAACACTCCTGTTTGTCCCAGACTTCTGGGACAAGTCAGGGACTTCTGGGACAAACAGGTAACTCCACCCCTTTCATCTGATAACCTCTATGGTCTAGTTTGAGTTTAAGCATGTATTTTTGTGTGTAAGAACCATAGACTGTAAATATTAATGGTTGTAGTCACGCCTATATCCGCTGTTCAAACTAATGTGCCATCACTTTTGTCTTCCGAGGGCTTTTTCAAAATGGCTGCGGGGCTGTATGTGTGAAAAAAGAATTTGCGCATGTGTTAGCCCGGTGTAACGACGGTTTGCACTGCCTTGACGAGATGCACTGCCTCAGCTGTTTGTGATACAATGCATGCGCGTCTCACGGCAGCCCAAGCATACCAAGATGGCAGACTGGAAGTCCACGAATTTCTTTAAAAGTTAAAATACGAACAAAATAAGACATGAATGTCACTTTTAATGCAATTTGAGGCGAGAAGTTGGGTTTTAAGAGTCAAAGTTTTGTGTAAAGTTTAGTTTAAGCAGTCAACTGCGCCTGTGAAACCACAATGCTAATGTTATGATATAGCAGTCCGCAGCTGCTGACGTAGGCTGATGACACGTCCTGTGGCAACTGTTTTTTTTTTTGTATTTTGTTTTATTGAACAAATCAGACAGGCTTACATATTTAGTACAATTTCAGTTTCACGCATATATAAAAAGCAAAAGAACAGAACAAGAACATAGCCACATTACTGAGTCACAAGGGTCAGAGGTAGATTCACAATATTTTGATACAACCAAAGTGCTTTCTTTGAGTTACAATCCTGTGGCAACTCTACAGCTTACAACTGGTCTGTCGGGTTGATAATGGAAATGGGGAAAAACTCGATCTAATTAAATATTTAGTTTGAACACACTTTTGTTAATCATATTGAATACAGTACGATACATGCATTAAATTAAATTAATTATTTCCATCATCAACCCGACAAACCAGTTGTAAGCTGTAGAGTTGCCACAGGACGTGTCATCAGCCTACGTCAGCAGCCGCGGACTGCTATATCATCATTACATTGTGTGCACCATGTGCACTTGTATATTGTAAATAGTAACTGTAACTCTATTTTAAATTTAAATTTATTCTTTAGAAGTGTTTTTTATTCTTATTTTTATTATCTCTTTTTGACTGTTGCACTGAGCCAAAGCAATTTCCAAGTCTGTGACTTCCTGTTACTTACGTGGCAATAAAAACGATTCTGATTCTGATTCTGATTCTGATCATAACATTAGCTTTGTGGTTTCACAGGCGCAGTTGACTGCTTAAACTAATCTTTACACGAAACTTTGACTCTTAAAACCTACATGTTGTCACATGTGGGTTTTCGTTACACCGGCACTAGTCCAATTCATTCAAGTGCACTCCAAAGTCCACAGCGGCTAAACTAGACTGGTCCAAAAAATATATACTCCCCTTAGCATTGACAGCATCTGGAATGTAGCTTTGGGCCAAGAGCGAATTTTGGACCATCCTGTAAAGAGGTTTTGAGAGGAAAGAAGACGCCATACAAAAGCATTGGGTAATTCTGTTTCCGGGCACACCCCCACCAGCCCGGTACATGTCAGTGAATGTGCTCATAGACCTTTTGGAGCCGAGACCCGCCCACACTGGTAAGAATTCACATCTCGCATATGTTGATGGTTCCTACTTTCCACTTAAATACATAGAGTACTATCCTACTGCTACTGTAATCCAAGACACACAAGGTTCATTATTATGAAGTTCATACACATAGTACAAGAGTTTATAGATGTACAATGCTAACTCCCTAGTTCAAAGAAGTCAAATAGGTGCTCATGGACGAAGTTTGGCTCCTACTACTACTACTACTACAATCCCTCTAGCTCAGAGACGGTTTGTGTCACACTCACCATTTTGGGCTTAAAATATTCTGTTTTAGCGATCTCTGTAATCCAGAACTACCTGATATGAGCCATATAAGGCTTGCTCTCAGTTGCGGGAGATCTTAGCATGCTTACTATTGCGTTCATGTTAGCAGCACGTTAGTTTGCATCTGCCCCTGCTACAGATGCTACAGATTTCGGGAAATACAAGGATACATTAAATTGAACTGAAGCTGAGGTCAAGTTGAACTGGTTTCTCCAAAGGACATTAAAATAACACTTTAACCCTTCTCCTGGTTCTTGTAAAGAGTATGGAATATTGACAATGGCTCAATTAGGCCTTTAAGCCTGAAGGTTGTGGGTTCGAGTCCATCCTAAGATCTTCTCTTTGACTCCCGCTGATGTCTTCTGTCATTGTGTCCTTGGGCAAGACACTTTACCCCACTTAGCTCATAAACAGTGCCGAAGTAATTGTTCGTTGCATGCCTTGATGTGTTTATGAGTATGTATAATCATCAAACTGAAATCAGCCACATCAGAGACACGCCGTGGACTCAAGATTCTTATATTTCTCTGACCCCATTCTCATCTAGAATCCTGTCTGAAAATCTGTCAACGTCCAAAGTCCGTCTGTTGTCGGAGCCTTTGGAACATGAGCAAATGTCAGGCTCTGTGTGAAGCTGCTGTTGTCCCAGAGATTCTTTGTTTATTTATTGGAGCAACACAAAAACCAATCTTATAGAATATGCAACATACAATAACACACAATAACAGATGATTTATTCAAAAGGAGGAGTTCAAAGAGGTTGTTGAACTTGCAGATGGCGTCCCCTCCACTGCAAACCTCACAAAGGGTATTGGAATGATTAGGATTGAGATGGAGAGATTCTTTATTTGTCCCACAGTGGGGAAATTTCAGTGTTGCAGTGTTTCAAGTGTTTCCATCGAAAACAATCACGTGTCACACCACTTTAGCTGAGAGACCAAAGAGAGACCAGAGAGCGACCAAAGAGAGATCGGAGAGTGATCAAAGAGAGACCAGAGAGAGTTCAGGAAGAGACCATAGAGAGAGACCATAGAGAGAGACCAGAGAGAGATCAGAGAGAGACCAGAGAGAGATCGGAGAGTGACCAAAGAGAGACCAGAGAGAGATCAGGAAGAGACCATAGAGAGAGACCAGAGAGAGATCAGAGAGACCAGAGAGAGATCGGAGAGAGACCGGAGAGAGATCAGAGAGAGACCACAGAGATACCAAAGAGAGACCAGAGAGGGACCAGAGAGAGACCAGAAAGAGATCAAAGAGAGATCGGAGAGAGACCAAAGAGAGATCGGACAGAGACCAAAGAGAGTTTGGAGAGTGATCACAGAGAGACCAAAGAGAGACCAAAGAGAGACCAGAGAGAGATCCGAGAGAGACGAGAGAGAGATCAGAAAGAGACCATAGAGAGAGACCAGAGAGACAGATCAGGGAGAGACCAGAGAGAGAAGAGACCATAAGAGAGACCAGAGAGAGACCAGAGAGAGAGATCAGAGAGAGAGATCAGAGCGAGAGACCAGAGAGAGGGATCAGGGAGAGACCAGAGAGAGACCAAAGAGAGACTAAAGAGAGGATAGAGAGAGAGACCAGAGAGACCATACTAACCAACACCTTGAGGCCCACTATCATTCCATAACCCACTGGTTGAAAAACACTGGTCGACTCATCTTTAACCGATGATGCAACACTGAAATTTCCCCACTGTGGGACAAACAAAGAAAATTCTTTTCTCTCTCTGGTGTTTAAAGCTAAGAAAACAGTGCTTCGTTGGCTTAATATCCCTGAACTTCTAACAACTCTTACTCTTTAACTTCACATCGAGGTCAAGAAGCAATTTTCCCGCATTTCCATCCCAAACGAAGGCATGGAGACAAAGTGAGGGAACAGCAAAACTTCAAGACTTGTCGGCACATCACTCTCAGACACATCGGCTTACGTTCCTTTCTCCTGGGTATATGCTTTTTTTTGTTTTACTTCATCCAGCGAGAAGTGGACTAGTCAGCTGTTCCTCCGTCTTCAAAGCCTGCCAAATTGCCGCTCACTCTGTAGGGAGCTTAGGAAGTGGTTTCAGATTAACAAACCGATTTCCGCTATATCTGGCAAAGTAGTCTCTGAGCCCCTCGAACATCATGACATATTTACAGTAATCGTCACTTTTCGAGAGGCTTGTCTGGTCCCTGGAGTTTTTAAAAGATGACAGGCCGTGCTTCTGCTATATCAGAGGAAAGATGGTCACTGCTCCACCGCGGATCATAGATATATTGATTTATTTAAGTACGGTTTAAGGATTAACGTGTACTCAGGGCTTAGGTACATAAATCTGACCTCTAACCCATCCGAAAGTACCAACCCGTTAGGAGCAGTGGTCACGATAGCTCTAAGGGCCCATCTCCAGGTGTTGTTGCTCAGTTTTTTCATGCAGGACGGGAGCTGGAGGCTGTTATATCTATATGGCATGTTTTGGGTGATGGGGGAGACCGGAGCGCCCGGAGGAGAGACGGGCAAACACTGAGTTTATCTATCTATTCCCTCCTGTCTGTCTGTCTGTCTCTCTATCTCTCTATCTATATATCCATCTATCTATCTATCTATCTGTCTGTCTGTCTATCTATCTGTCTATCTGTCTGCCTGTCTGTCTCTCTGTCTGTCTATCTATCTATCATGTATCTGTCTGTCTGTCTGTCTATCCATCTGTCTCTCTCTATATCTATCTACAGTATCTATCTGTCTGCCTGTTTGTCTATCTGTTTCTCTGTCTGTCTGTCTGTTTTTCTATCTAAATATCTATCTATCTATCTATGTCTATGTCTGTCTATCTATCTTTATCTATCTCTCTTGTCTATGTCTCTGTCTGTGTGTCTGTCTATCTATCAACTCAAAAACAGCTAAAGTTAGACACCCCATGTTTTAGATACAAGCATAGATTCCGGTACTGCAGCTTTACAGTCTGCTAAACCCTCACATGTCAGTTTTATGGTGCATATCTTTGCCCATCGCTGTCTGTTCCCTGACGTTTCTAATACAGTAAAGTCCCCGGACACATCTTCACACCCAGAATAGCGTGTGAGTGAGAGGGCGTGTAGCATGCGTGTTGCGGTCCCCATTAGCATGCAAAGAGGAGGCTGGTGTCCTCTCTCAGGCCTGGGTTTGGAGAACGACAAAGAAGCACCCAGGCCACTTCTTCTTCTTCTTGCGTCAAAGTAATCTTTAATATAACGCTTTTTCACAGACCAGAGTCACAAAGGGCTTTACAGTTGTTATTTTTGGGCATTTGTCTCTCACTCCACACAGAAAGTGAGGTCGCCAGTACAGGAGGCGCAGGCCAGACCTATTGTACATGGTTTTAGTGATAGGCACCCGAAGGAAACCTATGCAGACATGGGGAGAACATGCAAACTCCACTCAGAAAGGTCCTGTTCCGACCGGGATTCTTCTTCTTCTTCAGCAGGATTAGTGACATAGCCCAGCCGAGTATGTCCCTTTATCGCAATCCTTCAGTCCTCTCTAATGCACAGACAATAGACCCCGGAAGAATAGTCAAGAACGCTCTTTACACACGGCCTTAATTAGCTTTGGAAAATAAACTGGAGCAGTGCGGAGACCGGGGAGTTTTCCTTTGTGACGAACGGCCTTGTTGAGATTACTTATAAAGAGGCGGATAATAATTCATGTTTTAAACCACAATTTCATCAGTGATAATTCAACAAGTCAGTTCATGTATGAGTCAAGTTTATTCACTACTCTGTCCGGTCACGGTTTTTGCTTATTTCTGCAGATTGAGTCCTGACTAGAACCAGGAAGCATGATCATGTTAGTCCCGTTCCCAGGTACAGGTCTCTCCATGGCCTCCTGCTGGGACTCTGAGGAGCACAGTGACTGGCCTCCTGCTGGGACTCTGAGAAGCACAGGGACTGTCCTCCTGCTGGTCCCAAATACTGTATCTCTTGTAACACAGTCCATATGTTGTTTGTTTGTTTCCCGTGTTCAAACGGTTTGATTCTCTGATCTGTCGTTGGGAAATCAATAACTTTGTAAAGTCCTTAGAGACGGCGAACGCACAAATACATTGAAATGAATGAAAGTTAAGTGATGTTGCGTGTAGTGAATCTGACCTGAGCCTCAAAGTCACACTGAAATATGCAGGGATCATAAGAAATTCTGTTAAGTTTAAACATATGGCGAGACTTTACGAACAGATCCTGCTCTGATCCCGGCCCCGTCCTCACAGTCCACAGAGTCTGAAGAGTCTGAAGAGTCTGAGTCTGTGATCTTCAGGAGGCACAGATGGAGAGACTGAGACCTGGACAGGTGTCACCTCATGCACAATTAATGGATCCATGAATATTCTCACACAGACACACACACAGACGCACACACATAGACACACACACACACACAGGCACAAGGTGGGTCTGTGGTGGTAAAAAGGCAAAGAACATTTCTCCTGATGGTGCAGAAGAAATATAATATTCTGCTAAATGTTTCCAGGGATAAAGAGAGAGCGATTGAGAAGAGATGTAGGGTCAGAGAGTGTTTGGTCTGTGTGTGTGTGTGTATGTATGTACATGTGTGTGGTGTGTGTGTATCTTTGTATGTGTGTGTGTACATGATTGAATCTGTGTACATGTGTCTGTGTTTGGGAGCGTGTGCGTGTGTTTGTGTGTGTGTGGTGTGTGTGTATAAGTTGTGGAGTGTGTGTAAGTAAGTAAGTAAGTAAGTAAACTGTATTTATAAAGCGCCCTTCACAGACCAGGGTCACAAAGCGCTTTACACACATATAAAAACAGACATTTTATAAAATAGACATACACATTTTGAAAGGCCAAGACAACCATGTAAAAACAGCAAGACAAAATTATGCAAAAGCCTGAACAAATAGATGAGTTTTAAGTTGACTTTTGAAGGACTCAACAGACTCTATAGAACGCAGAGAGAGCGGGAGAATGTTCCAAAGCTTGGGAGCAACAGCCTGGAGGGACCTGTCTCCTCTGGTTCTGAAGCGAGTGCGTGGAACCATCAGGAGGTTCTGATCCACAGACCTCAGAGCCCTGGCTGCAGTGTAAGGCTGGATCAGGTCACTGATGTAAGACGGAGCCTGACCGTGCAAAGCTCTGAAGGTTAAAACCAGAATTTTAAAATGTATCCTGTAGGACACTGGCAGCCAATGAAGAGCTTTCAGGACAGGGGTGATGTGCTCCTCCTGCTTGTGCGGGTCAGGATTCTCGCTGCAGAGTTCTGTACTAACTGCAGGCGAGACAGTTCTTTCTTATTTAAACATGAAAACAGACTGTTACAATAGTCTAAACGCAAAGACACAAAAGCATGAATAATCACCTCCAAGTCATTCTGAGAAACCATTTTCCTGACTTTGGAGATTCTCCTCAGCTGTGTATGTGTACATGTTCGTGTGTGTGCATGTGTGATGATTGTATTTGTGTAAGTATGGTGTGTGTATGTACTGTATAAGTTGTGGACTGTGCATGTGTGTGTATATGTATGTGTGTGTGTGAGGGCATATGTGTGTGTATGGGTGGGCATATGTGTGTGTGTGTGGGAATATGTGTGTGTATACTGAATGTGTGTGTGTTTGTATATTTTAAGTGCATCCGAGGAAGGCCTTGTGAGACGCTTGAGGCTGATTGTTATTCCAGAGCTGTGTCGACCTGTCCAGCTCCTGTCCAGAGAGCGACACGCCACACAACACGCAACACTGACGCACAACAGCCACACAACACACATATACACACTGGAACGTCCCACTGACACAATCACTTTTAGACAAACCTCAAAAATTATTATACCAATTACTGGTACTTTGAATTATTATATTAAAGTACCAGCAAACACCACTTGAACCTCATTCACACTGAGCAAAAACACAGGTCCTCTTCCTCACACCTCTGCACTGAGAGACACGGGCTGTTGGGTCAAAACAACACACAGACACATTCAACCCGCATCATGACCTATATCTACCCATAATTCAGACAGCAATAAAACTTACATTTGTGTGTCTGAGGAAGAAGGTTAAAAAACTACACCCAAGTCACACGACGGACAATACTTTGCATAAAACATATTAAAATAATATACATTTTTAATTTAATTTTATGTTTAAAGTATTGTGTTGGGATATACTTAAAATTCTTTTATCTTTTGCTGTGCGCTTCTCATTTTGACTGGTCTGTAACTCGTGATGCAACATTGACATTTTCCTACTTAGTCTAAACTTTAATAATAACAAGAGTGAAGATTCTTTGTCGTTTTCTGTCTTTTAAAACAAAAGTATTGCCTCCAGATTAGAATGTTTTGAGGGATAACTATTGTATTTCATAGTTCCATTGTTTGTGTGTGGTTTGAAAAGTATATGCAGTTTTAATTCAGAATATATAACTTTCTAAACCAGACATGTCCAAACTAAGGCGCGGGGGGAAATTGCGGTCCTCTGTGTCATTTTCTGGGGCCCTCTGCTTTGCTAACACTAAATGAATAGAATTTAATTTAATAAAAAAGAAAAAAAAAACAAGAAAAAAAAAAGCAAATAGCAGTTGGTAGAGCATTGGTCTTCGGGCCTACAATAGACCTCACACTTGTCCTTGGGCAAGACACTTAACCCCACTTTGCCTGAAACCCCTGTGGAGAATGGACTAAGGGGAAAAAAATTGATGGATGAATTAAAAATGATTACTTTTACTTCAAAAGCAAATCATTGTGGACATGCCATACCTAATTTAAAGCACGGAACTTAGCTCAACGCTACGGAGCTCCCCCAGGAGCATGGGTTTGACCTTTTTGTTGTTTATAGCTCAATAAATGACCAAAATGACAACAAAGGGTCAAATGTTGTTAAAAGTAACTGTGATTTGTGCCCTATTTATGGTATTATTGATCAGAACTACCGTTTCAGACGTGGTTCTGATGATACCAGAGTGACGAGCTCCACTGTCGTCACGGTAGCAGCCTTAAACCTCCTTATTGTTGAAAAAGTTAACGTGTAGATCTCGCCTAAAGAAGACATAAAAAGATGTCAAAACGTAGCGCATAAGAATATTCTACACATCATCGGTTGGGGGGACAGTAACTTTGAATGACGATGCTTGTGTGTGTGGAAGATTCCAAAATGTACAAAGAGTGAAATTGTGGCAAATATAATCATTTTATTCAGATTATGAAATTAAAGATACATTTTACAGTGTTCTTATTACAGTGTCCACAGCACATTCCGTGTCCTGTTCCCAAACGTGTTGTCTGTGCGCCATTATGTCGCGCACAATCAGAACTGCTCACCACGCTTAGCCTTCTCCAAACTCAGTGCCGAGCTCCTCCGCGGTCCGATCCGTACTGCAGGACCTCTCCGCCGCGGAACAGTTTGTGCGCTGAGTCTTCCCTCGCCCGCGCTGGTGGTAGAGGACGCCTGTGCTCTCTCCGGTGCTTTCGCCCTCAAGGAGAAAGGAGGAAGAGGAGGAGCCTCTTCCTCCTTTCTCCCGTTGACAGTCCGCCGGTTCACCGCGCCCCCTGGCAACGAGTCACCGCCACGGTAGTCTCACAGCTGACGCAATCTACACGTCCAGACGGTACCTGAGACCATCTTTTTACAATGTAGCGGCCAAAACTTGCCCTATGCAAGGTCCGCTGGATGTAGCGTGTGTTGGCGTCTCGGACGCGTGTCTCTCACCATGAAATAGACAGAAATATTGTGTTCCACAAACGTTTATTGCGATCCAAATACACTATTCAATACTATAACCAAGGTGACAGACGACGGTAAAAAGATGTTTGCCTCCACACTACAACACCTGTACATAATTAGTGTCCCACTTATATAGAGCATACCATTCGAAGTGGCGCCACACAGTGGCAGGAGGCAGCAAAACAAAAGAAGGCAAAATAGCTCCAACAAATGTAGAGACAGTGTCTGCTTCCTTAACATGCGTGGGGAGCTGATTCCACAGTAAAGGAGCTTGGAGCTAAATGCTCTGCTGCCGACAGAGCTTTTTGAAACGTTAGGGACCACCAGACGTCTGGGCTTTTGCGAGCGCAGTGCTCAGCTTGGTTGATAAGTCATTAACATGTCATGTACAGAGAAGACAGCCCCTATGACTATTTCTCACTCACACACACACACACACACACACACACACACACACACACACACACACACACACACACACACACACACACACACATGTACCGACCTTGACCCTTAAATTGGGCAAGTTGGGTAAATGGCCAGAAGCATACAGAGCAAGAGAAACTATAGGATTAAGTCCAAAAGCACTTTTCCCTACAGTCAGAAGGTTTTGGGCCGACCCCTCTGTGCAAATTCTCCCAAGATCCAACTCTGTCAGATAGTTACTGTTCCCAAATCTGTTAAAAGACACATTTGGGAACAGTATCTGACACAGATGGGTCAATGGGGAAAATGTACAGAGTAGACAGTCCCATGACCATTTCTCACACACACACACACACACACACCACATCTACCGACCATGACCGTTTAACGGTGCTTGGTCGGTGACTGTCTGGCTCCTTAACGTGCCAGAGAGTACATGCCATATCCAATCGCTACAACGGGGACTGCCCAAAGAGCTTTCTTTGCGCCGGACTTGAAGGATGACCAGAAACCTCCTTGGTTTTCCACTGCGCTGGCCTCCTTTGTACTCACCTGAGGCTCTGGCTCCGATCGCTGGTCTCTGATCTGCTGCTGGTCTCTGATCTGCTGCTGATCCTGCAACACCTGAATGCTTTCATCTTCTTCGGCAATTAAAGCCCTGCGAGGTTGACGTGCCAGACAGTACAAGCCATATCCAAGCGCTACAACAGGGACTTCCACAAGAGCATTCTTTGCGGCGGTCTTGAATTTTGACAAGAAACCTCCTTGGTTTTCCACTGCGCTGGCCTCCTCCGTACTCACCTGAGGCTCTGGCTCCTGTCGCTGGTCTCTGATCTGCTGCTCATCCCTCAACACTTTAAGGATTGCATCTGTTACCTCCGTCCGCGCTCTATCAAGGCGTTCCCTGAGAGTGAGAGTTTTCGTGTTCCTGCAGGTGGACTGAAGTGGGGAGGCCCTGTGTTCCGTCTCCATCCGGATGATTCTCTGAGAGAGTCTCTGAGAGGGCTGGGTCTGTCTGAGTCCCTCGCTCAGCAGATGCTACGTCTGTCTGAGTCCCAATCTCTACAAACCCAATCTCTGTCTGAGTCCCTGCCTCTTTCTGAGTCCCTTTATCTATGAACTCTACATCGGTCTGAGTCCCCAGCTCTGCCACATCAGTCCCAGTGCCTTCGACTGTCTCTGCCCCTTCTGCTTTGATGGCCTCACGAAGCTGCTTTATCTTTACGTTCAGCTGTGAAACCTCCGAGAGATGATTTCTATAAATCTCACTCAAATTGCTCCAACTATCCTCCTTTTTTTCATTTACTTCTTCCTGTGTTGCTCTTTCCAGCTCTGCAATTGCCCTCTCCCTCATTTTGATGTCCCAACGCAGCTTGTCAAGCATCAAGGTCAACCTGAAGACTTCTAATTCATCTGACCACTCCATATTCTTAATCAGGCTAAGTGCAAATTAGAAAACTTTTTATAACTGACAATTTACCCCATCAGAACAAACACTAACTTCTCATGCTCAAAACAGTCTCTTAACCTGATTTCCTCCAGTGCCCCGAAACCTTGCCACACAGGGCCTTTCCACCTAGACTCATGTCCACTTGAGTCAAAGGTTGCTACGGCAACCTTTGAGATGTCATGAGAACTGAAAAGTTTCCGTAGCAACGTCGCCGTGTTCTACGATTCTGGAATTTGGTTACTCCGGCTACCAGAATTCCGGAACATCATCTTCACTTGGTTTTTAGAGTTTTTCTTTTACCGATTCCTTTGCCAATATTCAATAAAACGTATGAACATTTATGGACATTGGTCATCTGCCCCTTGTTTAGCGTTTCCTGTTTTTGAACTGTTTGATTCTTTGATGTCACTGGTGTTGACGAATTTACAGCTTTGTAAAGTCCTCCGAGATAACGACTGCTGTGGTTTAGGGCGATGCAAAAATAAATGGAATTGAAACGCACAGACTCTCTCTGACACTTTAGTTCAAACCAGACGGATTGTTGTTGTGACTAGATTCTGTTCTGAACTTTGATTGAGAAACGTCCACAAGGATTGACATCTGACTGAGTTGAAGTTGGCTGAGTGTAAAACGGAAGGATAGGTGGATGGATGGATGGTTGGAAGGAAGGATTGATGGATGGACGAAAGGAAGGAATTGATGGAAGGATGATTTATTTTTTGGGCTCAGCAAGAGTGGGGGTTGGAGCCTGTGCATACAAAATAGGACACTCAATAGGAGTGCTTAAGTTGAAACGTAGCGCATAAGAATATGCGTGAATAAGAGTCATTTTTTGAAAACCCTGGACACAAGATGGCGGCCACCGTGGTGGTTGGCAGTGCCAGGGGACCTACACTTAGGCCCCGTCCCAATACCCACACTGCACCCTACACACCTCTACGAAGTGTGCATTTGTTCGAAGTGCACACTAGGGTTGGAGTGCGCAGGTTACAAGTGTGCAAAAAAGGCGGAATTGGGACAGTGCACACTGAGTGCAGGTTACGTCATCGACTCGTCAAGAGATGGTCATTTCAGACCTAAACTTTATAAACATTAAAGGTAATTTTGTCTGACCCTTTGGGAAACAAATTAAATTGCTTCACACACGTTAAAATCCATGTATATTAGTTGTTTTTAATTAGAGATAGCTGTATAATTTTAAGTTAAATGTGGGTAACTAACTATCTGGTCAGTTTTTATACATTCTAAGATTATTGTACTAAGTGTAAAGTTTAAATTGAATGTTATATAAACGCTTGCTTTAAAATGTATTAAATTGTTAAAACACAATGTCCGTAATTCTTCATCAGACGTTTATGCTTCTTTCCAAGTAACATAACAAAACTTATTTACACATATACTGCATATATATTTCAAAATTTGCATTTTCCCGACGTTTTGGTGTGTACCGCAAAGAATTATGGGCAATATCCTTCGCCAGAGTGCGCATAGATGCAGGCTACGGCGAAGTGTGGATCAGGGGCGCAAAGGGGGCGGGGTCAAAGACCTCCCTGGAGAATTGGGACACCCTACGCACTCGCACACTTTATCGGGAACGCGCAAATGAGGGGCGCGAGGGTGGAAGTGCGAGTATTGGGACGGGGCCAAAATCCAGAGACTGGAGGCGTCATCTGTCACCTCCAGTCTCTCTCCCTAAAACCTTCAAACAAGGTCAGAAATCTAGGGGTAATACTGGACTCAGACTTAAATTTTAATAGCCACATCAAATCAGTAACATCAGCAGCTTTTTACCATCTAAAAAACATTGCCAGGATCAAAAACATAGTGTCTAAAGCAGACTTGGAGATTCTTATCCATGCATTTGTCTCCAGTAGGTTAGACTACTGCAATGGCCTGCTCACAGGTCTGTCCAAACAGGCTGTAAAACAGCTGCAGTACATTCAAAATGCAGCAGCTCGAGTCCTGACTAGAACCAGGAAGTACAACCATATTAGTCCGGTCCTCAGGTCTCTGCACTGGCTTCCTGTGGCTCAGAGAATAGACTTTAAAACAGCTCTGCTTGTGTACAAGTCTCTCCATAGCCTCGCACCAAAATATATTAGTGACATGTTAGTCCCATATGAACCAGCCCGGACTCTGAGGAGCACAGGGACTGGACTCCTGTTAGTGCCCAGAGTCAGAACTAAACATGGGGAGGCTGCTTTTCAGATTCATGCTGCTAAAATCTGGAACATTCTTCCTGAAGATGTGAGACAGGCCTCCTCTCTGACAATGTTTAAAACCAGGTTAAAGACAGTTCTGTTTAACTGTGCATACAACTGAGGGATTTTATATTTTTATCTTTCTTTTTTATGTTCTGTAATAATTTATGATTTTAATGCTTTCTTGTTTTGTTCAGCACTTTGAATTGCCTTGTGTATGAATTGTGCTATATAAATAAACTTGCCTTGCCTTGCCTTGGAAGAGAGCCCGTGAATTCACTGTCCTTTTGGGGGAAAGTAACGTTGTATGACACCTAATACTAGCCAGTGCCTTCCCCAGACTCTGGACCCCATGACCTTGAACCAAGGCGCTAGCCTTAGCCTCATCGAAGAACCTAACTGAAACTAAATCAGTTCATTGCTAGTTAACAATCTTGAAACATGGAAACAATATGAAAAAACCGCAATTGATTCCTTGTTGTGCATGAAAAAGATAGCATAAATATGCCATTGGACTAATGTCAATTTTGCAGCCACAGAGCTAAAGACATAGCCCAGCTCCCTGCCCTAACCTTAACCACACTGGGAAACTGCCCTAACCCTAACCACACTGGGAAACTGCCCTAACCCTAACCACACTGGGAAACTGCCCTAACCCTAATGTAACCCGCATTTCCTAACATATTTTTATATTTATTATGGTTGCCCAACATTAATAATGTTTTAAGAATATTGCGGGCCAATAAATGGTGGAGGAATACAGCGTCAGCCCTGCTTCCCTCTAACCTGCGGGGTCATACCAGGTCATTCCCCCCGCCCCTTCCTTGACGGCTCTCTGTGACTGTGGCCTGTGGCGTGCGTCTGGCTTCTCGGCGTCTATTGCCTTTTACCGCGCTGATTTTGCCTCATATCATCTTTTACGTTGAATCTCCGATCCAGGGTGAGTCCATATACAAGTTATGGTCGTATTATGTGCTGCATATCGTTGTGAGCGCTCATGATCGCGTAACTTTCAGAGTATCAGCCAGTGTTTGTTAGCGGGGCTAACAAACCCAACAAACTACTCGGCCTGACATCATCCCACTTCGAATCTGACTCTGTACGTTCAATGGTGAGTTACTTTACAGCAGTTCGGGTTGTCTCTTTTGTGTTTAGCGAGTGATCTTACGTTATATGATGATGTTTCGTTTTGTTTGGTGGTAACCTCGCTGCCGCTCCTATTCAAAACTCCCATTTACACACGGTCACTATTGTCCCTGTTTTACATGCGTCCGCGACGCACCAAGCATCGCGTCCAGCATTTAGATTGAGCTATTTTTAGTTCTGATTACGTGTGGAAACCTTGCCGTACTGCAGTAACGCGGCAACAGGTTTCCATCCTTTGTTAATTTGATATTTTTAACGTAGCTACGTGTTTATTTTTGATCGTTGCGCAACTTGACTGACTCTGCTTGCGTGTTTAAGTATTATTTCTTGATCTCTGCTCAAATAATCTATATCAGAGTATTTAATGAATTACTTGAGTATGTATTCAATGAATCAAACTGACTTAAAGTGCACTTGTTTTGAGATGTAGGTTCCTGAATCGAAGAACCTTTATGATATTGATCAGCTATTTAGTGGTTGATTTATGATTTGATTTTGGTTATAAATAATATAACTTTAGCGTATTTTACATAAAATATGTACCTTTTTGTAACAGTTACATATGGAAATATGTATCTACATTTACTTCTCTGTACATTCCACATGTACATCATGTACCTTTTAGTAGAATAGTTTATTTATACAAATGCTTATTTTGTGTTTTTGTTTGTTTTGACCTTTCCAGGTCAGGCTTTTGTTTTTACGTTGGATTATTGCAACGGCTCTTCGACCGACTGCAATCACCTTCTGATGGCGAGCTATTGTTCTACCTGAGTGGTAGGATCTTGAGTACTTGAACTTTTCTGAATCCCAAAAAGGAACTCTAAAGACTCTAAAAGGAGCTTAAAGTACAGTTATGAGCCCACCATAACTGAATTGAACTGACCTACCAAAGGACACTTTTTGTTTTTGTATTTTTATTTTTGTATTAAAAATATTTCCTTATATCTGCCCTATTTATAGCAACACATGTAAATAATGTAATATAGTTATCGCATACCTCACCTAATAATTATAGAATCTGTGACTACAATCAATATATATATATACTTTTCTAACAACGCAATTGATTTTGTCTGTGTTTCATTCACACACCTTGGCTCCTTGGCCGAATCTACTTCTGGTCAACCTAATTGTTCACTCTGCTACTAGCCTAGCGTTACATTTGGCGAGCTAGCCAGGAGCCACACTGTGTGAATATTCACCAAGTCACAATAATTTTGACTAGTCTTGAATATTTCTGTTTTCCTGAAATCCAGGAATATGGATGTTTTTGAACAAATGGGGGTAAATATTACCCATTGTGTTTATGTGACAGGTGTGACAAACACTCAAGCAGATGACGAGTTAGTTGATTTTTTACGTACCTTTGGCGACGTCAAAATGGCGGTTACAGTTACTGACCCTGATAGTTCCTTCTACAAAAGCCTGATTGTTGAATATAGAAACATAGCAGCTTTAAACAGACTAAAGCCACTGCTGCCATACAAATATAAATCGGAGAAAAATGCAGAGTATATCTGCCGGATTAAGCCACTTGCGGAGGAATTTCAGGCCACAGTCACAGGGAGTATTTCCACCAGCCTCCCTGCCCCTCCTGCTACCCCTTCCATCGACTACCTCCATGAACTCAAACGCATAGCCCAACGAAGTGGAAAGCCCTTTGAAGAAGTCATGAAGGAAGTGATGGACCAGCTAAGTGAACATCTGGAGGAAGTCGGAGGTGAGGGGACTGACGATGAGGATGACGGAGAGGAAGAAAGGGACACTAAAGCGGAAGTACTTGGGCCTGGGCTGTCAGAGTTACCATTGCATTCCACAGTCACTGCTGAGCTGCCAGATCATTCACCCATTGACCAGTCGGCAACCTTTCCTCAACCCAACCCTTCAATCAACATAGGGCAGAGGGTTTCTCTTTCCGGTCACCACTTGAACCCCCCAGAAGTACAGAGAGTAGTCGTGGAGCACATCATGAGAAAAGATGACTTTAGCCCTCAACTCATGTCCCCGCTGCGCCTCCGTACATTTTCTGGAAGAACGCCCAAACCAGCAAATGAAGCGGATTATGACTCGTGGCGTTCCCACATTGAACTTTTGCGTGCAGATCCCAGCCTGTCACAGTTGCATGTTACACGCCGCATCCTGGACAGTCTGCTCCCTCCCGCTGCGGATCTTGTTAAAGGCTTGGGACCCAATTCGCTGCCTGCCATGTTCATCCAAGTCCTTGACTCAGCTTTTGCCACTGTTCAGGATGGAGACGAGCTTTTTGCGCAATTTCTGAATACTCTTCAGGACCATGGAGAGAGGCCGTCCTCCTACCTGCAAAGGTTGCAGCTGACATTAGGTACAGTCATAAAGCGAGGTGGCATTTTACCAGGAGACACTGACAAACATCTATTAAAGCAGTTTTGCAGAGGGTGTTGGGACAATGCAGTCATCACAAAATTACAGTTGGAACAAAGGAGGGATAACCCACCCGCTTTTTCCGAACTATTGTTCCTGCTTCGAACTGAAGAGGATAGGCAGCTGGCCAAAGACTCTTTGATGAAGAAACATATTACTTCTTCAAAACAACGGGCCAGTTTGCAGTCCCACACAACACCCTCCTGCCCATGCGGTCAAGCAGACCCCACTGCCATAAATGAATTGAAGCAGCAAATGCAAAAACTGCAAAGTCAGATGTCTGCCTTGCTGGCTAAGACAATGCCTGCCTCTAATTCTAATGCAGATCGCCGGCAGGGCAAGCAAAAAGCTAAAACCAATGGCTCAACAAAACCCAAGCCTTGGTTTTGTTTCAAGTGCGGCGAAGATGGACACATTGTTCCCTCGTGTACAAACCCTGCCAATCCCAGTCTTGTAGAGCAGAAACGAAGCCAACTCAGACAGAGACAGCTAGCATGGGATGCTAAGAACAAAATACCGTCAAACTAGACGCAGCTTCTTCTGAGGGACAAGTGGAAGCTGCCGTACACGAGCGTCCCCATAACAAACATGCCGCATTGCAACTTTCATTACCAAAAGGACTCATTGGAACAAAGAGCACCGGACAGGTCAGGATTAACGGAATGGATTTTAACTGCCTGTTTGACACCGGCTCTCAAGTCACCACTGTCACCCACTCGTTCTATAACTCATATTTGTCTGACCATGAGATCAAGCCGCTAGACAACTTGCTGGAGGTGGAAGGTGCTAACGGACAGGCAGTACCCTACTTGGGATATGTGGAGCTGGATGTTGAGTTTCCTGTGGAGCTTCTGGGTCAAGCAACGGCAGTTGAGACTCTTGCATTGGTGGTGCCTGATCTCCGCTCCTCACAGCTCTCTGTGCTCATTGGAACCAACACACTGGATGTAGTATATGCAAAACACTTTGGCACTAAAGACGTACAGTTCAGTCCGCTGAAATACGGATACAGGGCAGTGTTAAAGATGTTGGAGCACAGACACAATCTTACCATTAACGACCACCATGGCATCCTCAACCTGCAGTCCAGTAGTCCAACAGCCATCACCGCTGGGGCCACCGTTGTTTTGGACGCTTTAGCCATTGCTCCAGTCTTGCAAGGCGAGAGGGCTGCCATTGTGCAACACCCAGTTTCCTTCTCTCTGCCTGGTGGTCTCATGATAAAATCCTGCCTGGTAGATCTACTTCCGCAACAGCCATACCACCTGCCTGTAGTTGTTACAAATGAATCTGAGCATGATGTCATCTTGCCAGGGCGTATCGCCATTGCAGAGCTCTGTGCGATCCGGACAGTTCTACACCAGGAACACAGTGTACGCTTATTTGAGCAACAGCAGTCGGAGTCCAAGCTCAATTACAACTTCACAGATTCACCCATTTCACCCGAGTGGAAACAGCGCATTATTGCAAAGCTGGACGGCATCCCTGAGGTCTTTGCCAAACACGACATGGACTTTGGTTGCACCAATAAAGTTAAACACCAAATCAAGCTTGCTGATCCAACCCCGTTCAAGCAAAGACCCAGACCAATCCACCCACAAGATCGGGATGCTGTCAAACAACATCTTAAAGAGCTGCTGGATTCTGGCGTGATACGAGAATCGGACTCCCCATTTGCTTCCCCCATCGTAGTGGTACGCAAAAAGAACGGCAGCGTAAGGCTCTGTATTGATTATAGAAAGTTGAACACTCAAACCATTAAAGATGCATACCCTTTGCCCAAGCTCGAGGACACTTTCACTGCACTGTCCGGATCAAAATGGTTCTCCGTATTAGATTTGAAGTCGGGGTACTACCAAATCGAAATGGAGGAGTCTGACAAACCAAAAACTGCATTTGTCTGTCCAGTGGGATTCTGGGAATTTAATCGAATGCCACAAGGTGTCACTAATGCTCCCTCGACCTTCCAGCGACTCATGGAGAAGTGCATGGGTGATCTCCACCTGAAAGAAGCGCTAGTTTTCATTGACAATTTGATTGTATTCGCTCCTACCCTGGCAGAGCATGAAGAGAGGCTGATGAAGGTCCTACTGCGGCTAAAGGAGTTTGGCCTTAAGTTGTCTGTGGAGAAGTGCATCTTTTTCCAACAGTCAGTGCGGTATCTCGGGCATGTTGTGTCAAGGAATGGAGTTGAAACAGACCCAGATAAGATTGCCACTTTAACCTCATGGCCAGTGCCCCAGAATCTGAAGGAGCTTCGCTCATTCCTTGGTTTCGCTGGATACTACCGACGGTTTGTGAAGGATTACTCTTCAATCGTTAAACCGTTGAACGAGCTTACCTCGGGTTATCCACCGAGCCAGAAGAAAATGAAACAAACCGCAAAGCCCCAGGATTACTTAAATCCAAAGGAGCCTTTCGGGGGTCGCTGGTCTTTGGCATGCCAAACCGCTTTTGAAACCATCATACAAAAGCTAACATCTGCCCCAGTTCTGGCTTTTGCTGATACTAGCAAGCCGTACATTCTTCATACAGATGCCAGCTGCACCGGTCTTGGTGCAGTCTTGTATCAGGAACATGAGGGCAGGAAGAAAGTAGTCGCTTATGCTAGCCGAGGTTTGTCTCGGAGTGAAGCAAGATACTCTGCACACAAGCTAGAATTCTTGGCACTCAAGTGGGCGGTAACCGAGAAGCTGAGTGATTACTTGTATGGCACTCATTTTACTGTAGTCACAGACAGTAATCCTTTGACCTATCTCTTGACCTCCGCGAAACTTGACGCAACGAGCTACCGTTGGCTTTCGGCACTTTCCACGTACTCTTTTAAGATCATCTACAGAGCGGGAAAGCAAAATGCTGACGCGGATGGTCTCTCGCGTCGACCACATGAGGAGGTACCGGAAGACCACTTATCACAGAAGGAGCGTGAAAGGATATTAAGGTTTACCCAGCATCACCTTGAAGATCCTTCCTTAGTCTCCATCGACCAGCACACAGTCCACGCCATCTGTGAGCGACAGCTTGTATTCAGTTCCGCTAATGACGACAACATTACTGCTCTCGTCCAGACGCTTTCCACTGACCCACAATGTCTACCTGATGATTTTGTTGATGATGCACAGGTTGCTTCGTCCGTCATACCAGCTTTCTCTCATGCCGACATCTCAGCAAAACAACGTGCTGATCCCGTTTTGCAACATATCTTTGCCCAGCTGGAAAGAGGGGAAAGTCCACCTACCCCTCTGAGAACAGCGCTTCCAGACCTGCCTTTGATCCTTCGAGAACTCCCGAAATTGGAGCTCCATCACGACGTTCTTGTGAGGAGGCGGCAGATTGGGAGTGAGATGTCTTACCAGCTGGTGTTGCCCGAAGAATACCGGTCTGAAGCTCTTTTCCAGCTGCATGACCAAATGGGACACTTGGGCATCGAGAGAACCCTAGATCTTGCGCGATCCCGGTTTTACTGGCCTCGCATGTCTGTAGACATTCACAACAAAATAAAGAACTGTGAAAGATGCATCAGACGGAAAACACACCCTGACAAAGCAGCCCCTCTGGTCAATATCACCACGACAAGGCCTTTAGAACTTGTATGCATGGACTTTTTGTCGCTGGAACCCGATCGAAGCAGGACCAAGGACATACTTGTCATAACTGATCACTTCACAAAGTATGCAGTTGCGGTTCCCACGCCAAACCAAAAAGCTAGGACCGTGGCTAAATGCTTGTGGGATAACTTCCTGGTGCATTACGGGATCCCTGAAAAGCTCCATAGTGATCTAGGGACCCGATTTCGAAAGCCGCACCATCAAGGAATTCTGTGCAATGGCAGAAATAACCAAGACCCGAACTACCCCATACCACCCTCGGGGTAACCCAGTAGAGCGGTTCAATCGCACCCTTCTGGACATGCTCGGTACTCTTGAAAATCACCGCAAGACCCAATGGAAAGATTTTGTAAAACCATTGGTGCATGCATATAATTGTACCCGGAGTGATGTAACTGGTTTCTCCCCCTATGAGCTTATGTTCGGGCGCCAACCACGTCTTCCAATAGACCTCGCTTTTGGCCTGCCCTTGGGAGAGAAAGTGCAGACATCTCACTCTCAGTACGTCAGCAAGCTCAAAGCCCATCTTGAAGAGAGCTATAAAATTGCCATTGAGAATTCTGAGCGGTTGATGCTCAGGAACAAAACCAGATTTGACCATTCTTCAGAGTTGTCTGTGGGTGATCGGGTGCAAAATGCAAACACAAGATTGCAGCGGTGGGAGCCAGAGGTCTATAAGGGGACCGTCCTTTGTCTTCGACAGGTTCGGGGCCCCCAGAATCCTCTGAAGAATGGCGATGAAGACCTATCAGACAAAGAAATGTTTCCGAATGTGCCCCGCTCCATCCCAGAACCAATTCGATTCACTTCTGTGGTTGAGATTCCTTCTTCCTCACGCCCCACTTCCACTTCTCACTCACCCGAATTGCCTGTGGTTCCGCCTGGCCAGCAACCTCAGTCTATTCCAGATGAAGAAGTTCAAGTTGCAGTGGAACGTTGTGAGATGGAGCTTGAGCCTGAACCGGAGTCGAATGACTCGCATGACTATGAGAACTTACCTGATGATACCGTACCTGAACTCGAACCCGCAAATACTCACCTCGATCCAGAACCTGATGCAACATTGGAGCCAGTGGACAATTCTTCCTCTGATCCGGAGTCTCTCAGTTCTCCTCCTGACTCGCCCTCTGACCCCAATACGTCCAGTCCAGACATTGACCCACCGGTCCGCCGTCAAACCAGAGAACGCCGTCCCCCTGACCGATTGCAATATTCGAAACTTGGTCACCCCTTGTTGCATAGCATTCAGTCTTTGTTTCATGGACTAAGCACAGCGTTCAATTATGCTTTTAAACTCGATGAGGCCCAGCCAACCCTTGCCAGTGCCCAACCGGTCTGCTGTCAGCCTGTTGCATGTACAGGGCCGTACATGAGTTTAGGTGGGGAACGTGTAACCCGCATTTCCTAACATATTTTTATATTTATTATGGTTGCCCAACATTAATAATGTTTTAAGAATATTGCGGGCCAATAAATGGTGGAGGAATACAGCGTCAGCCCTGCTTCCCTCTAACCTGCGGGGTCATACCAGGTCATTCCCCCCGCCCCTTCCTTGACGGCTCTCTGTGACTGTGGCCTGTGGCGTGCGTCTGGCTTCTCGGCGTCTATTGCCTTTTACCGCGCTGATTTTGCCTCATATCATCTTTTACGTTGAATCTCCGATCCAGGGTGAGTCCATATACAAGTTATGGTCGTATTATGTGCTGCATATCGTTGTGAGCGCTCATGATCGCGTAACTTTCAGAGTATCAGCCAGTGTTTGTTAGCGGGGCTAACAAACCCAACAAACTACTCGGCCTGACATCATCCCACTTCGAATCTGACTCTGTACGTTCAATGGTGAGTTACTTTACAGCAGTTCGGGTTGTCTCTTTTGTGTTTAGCGAGTGATCTTACGTTATATGATGATGTTTCGTTTTGTTTGGTGGTAACCTCGCTGCCGCTCCTATTCAAAACTCCATTTACACACGGTCACTATTGTCCCTGTGTTACATGCGTCCGCGACGCACCAAGCATCGCGTCCAGCATTTAGATTGAGCTATTTTTGTTCTGATTACGTGTGGAAACCTTTCCGTACTGCAGTAACGCGGCAACAGGTTTCCATCCTTTGTTAATTTGATATTTTTAACGTAGCTACGTGTTTATTTTTGATCGTTGCGCAACTTGACTGACTCTGCTTGCGTGTTTAAGTATTATTTCTTGATCTCTGCTCAAATAATCTATATCAGAGTATTTAATGAATTACTTGAGTATGTATTCAATGAATCAAACTGACTTAAAGGGCACTTGTTTTGAGATAATGTCGGTTCCTGAATCGAAGAACTTGTATGATATTGATCAGCTATTTAGTTGGTTGATTTATGATTTGATTTTGGTTATAAATAATTTATAACTTTAGCGTATTTTAATAAAATATGTTACCTTTTTGTACAGTTAATATGGAATATTTTGTTGTTTCTACAGTTTCTGTCTTTGTGTTAAGGTTATTTTTTTTGTTTAAGGTTGTTTATTCTTTATATCTACATTTACTTCATCTTGTACATTCCCACTTGTACTATCATGTACCTTTTAGTAGAATAGTTTATTTATACAATGTTATTTTGCTGTATTTGTTTGGGTTGGGATTTGTTGGTTCGTTTTGACCTTTCCACGGTCAGGCTTTTGTTTTTAGTTGGATTATTGCAACGGCTCTTTTCTGACCGACTTGCAAATCACCCTTCTTGATGGCGAGCTATTGTTCTCCTGAGTGGTAGGATCTAGTAGTACTTGAACTTTTCTGAATCCCAAAACGGAACTCTAAAGACTCTAAAAGGAGCTTAAAGTACAGTTATGAGCCCACCATAACTGAATTGAACTGACCTACCAAAGGACACTTTTTGTTTTTGTATTTTTATTTTTGTATTAAAAATATTTCCTTATATCTGCCCTATTTATAGCAACACATGTAAATAATGTAATATGGTTATCGCATACCTCACCTAATAATTATAGAATCTGTGACTACAATCAATATATATATATATACTTTTCTAACAACGCAATTGATTTTGTCTGTGTTTCATTCACACACCTTGGCTCCTTGGCCGAATCTACTTCTGGTCAACCTAATTGTTCACTCTGCTACTAGCCTAGCGTTGCACTAACCACACTGGGAAACTGCCCTAACTTAACACATGGGGAACAGCCCTAACCTTAACCACACACAGGAAAATCTAAATTGAAACTAAATCAGTTAATTGTTATTACAATTTCATCCATCAAACTGCATCTCTACTATTTGGTAAAGGAGAATAAAAATAAAATAAAAAAGAAGTTCTAAAAAATAATAGTGCTCCTACATTTTATAAAATCCAAAAAGTGGGTATGTTAAAAGTCTAAACAGCATTACAGTACAGCTTCTGGACAGGTCCTGGTGGTAAAGTCGTAATAAAAAACTCTTCAAATCCACAAAATTTCAAAATAAACAGTGCGAAGTCTATGTTTCAGCGCAAAAACAACATAAAAAATACCGCTAAACCACTACACAGCCTTTGCCACCCTCCTGCTTCCCCTCAATCTTTCTAATTTCAAGAAAGTCGAGCAGAAAACTGCCCACAATGCTACGTGAATAATTCAGAGCGTCCACAGATTTGAGTCCCTAAATTGCGAATAAAAACGACAACAGGCATTTCAAATTCGAGGAGGATTTGGAGGCTGAGGGCTGAAGGGAGTAATTACCCAGTCAGTTTGTCTGTGGCGTCCCCAGCTGAATATCAAACAGTGGAACGTGCCTTTCGCTTTAAGGAACGTGGCGTGCGGAAGCCAAAACTAAACAATTAATCATTCATCAAAGCGTTAGCGTGTGCGGCTACAGCTAACGCCACCTATTGTTACAGTGGGAGTGAGATATATACAGAGATATATTTCACAATGTTGCAGAACCTTAATGAAGCCGATTGGCAAATATTCAGACCGTTCTCCCGACAAAAAGTGCTTTGATCGGGACAAATGAGGTCTTTTTAATAAAATATTAGCGCGGAACAAAGGCTGGCTGCGAGTTTTGACCTTCGCTGACTCTGAGGTGGCGCTGATTGGAACGATTATAGAAGACGATGAAATAATTCCACTGATGAGGCGTGTCGCAAGAGGCTGACCTCGTTCCAACTGTTTGTCTTTTGTTGAGGATGTTTTAGTGTTTGTTCTGTGGTTTTTAAGAACATGACGGTGCATGGACTGTGAAAGTGCATGGACTGTGACAGACAGGAAGTGAAAAGTTTTAACACAGAAAGTACAGTAGGAACAAACTCATAGACGCCATTGGTCCAGAGGGAGTGGGAGCATGTCATGAAAATTACTGTTAATAATATCAACAGCATAAGAAATGGCAAAAATACTCAGTCCAGACTTAACACAGAGTCTTTCTGTGCAACTAGATGGGTTATTCACTTTATGCAATTATCATGTATGTATTTCATTACTTTAATAAATCACACAAAGACACTTGTTAGCCTCAGATCATTCTAAATTCAGCCATCACTGTCCTGAGAGCTTTTGAATGCTCTGGAAACGGCAGCAAGTCCTGAGAACATCTATTGATTGTGAAGCTGAGCAGAAAATAGTCATAAATAAGGAGTAAATGTGTTTTTTTGATTTGTGTGTAGCAGCTATTTAAAGACATAAAGGAGGATTTTCTACTTTTGTGGGATCATCAAGACTATTGGTCCTCCTAACTGTCAATCATTCTGGTGATACGTGCTCGTCAAATAAGACTAAAGAGTTTTGTTCAAAAAGTGGACAGAAAAATCTCCTTTATACCATTAAGTTTAATGATTCCTAATGAGGGGTCTGTAAGATTTACACAATGCAATTTACTCTTGTATTTCCCTAGGTCACAACAGTATCATCTCAGAGACTTAATAAAACCATTGAAATCGCCAACTCAGATCAGAGAATCAACAGTTAAAACACAAAATTATAGAACACATACTGCATATATTGGTCCATAGGGAGAGACCAATGTTTAGTTTCTTTCTATTAATTTTCCAGACCATATTTTCACCTTTTTTGTACCTGAAATTGTTTTTGAATTGTCAGAAATGTCAAAAATAAATTGATAAACTGAACTGAAACTGAAGCAGTACAGAAACAATGGTAGTTTTGTGTTTTACAATCGTTATTTTTCTATCTGTAAATGTTACTGCAGTAAAGTGTCGATGGTTTTACGCTGATCCAGACCAGAGCAGAGAGGAGGCACGATCTGGACCAGGCAGATCAAGCGTAAATCCACCGGAGGAACGCTAGGTTTTATGAAAAATGCTAACTTAGCATTCAGAATTACACTCACGCTCCAAACCAAGCAGACTCTGCAAACGTACTTAATATAGAATAAAACAACACATACCTGTAAAGTCACAAAATAAACAGAAAAAGAGTTTGAAATATGCATCTGTATTTAAAACACAGCTATAGATAAACAGTAGATAATCCAGAACAATAAAGAACGCTGCATTTCTGAAAATAACTGTAAATGTAAAAATATATTGGAAAGATGGAGGATGCAGCAGCAGCAGAAATGTCTCAGTCTGGACCCGAGCACGAGGCACAAAATTGTTGATATTAATGAATTTTTTGTTTTAATCATGTTTTGTGCGTTTCTCATGTTTTGAAAAGAGGAACGTGTTTACCCCTGATTCTCCTGGGATCGTCCGTGTTCACTGCTTTAAACTCCAGTGATTAAACAAACGTATTAATAGGAAACAAGCAAACCACATTTAAAAAACAGTAATAGAGTGATGGAATGAGTGCGTATAGTAAAACAGTATGTGTGGGATGTCCTTTGTGTAAGTTTCCTCCAGGTGCTCCGGTGTCCCCTACCACTAAGAAAGCATGCACAATAGGTTTGAATGTAATGAGTGATTGAATGGAGGGTGTTGGGCGGGGGTTTTGATGGTCCAGTGTGTTCGGCGTCTCGCTTCCGTCATCACCGTGCGTCAATGGACAAAATATTGGGTGACGTTGATCTGTAAAATGTGCTATATAAATAAACATTACTTACTTATTACTGTTGTTTCTTGTCCTGTTTTTTTTCCATTTTCTCTCATGGATTTATACCCTAAGCGTCTACTCTATGGCTACATCTTGATGGAAGACACTGTGGGACATAGACACACATTGAGCTGGAGCCAGTTATTCTCTGTGGAGTTAAATCCGGGTGAATATCGGCTTCGCTGGAGCAGTCACGGATTAACTTTTCCAATTTGAACAGTTTGGTGTGAAGCCGCCTCCTGAACCGCGACACATCCGTCCTAATACCGTTCTGTCGGAAGCTTCGCCGCCAACGCCACCATTGCCACGGTAATTGTCAGACGTGAACTAGAACTGGCATCTGCACAAACAACACTCTCTATTTTTTCTACACTGCAAAAAGTGATGGAAAACAAGACAAAAAAAAATCAGCAAAATGTGTCCTAATTTAAACACATTCTGACTGCATTAAAACAGTCAGAAACAGAACACTTGACTGCATTAACCAAGCTTTATCACCTAATGTTACATACATTTTTGCAGTGTATCCCCTACCCCTACATCCTTGTAGGGGTAGGTGATCACCTGTATCATGATACACTGCACATGGGCAAAAATAAATATCTCAATGTTTTTATCCCAACTCCCGATAACGATACTGTCACGATATCTTTAAAATCAATCATTTTTACACAAAATGATCTGAAATGTTTTTCTTGCCAGTGCATATATAGAAAGAGACAGAGTAGATCAAAAAAGCAGCTTTTTATTTGTTAAACATGCACAAACATATACAGTGCCTTGCGAAAGTATTCGGCCCCTTGAACCTTTCAACATTTCGCCACATTTCAGGCTTCAAACATAAAGATATACAATTCTAATTTTTTGTCATGAATCAACAACAAGTGGGACACAATCGTGAAGTGGAACGGAATTTATTGGATAATTAAAACATTTTAACAAATAAAAAACTGAAAAGTGGGGCGTGCAATATTATTCGGCCCCTTTACTTTCAGTGCAGCAAATCCTCACTGAACTCCAGAAGTTCAGTGAGGATCTTTGAATGATCCGATGTTGTCCTAAATGACTGATGATGATAAATAGAATGCACCTGTGTGTAAACAAGTCTCCGTATAAATGCACCTGCTCTTTGATGTTCACAAACGCTCTCCATCCAACCTCACTGAGCTCGAGCTGTTTTGCAAGGAAGAATGGGAAAGAATTCCAGTCTCTCGATGTGCAAAACTGATAAAGACATACCCCAAGCGACTTGCAGCTGAAATTGCAGCAAAAGGTGGCGCAAGGGGGCCGAATAATATTGCATGCACCACTTTTCAGTTTTTTATTTGTTAAAAAGGTTTAAATTATCCAATAAATTTCGTTCCACTTCACGATTGTGTCCCACTTGTTGTTGATTCATGACAAAAAATTAGAATTTTATATGTGTCAAATGTGCGCGTTGTTGATATATGTCTGTCCGATCACTTCTGTGTTTTCTTTGACCTGTCTTTTCTGCCTAAGCCACCAGAAGGTCCTGCTATAGTTCGTAGAAGACATATAAATGAAAGCACTGGTCCACAGTTCATAGAAATGTTACATTTTGATATTACGGAGTGTTCCAATGTTGAGGATTTGTTTAACAACTTTAGTCGGAGTGTTTTATCTGTGATCGAAACCATTGCTCCCATGACGACTAAGTTGGTTACCAGCAAACCAAAAGCACCATGGAGGAATGAAATTGCTGTTAGGGAACAAAAAAGACTCCAAGATCACCATGAGATCTATAAGACAAAACTAAAATGCTACAATGACATGTTATGTAGAACGAGGGAAAGGCATTTTTCTGAAATTATAGCTAGTAATGTAAATAACTCTCGTGTCCTGTTCGCACAGTAAATAGAAAAAAATCCACCTTCTCAGTTGCCACTAGGGTTTAATACAGCTGCTAAGTGCAACGAGTTTGCTTATTTTTTCAATGAAAAGGTACAGAGAATTTCACTCCTGTCCCACAAACAGAAATTTCCTTAAATCCAACTCGAGAGTATGATTTCCCTAATTTCCTTACTGTCAACAACAATACAGTCCAGAATATAGTTTCCAGCATGAACACGTCAACTTGTAGCCTTGATGTTTTGCCCACTAGGTTTTTTAAGTTAGTGGTAGGCAGTTTTCTCTCAGTCCTCACTGAAATAATCAATTTATCCCTTCAATCAGGAACTTTCCCTGGGCTCTTAAAGTCGCAGTCATCAGGCCTCTTATAAAGAAAAGCAGTCTTGATGCCACAGTGCTGCAAAATTATCGACCAATTTCAAATCTGCCATTTCTGGGAAAGATACTTGAAAAAGTTGTTCATCAACAACTCATGGATTTTTTCTTAGTCAACAACATATTCAATGTGCATCAGTCTGGATTTAGACCGTCCCATAGCACTGAGACTGCACTAATAAAGGTGACTAATGATATTTGACTGAACACTGATGCTGGGAACACTTCAGTGTTAGTTCTATTAGATTTGAGTGCGGCCTTTGATACGGTTGATCATGAAATCCTCTTGGAGAGACTGGAAAAGTGGGTGGGTATTTCTGGTACTGCCCTTGATTGGTGTAGGTCCTACCTGCAGGACAGAATGTATGTTGTAGAAATAGGAGACTGTGCTTCAGATCATATGGCACTGACATGTGGAGTGCCCCAAGGGTCAATCCTGGGGCCTCTCCTATTTAATATCTACATGCTGCCACTAGGCCAGCTAATCCACAGAAGCAATGTGTCCTATCACAATTATGCAGATGACACCCAATTATATGTTTCACTTACTGCAGGGGAATATGGACCAATACATTCCCTCTGCCAGTGCATTCAAACGATCAGTGAGTGGATGCAAAACAATTTCCTTCAACTTAACCCAGATAAAACTGAAGTTATTGTTTTTGGCCCACAAAAACAAAGAGAAAGTATTAACAGTTACATCCAGTCTCTCTCCTTAAAACCAACAAATGAAGTAAGAAATCTTGGGGTAGTAATGGACTCTGACCTTAAATTTGATAGGCACATAAAATCTATAACATCAGCAGCCTTCTATCATCTAAAAAATATTGCCAAAATTAAAAATATGTTGTCTAAATCAGATATGGAAAAACTTATCCATGCATTTGTCACTAGTAGATTAGACTACTGCAATGGCCTGCTCACAGGTCTGTCCAAACAGGCTGTAAAACAGCTGCAGTACATCCAAAATGCAGCAGCTCGAGTCCTGACTAGAACCAGGAAGTACGACCACATTAGTCCAGTCCTCAGGTCTCTGCACTGGCTTCCTGTGGCTCAGAGAATTGATTTTAAAGCAGCTCTGCTTGTGTACAAGTCTCTACATGGTCTTGCACCGAAGTACATTGGTGACATGTTGGTGCCGTATGAGCCAACTCGGACTCTGAGGAGCACAGGGACTGGACTCCTGATGGTGCCCAGAGTCCGGACTAGGCATGGAGAGGCTGCATTTCAGGTGTATGCCCCAAAAATCTGGAACAGCCTTCCTGAGGATGTACGGGAGGCCTCATCTTTAGTAAGTCTAAGCTGAAAACCGTTCTTTTTAGCTGTGTATATGACTGACTTTTATATATTGAGCTTTTTATACCGTTTTTAATTCTGAAATTCAGTTTGAAATGTTTATTTTTATGCAACAATTATTATTGTTTTTGTTATTATTTTATATTACGTTTTATGTGTTTTAAAATGTTTGTAAATGTGTATGATCTTGTGTTCTTGTGAAGCACTTTGGGCAGCACTGCATGAATTGTGCTTTATAAATAAACTTGATTGATTGATTGATTGATTGATCTTTATGTTTGAAATGTGGCGAAATGTTGAAAGGTTCAAGGGGGCCGGATACATTTGCAAGGCACTGTATTAACATTAAAAAACAAATTCAAGTAACACGGGAAGCACACATCCAAAAAGGCTCAATATGTTACTGAAATGTACAAACAAAGCAGATTCAGATTCAGATTCAGATTACTTTATTTACCATTGTGCAAAACACATAGGAATTTGACTTGGCAACATGACAGTGTGCATTCATCTGTATTCACATAGTGCAAGAGATATAAATAAAATAGATATTGTAATAAAGTGCCATAGTGTTCAGTCCTTGTTCCTAGGGGGCAAGGGAAGAAGGAAAACCAGCGTCAGTGAGCAGCCTGGCCGCTGAGGGGAAAAAACTGTTTTTGTAGCGCTCTGTCTTAGCCCCCAGATGCCGCATCCTCCTCCCAGAGGGGAGCAGGGTGAGGAGGTCGTGACCAGGGTGGGAGGGGTCAGCCATGATCTTTCTCGCCGCCCTCAGTGCCCTGGAGTCGTGCAGGGACTTGAGGGAGGACAGGGGATGGCCAATCACCCTCTCCGCGGAGCGTATCACCCGCTGCAGCTTGACCAGGTCTTTCGCAGCAGCAGCGGGGAACCTGGTGATGATGGAGTGAGTGAGGATAGACTCTATGATGGCCGAGTAAAACTGGGTCATCATGGCCCTCGACAGTCTGTATTTCCGCAGCTGACGAAGGAAGTACATCCTCTGCTGGGCTGTTCTCAGGAGGGCTGTGATATTGGATTCCCACTTCAGGTCCCTGGAGATAATTATCCCAGGGAACTTGCAGGACTGGACAGATTCCACCTGAGTGCCACCCAGCATGACAGGAGGAGGCGGAGTTGGGTCCCTCCTAAAGTCCACCACCATCTCCACTGTCTTCAGAGCATTCAGCTCCAAGTTGTTGTTGCTGCACTAGTTCCGCAGCCGCTCGATCTCCCTCCTGTAGGCCGACTCATCCCCCTTGGAGATGAGGCCCAAGGTGGTGTTGTCGGCAAACTTGAGGAGCTTGACCGACGGGTGGAGAGAGACACAGCTGTTGGTGTACCGGGGAAACAGCCCTGCGGGGTGCCGGTGTTGGTGATCCTAGAGCTGGAAATGCTCTTCCCCAGCTTCACCCGCAGTGATTGCCGTCTTAGGCATTTGACGAAAGGACAGCCTTTTTTACAGTGTATGTGTGTAATCGTGTAAGGAACAACAACACAGGAGCAGCAGACACTAGTGACAGATGTAAAACAGTTCTGTCCTAATTCTGTACCAAGCATGAAGACGTTAGAGTTGTTTGATGTGATAGCTCTGTCTCTGAATCTAACATTATAAGTGTTTTTTTCTGTGATGGATTTTAGGTTTGAGACGTGATCGTTCTCTCCACCGCAGACTGGTCTTCAATGTTCAGATTACAAGATAGATAGATAGATAGATACATTGATCCAGAAAGGACATTGTACATTGGTCCTTTGCTTGCAATCATACAATCATACAAACATAGGATAGAGTTAAAAAATAAAAACATAATTAAAAAAAGACAATAAAATACATTAAAATCATTAAAAGAGAGAAGTTAAGGCACTGCAAAACAATTCTCAAAACCTGTCCCTCCTCCTCCTCCCTCTCTCCTCCTCCCCCTGCTCCTCCCTGAAGTGGTTTTGTTATAAAGCCTGATGGCGTTCGGGACAAAAGAGTTTTTGAGTCTGTCCTTGGAGCACCTCAGAGAGACGAGTCTGGAGCTCATGGTGCTTCTCATTATTTTCATTATTAAAGACATTATTGCACATTCTGACATTATTAAAGATGTTATTGCACATTCTGACACTATTAAAGATATTATTGCACGTTCTGCCATTACTTAAGTTATTATTGCACATTCTGACATTATTAAAGATATAATTGCACATTCTGACATTATTAAAGTAGGGCTGTCAAACGATTAATTTTTTTTAGTTGATTAATCGCATAGTAATGGTGAGTTAACTCACGATTAATCGCATGTTTAACATTCTATTTCAAATCCACTCCAATTGAAGTTAAATGAGATTATCAAATATAATTACCAGTGTTGGGTAAGTTACTTTGAAAAAGTAATTAGTTATAGTTACTAGTTACTTCTTCCAAAAAGTAATTGACTAACTGAGTTACTCCACTATAAAAGTAACTAGTTAGCAGTAAAAATAACTATTGCGTTGCTTTTTCGTTTGTCGTGGTACCGAGCTTTAGCTGGCTGTAATTTAGGATAACTTCTAAGTAGATTAATTGTTGCAACAACCCCACCCTATTTTAGTATGATATGTTAGTTTAGGGAACTGTCCTGCAGGCAAACAGGTATAAGACAGGCCAAGGTGCCATTTAATTAAATTGATAATTTTTATCCATTGATCAAACAAACAGATTACAAAACTTGCAATTGAAAGAGACTATTTTAAAATAATTAGTTCCCAAAGACACACACGAGCAACACTCGCGCCTGACAGTCAAGAACCAGGGAGAATACAGTGCGCAGAGCGCTGAGTATGTGAACGGAGCAATCGCTTGCTGCTGTTATTATAATAGCTAGATCCATGCTTGCAGCCCGTGCAAAGCTTGCACTCACTCACAGCCGCTAACAACAACCAGAGCGGCCACGGAGGAGGCCATCTCACACGCAGCATTCTGAGTGACATTCTTATGGATAAATGGGCGGGTCATTCGGACATGCATTAATGCGTTTAAAAAAATAATAACGCGTTAATAAAAAATGTAATTAACGTGAGTTAACGCGATAATTTTGACAGCCCTATATTAAAGATATAATTGCACATTCTGACATTATCAAAGTTATTATTGCACATTCTGACGTTAGTTGACGGAGATGGAGCGAGTGTTTTCTGCTGCAGCTGTTTTTCCGCCTTTGGAATTGACGCGTTATCAGAGAATGTGTGAAAGAGCTCTCAGATGTCAGATGATCACAGACAACACTGGACTCATCGCTGCCAAGATCCACAGAACACACTGGGACCAGGCTCAGAGGGAAGTCCGGAGACTCCTGTGGTTTCAACTGTGAGCTGCTGAGCCTGAAGATGCAATATTCTTATTTAAACAAGAAATATTCTGTATCAGATTTTCAGTCAATAAGATCAGATTAGATAAAATAGGATCAGATAGACATTATTGATCTCACACTGGAGAAATGTACATGTCACATTTGGCACAGATAGAATCACTCAGATTGTTCAAAGACCGAAGTGTGCAACATGTTAAAGGTTAAAAATATAGTATGCGCAGAATATAATTAACTAAATAAATAATATGTATTTATATATAGCACCTTTCACAGACCAGAGTCACAAGCACTTCACAATTGTGGGCATTTGTCTCTCACTCCACACAGAGATGGGAGCGGGGTCAGTACAGGAGACACAGCCAGACCTATTGTACATGATTTTAGTGATAGGGGAAACTGGTGGAAACCTAAAGAGACACGGGGAGAACATGCAAACTCCATTCAGAAAGGCCCTGGTCTGACCGGGATTTGAATCCAGGACCTTCTTGCAGAGAAGTGAGAGTGCTATCCACTCAGCCACTGTGCCGCCTAAATATAATTATGAACAATAAAAAAAGAGTGGCAATAGCAGTGCAGGTTTTTTTCAGTCCTGCATTAGTGACTTATTGTACAGTCTGACAGCAGTGGGAATAAAGGCCCTGCGGTAAAGAGACTATTGACTTTCTCATGTCATGTTTTAGAGTGTGAACTAATATCTTCAATACTCAATGGAACAGGTAAGGGAATCAAATACTTTCCACCTGCAACTCCCTTGTCACGAGGTGGGAAGGAGGAGGACTCAAAATGCAAGAATGCCAAAATAAAGATTTAATAAAATAAAGTCCAAGGTAATAACAAAACTCAAAATCCAAAATACAGAACCAGGAGCACAAAATCAGGAACAGGACAGAACAGAAGTTGACAATACAATGGACCAGCAACAAGAGGAGAGGAGCACAGGGTACATATAGACAGAGACTGTGGTGACAGTTTTTGGAGTAATTACATAAAACCAGCCGCAGCTAATACACGGACGTCAAAGGCCTTTTATCAATGCAGAGACGACCTTCTGACGCCATGCTGAGCTTTGTGAGGGCCCCTGCTGTCTGTCACACCCTTGTGTCTTTCGTATCTTGCATCTGTATGCCTGCTTCTATCCATATGTCCCTGCTCCAGGAAGGAGCCGGGTCCCCCCCGACACCTACAGACAATGGCGATCACTCTTGCCCCCTTTCACCTCTTGCATATGTATCGGTCTGTATGTGTGCACTTTCTACATCCTGCAGTCTGTTTGCATCCCTATGCGCCTCCTGCACCGGTGGCCCCCTCCCATCTGTTGTGGGCGGGACTGTCTTTCGTGTGTGTCTTGTAAACAGGAAACTCGGAGCTCTGCGAGCCAGAGCTGAATGCACGCTGTTTCTGTGTAGTCAGCCCTCCGCACGTGCGTTACAATAAACTTACGCTCCTGATTTAAGACAAATACTTTTGGGCTTTCTCCTTGTTTTGGGGTATGCAATTCTACAACAAGACACAGGTGAAACACATCAGGGCGGGGCAGACAATCAACACAGAGGAAACAGGACGTCAAAGTCAAACTAAAACCAAAGCACAGAGAACAGATATCAAAATAAAACTAAAGTCCAAAATAACAAAATCCACACCATGACATCCCTCTGCTGCACCAGAGGCACTGCTCATGTATCTTGTGCTGTGTGCTTCTCATTCCTACTGTTCTATAACTTGTAATGCAACACTGAAATTTCCTCACTGTGTGACGGATAAAGGATCTCCTAATCTCAATCATAAATCCTCAGTCCAGGGACACCTAGTGACAGAACCCTGGATAAAATACCAAAAATTGTCAAATAGAAATAATTAATAACATTAATTAATAAATTTAAAACATCTATTATTCAATTTAAGTTTATTTTCAGTTAAACAATAATAAACACCAAAATCCAAACGGTTCAAATTTCCATAAAATAATAATATATAATATATATTTTTTAATGATATAATCTATCTATCTATCTCTGTGTTGTCAATGTGATAAAAAATGTAATTCCTCGAGCTATACTATCTTCAAAATGGTTTGATATTGGAAAAACATTTGAAAGAATCGGCTCAAACTTTATTTGTATGACACTAAAATATACCTGGGTTTTCAAGAAGACTTGGTTAAGAACAAATTGTACGCCTTTGTGTTTTAATATATGTCACTTAACTGGTCTCCCCTGGTATGGACTTGGGCTGCAACCAACCTCCCCACACAGCCTCAGTCCTCGTTCTACAGTCTGAGTCCTGGATCCACAGCCTGAGCCCTGGATCCTCAACCTCAGTCCTCTTTCTACACCCTGAGTCCTGGATCCATAGCCTCAGTCCTCGTTCTACAGTCTGAGTCCTGGATCTACAACCTGTCTGTTTGTGGGGGCGGATCCATTATTTTCGCCACACTTTTTTATTTTTTTATTTTTTTTAATAGCTCCTTGCAAATGCAGGATGGTACTAAAATGACTAATGTCTTTCTGATTTTGATTTTAATATCATCATATTTTGATCTCATTACATGTAAAATGTATTTGCAGAAGAGAAAAGTGTCGCTACTGTCTCTATGAACACATGAAGTGACGTGAGTCTGCTGCCACTTGCTGGACAGAGAAGGAAACAAAGAAACTCAACAAAATGTATAGATAGATGGATGGATGGATGGATATATAGATAGATATATAGATAGATCCAGAACCAGCAAAAATAAAAAATAAAATGGATCATTCTAAAAAGTTAAAAATAGTAAAAATCAGCAACAGGCCATCAGGTTACAGCAGCAGAGGTGGAGTAGCCTCTGGGTGGAGCAGGACAGGTCACAAGGTGGAGTAGCCGCTTGGTTCGGACCATTTTCTCAGCTCTAGTCCAAAGTAAAATGCTCAATGCTTCATTAGCATTTTTCAAAAAGTTAGCATTCCTCCAATGGATTTTCACCTGATCCACTTGAATCCTCTCTGCTCTGGTTTGGACCAGTGCAAAACCATGAACACTGTACTGCAGCAACATCTCAGGCAGAAAAAAAGCAAGAAAATAAAAAATCAAAAGCACAAAACAACAGCTGTTTCTGAGCTACTTAGGACTTGCAGCCGTTTTCCAGCGCATTCAAAAGTAAACGATGCAATTGCATGCCTAATACAGTGTTGGATTTAATAGTTAAGTTAAGCCACTTTATTCTCATAACTCTGTCATGTTGTTTTACATTCATAAAGTCAATTAGATATATCATTATCTAGTGTTAAATTTCTCCAGTGTGAGATCAATAAAGTCTATCTTATCTTATCAAGTGAAGTCAACATGACAGAGTTACTGTATGTGAATGAATGAATACAAATCAAACCTTACATTACAGGACTGGGGACTTACTCGTTTACATGTGCGACTTTAATTATTATGCTATTATTGTTTTAAAGTAGCTCAGTGGTCTTTGGGCCTGGAGGTCGTGGGTTCGAGCCCACCATGCGACCTACTCCAACTGCACCCATAAATGTCTACTGTCGTTGTGTCCTTGGGCAAGACACTTAACCCCACGTTGCCTGAAGCCCCCGCTGAAAGACCAAGGCTGTTTCACCGCTGATGGAGTAGCCATCTTCCCAGGGACCCCCCAAGCTCAGAGGATCAGAGGCACTGGTGCTTTGGTGCACCCCCACTCCCGACCCAGAAATGGACTAATAAAACGGTAAAACCTAAATATTCTGTGTGACCTACCTTTTTTGATGTTTTATGTACTGTATTTTTATTATTTTACCGTATTTTTTAAATTACATTTTAATCTGTAGCACTTCGAGGTTTCCTGGAAATGTAAGGTGCAATATTATATTATTATTATTAATATTATTGATTACAGTTATTGACACCAGAAAGACGTACTTATAGTTGTTGCCATTTCTGTAGCTAAAGGGGTACATTTTTAGTCTAAAATGTACCCCCCCCTTTGGGATCCTGTTGGTATGACATTACACAACAGCTGTCCTGATCACGCGACGCACGCATGACGCCACGCCGCTGTCATTAGTCACGTGTCCGGAGCAGATAAACAAAAACAAACCGACACAGAGAGGGTTGAAGTTTCAGCTCATTATTGCGTGGACGCGAGATGGCGCTGTTTGCCTGATCTCAGACTTTCTCTCAGTCACATTTACAATCCGTGAGGTTTTTATATTGTTTACTTGTTCTCGTTTTTTGAAAGTGCGTGGGACGTCAGCATTAAGGACAGGACAGGGCGAGACTGGAGAGGACGAGACTGGAGTGGGGTGAGACTGGACAGGGTGAGTCTGATTTCTGTCATCTTTCTCTTTTTGCTCATTTTCCCGATAGTTTTCTGCTCTAACGCAATGGTCTGTCTGTTTGACACGGACCAAAGACGTGTAACCATGGTGATGTGCGTCGTCAAGCAGAAACTGAGCGTAATGATAATAATATACATGCAACAAGATTCACGTGTTTTGAACATATAGGACTACAATATCTAAAGCACCGTGATGACAATGCATTGTGCCTTGTGAATGAACTGTGCTATACAAATAAACTTGCCTTGCCTTAAAATGAGGAGATTAAAGTGGTTTTACAAAGACTTTTTTACTTTAATCTCAGAATGTTGCTACTTTTTTCTCATATTGAGACTTTATTCTCGTAATTTTTCAACGTAATTCTCATATTAATTAACTTTTTCGTATTTTCTGTCTCCTTCGTATCTTTCTTGATGTTTAACAATCCATCAATCTTTATTCGTAAAAATAATTTGAAAATCACAATTGAATCACACAGGTAATTAAAAACATGAAAACAGTAAAATCACACAAGGGATAAGATCATAAATAATAAGTGCATCTGAAAAGTATTCACAGCGCTTAAATTTTTTCAAATTTTGTTATGTTACACGTTGAATTCCAAAAGGGATTCAATTCATTTTTTTCCCCTTAAAATTCTTCACATAAAACCCCATAATGACAACGTGAAAAAAAAAATCGGGGAGAGTTTTGCAAATGTATTACAACTAAAAAACAAATAAATCACATTTGCAATGAAGCTCAAAATTGACCTCAGGTGCATCCTGTTTCCACGGATCATCCTTGATGCTTCTGCTTCATTAGAGTCCCCCTGTGGAAAATTCAGTTGATTGGACTTGATTTGGAAACACACCTGTATATATAAGGTCCCACAGTTGACAGTGCATGTCAGAGCACAAACCAGGCATGAAGTCAAAGGAATTGTCTGTAGACCTCCGAAACAGGATTGTCTCGAGGCACAAGTCTGGGGAAGGGTAAAGAAAAATGTCTGCTGCTTTGAAGGTCCCGATGAGCACAGTGGCCTCCATCATCCGTAAATGGAAGAAGTTTGGAACCACCAGGACTCTTCCTAGAGCTGGCCGGCCATCTAAACTGAGCGATTGGGGGAGAAGGGCCACCAAGGCCTGGACTCCACCGGGCGCGTCTCCGTTGACGCGCGTTGGCTGCTGCCCGTCAGACGTCCGTAAAATGGAATAGTGGCCAAACCGGCTGCAGCAGCGCGCAGCTCTGGCTGTGCGTTTATCAGCACCCGTGAGGCTTTGTTTTAAATAGAAGAAGCGGTGTGTGATTTGCATGAGCTGTGGCTTTGATCTATGCAAAGCACGGCATATTGAAGCATGAGGAAAAACTTAAGCAATTGGTAAAAGGGGAGAGAGAAAAGAGAAAAGAGCTCCAACATATCCAGTGTAGTTGTGAGATCTGTCTCTCATAAGTGCAGTAGCTCTGTGTGTGTGTGTGTGCGCCCGGTGGAAAACCCGATAGTCACTTTGTCAGAGCTCCAGCGTTCCTCTGTGGAGAGAGGAGAACCTTCCAGAAGGACAACCATCTCTGCAGCAATCCACAAATCAGGCCTGTATGGTAGAGTGGCCAGACGGAAGCCGCTCCCGTTTGGAGTTTGGCAAAAGGCACCTAAAGGACTCTCAGACCATGAGTAAAAAAATTCTCTGGTCTGATGAGACAAAGATTGAACTCTTTGGCGAGAATGCCAGGCGTCATGTTTGGAGGAAACCAGGCCAATACCATCCCTACAGTGAAGCATGGTGGTGGTAGCATCATGTTGGGATGTTTTTCAGCAGCAGAAACTGGGAGACGAGTCAAGATAGAGGGAAAGATGAATGCAGAAATGTAGAGACATCCTGGAGGAAAACCTGCTCCAGAGCGCTCTTGACCTCAGACTGGGGCGACGTTTCATCTTTCAGCAGGACAACTACCCTAAGCACACAGCCAAGATAACAAAGGACAACTCTGTGAATGTCCTTGAGTGACTCAGCCAGAGCCCAGACTTGAATCCAAGTGAACATCTCTGGATAGATCTGAAAATTGCTGTGCACCGACACTCCCCATCCAACCTGATGGAGCTTTAGAGGTGCTGCAAAGAGGATTGGGCAAAACTGCCCAAAGACAGGTGTGCCAAGCTTGTGGCATCATATTCAAAAAGACTTGAGGCTGTAATTGCTGCCAAAGGTGCATCAACAAAGTATTCAGCAAAGGCTGTGAATACTTATGTACCTGTGGTTTCTTAGTTTTTTTAAATTTAATAAATAAAGTGTTGTGTGTAGAATTGTGAGGAAAAAAATTAATTGAATCGTTTTTGGAATTAGGCTCTAACAAAACAAAATGTGGAAAAAGTAAAGCGCTTTGAATTCTTTTTGGATGCACTGTATTTCAGATTATAGTGGCTACAAGTTTGATTGAATTCTATAACATCCACTTATTCTTTGTCTCCACAGATGAATGTTTCCACTAAGGACCATGGGGCTCTTCACATGAAAGAAAACAGAACGTCTGCTAAAACCACGGGCCCCCAGTGTCAGAAGAGCCGAGAGAGGACTGTGCTGGGGGTCCTGAACCAGAACGAGCTGCATGTAACCATTCAAACACACTTTTTATATGTGACCTTGTTGTAAGTTTTAGCACAGTTAGAAGGACTGTGTATGTATATCAATCTTGGAGAGACTCGAACCCATATAAATGACACAAGGACAATATTTTCAACATTACATTTATTGCTGCTGTACAGAAATGTGGTTAGGATTTGGCGCTTAGACCCCAGCAGAGCACATTTGCAGAAGGGGAAAGATTATGAGATGTGGTGGTAGCGAGAAGAATGATTGAAAAAAAAATGGTCCAGAATGAGGCGGAGATGGGGAGGAGGAGGGTTGCAGCGTGAATCAAGATGCTGCCTGGATGGAGCTCCTTTGCGATATGAAGCTTGATGTGGGCAGTGCCTGATGCTGCCAGGTGAGGGCAGTGTGGTGCTGTAGCTGAGTGTGATTGACAGATGCAGTTGCCGTTAGCAACAGTGGGAGTACTTTGAGCGCTGTGAGTTTAGTTCTTTAGCTTCATGAGCGGTGCATCTGGTACGTCCAACACCGTCTGTGATGCCCAAATAAACCAGCTGTCAGAGCTGCTGATCAGAGCGGAGCTAGCACGAGAGTTAGAGCAAGAGTTAAAGTGGGAGCCAGACGAGCAGAGTTTGTGGCAGTAAAGTGTGGATTTAAAGAAAACCGAAGGATTTAAGAAGAAAAAAGTTCAGGATGACAAGAGACACTAAAATCCCCACAAAATTCGACCTTTATGAAAGCTGTAAGTTCTCTGTCAGGTTCTCTGTTGGCTGGGGTCTAGCTGTTTTAGTTTACATTGAGTTCTATGGGGAAAATTTCTGGGTAGCCCACGTGAATTTAGTCTGGTTTAGTCTGCAGTACCGCGAGAATCCCCCGAGCACATAGGTTCTTCAGCTCCAAGCTAAAAATACCCTGTCCAGTTATTATAATAGATCCATGGTGTCTCCACAGAGCAGCCAGTTCTCCAGACTCAGCTCCTTAAGTGACAGTTCCCAGAGGGTCTTCTTGGGCTGCAGCTCCAGCTCCGGGTATGACGTGTTTGTGGAGGAGGCCTGCGAGGTGGTCCTGGCCGCCTCGGGGCAGGAGGTGGTGTCCGACGGCTGTTACCATGACGACCAGACGGAAGCGCTGAAACACGAAGACGCACGGCTTTTACTGGAGCTGACCTCAAGTAAAACTGTCTTTGCTGTCATGGCGGGGGGAGAGAGAAGCACAGGTACATATAGACACATACAGACACAGGTGAAACACATGTTGCTGCTCATGAAGGGCGGGGCAGACAATCAAGACAGAGGAACAAGACAGTAAGTAAAACAAAACATGAAACCACAGAGAACTAAAGTCAAAATAAAAACTCACCGTACGCTAAAAAAAGCGAAGATACGGTTTGATTCTCTGATCTGTTGTCGTTGCTGTTGTGATTTAGGACAATACAAAAATACATTTAATTCAATAGACTTTTCAGTTGCTATTTAAACTTTCAAAGGCTCTGAAATCAAAAGAATCAAAAGAACCAATGCAAAAGAACCAATGCAAACATGTGTGTGTGTAAAGTCCTGATGAGGCGCTGTTGCTGCAGGCTCGTGTCTGGATGTGTCCATGCAGTCGGAACACAACCAGTCTCTGACGTCTGGAGCTCAGAGTCTGTGGGAGTATTCTGAGGAAATCTACTGCCACCTGAGGCAGAACGAGGTCAGTCTGCGTTATTTAGCCCAACATTTAGCACAACATTTATCTGGATTTCAACAAATGCTGTCAAACCATTCAAATATTTAACCACATTAATGTCTTAGTTAACTCGGAACGATCACAATGAATCACATAATTGTCCCTGGTCTAAATGTCCCTTGATTTGGTTTGGTAAATCCAGGACTGAGGCTATAGACCCAGGACTGAGGTTGTAGATCCAGGATTCAGGCTGTAGACCCAGGACTGAGGCTGTAAATCCAGGACTGAGGCTGTGGATCCAGGACTGAGGCTGTAGATCCAGGACTGAAGCTGTAGATCCAGGACTGAGGCTGTAGATCCAGGACTGAGGCTGTAGACCCAGGACTGGGGCTGTAGATCCAGGATTCAGGCTGTAGACCCAGGACTGAGGTTGTAGATCCAGGACTGAAGCTGTAGATCAAGGACTGAGACTGTAGATCCAGGACTGAGGTTGTAGATCCAGGACTGAAGCTGTAGATCCAGGACTGAGACTGTAGATCCAGGACTGAGACTGTAGATCCAGGACTGAGACTGTAGACCCAGAACTGAGGCTGTAGATCCAGGACTTAGGCTGTAGACCCAGGACTGAGGCTGTAGATCCAGGACTGAGGCTGTAGACCCAGAACTGAGGCTGTAGATCCAGGTCTGTAGATCCTCTGGTCCCTCAGGTGCAGCTGCGTCCTCGGTGTGGGTACTTGGACAAACACCCGGAGCTCTCTGGTGCGATGCGTCAGGTCTTGGTGGATTGGCTCGTGGAGGTGGCGCTCGAGTACGGACTCCTCTCTGAGACCCTGTTCCTCGCCGTGAACTACCTGGACCGCTTCCTGTCCGAGACGGCGTTTGTGAAAAGGGGGAAGCTGCAGCTGGTCGGCATGGCAGCGCTGATGGTCGCCGCGTAAGTACAAAATGAACAACAACACCACAACATGACTACATAGTACAGAGTGCCAGAGGAACAGCGGATGGAGACCAGCACCGGGCGGATGAATTTAACCAGTACTTCAACCGGTTTGATTCTCCCCCCTCTCCATCTGCCCCCCCCTCCCGCCCCCACCTCTTCACACGTCCCCAGCCCAGTGGACACCGCCCAGTGGACACTGCCTCCGGCTGCCCCGGGCCCTCCTGCCCCCGCATCCCCAGCCCCCACCTCGGACAATACACCCCAGTCCCCCCCCCCTCTCCATCACACCGGACCAGGTGAGGAGTCAGCTCCAGCGCCTGAATTTGCTGAGGAAATCCGCAGGACCGGGTGGGATCAGTCCCAGGCTGCTGAGGACCTGTGCAGACCAGCTCTCTGGGGTCCTCAGCTACATGTACAACCTGAGCCTCAGCCTGGAGAAGGTCCCTGTCCTGTGGAAGACCTCCTGTGTGATCCCGGTCCCAAAAACAGCACACGCCAAGGAACCGGCTCACTACAGACCAGTCGCACTGACCTCCCACCTGATGAAGACCATGGAGCGGCTCATCCTCACCCATCTCCGCTCCGTGGTCAGCCCCACCCTGGACCCGCTGCAGTTCGCCTACAGACCCAACATCGGAGTAGAGGACGCCGTCATCTACTTCCTGCAGCGGACGCTCTCCCACCTGGAGCCCGCCGGGAGCGCTGTCAGGGTCATGTTTTTCGACTTCTCCAGCGCTTTCAATACCATCAGGCCGGCACTGCTGCAGGGGAAGATGGAGGACGCGGGAGTGGACCTCACTGCATGGACCATCAACTATCTCTCAGACCGACCACAGTACGTGCGGCTGCGCAGCTGTGAGTCTGAGGTGGTCGTCTGCAGCACTGGGGCCCCTCAGGGCACTGTTCTCTCACCGTTTCTCTTCACCATCTACACCTCAGACTTCACACACGACACACACAGCTGTCACCTGCAGAAGTTCTCCGACGACTCCGCCATCGTGGGCTGTGTGTCTGAGGGGAACGAACTGGAATATCGGTCGGTTATCACAGACTTTGTCGACTGGTGTGAGCGCAACCACTTGTGCTTGAACACCAGTAAGACCAAGGAGATGATCATCGACTTCAGGAGAAAACCACTTTCCCACACGCTGCTGAACATCCAGGGGGAGGACATTGAGCTGGTGGACAGCTTCAAGTACCTGGGTGTTCACATTAACAATAAACTGGACTGGTCCCATAATACAAACGCCCTGCACAAGAAGGGCCAAAGTCGCCTTTTCCTTCTGAGGAGGCTGAGGTCCTTTGGAGTGAGCAGGCCTCTGCTCAGGACTTTTTATGACTCTGTGGTAGCTTCTGCCATTTACTACGCTGCCGTGTGTTGGGCCCCGGGCAGCACAGAGCGGGACAGAAACAGACTGAACAAGCTGGTCAGGAGGGCCAGCTCCACTCTGGGCTGCTCCCTGGACTCTGTGGAGGAGGTGAGGGACAGGAGGGTGCTAGCCAAAGCCACCTCCATCATGAACAATACCTCCCACCCACTGCACAGGACTGTAGAGGAGCTGAGGAGCTCCTTCAGTGGAAGACTGAGGCACCCTCAGTGTATTTTAGGAAGGAGCGCTACCGCAGGGCCTTTATCCCCACAGCTGTCAGGCTGTACAATAAGTCACTTTAAATGATCACTGTGTGAAAACCTGCACTACTATTGACACTGTTTCCAACTGACACTTGTCACTTTTGTTGCACATAATTATTGTCACTTTATTGTACATATGTCCTGCATGTAACATGTTTGCACATTTCCTCCTTTTACACAATCTGAGTGTCTCTATCCATGCCAAATGTGACATGTAAATTTCTCCTATGTGAGATAAATAAAGCAAATCTTATCTTAATCTTATCTTATCATGACAACACATAAACATAACATTACAACACAAGAACAACATAACAACCCAACACAACAACAACAACACAAGAACAGCAACAAACTACACAAACAACATCACAACACAACAGCAAACTACACAAACAGTGTAGTAGTTTTTTTAACCCTTTTTTCTGTGATACCAACTTTATTCTATTATTGATTTCATAGACAAAACATTTGAAGAACAGAAGGAGCTGAGATGTTGAGTTTATTGCTAGCATCAGTGGCTAGATTTGTTTTAACCTCACGTGACCGTGTGGCACTATAGCATGAAAAGCTACCTGGATGCTAGAGAGTTAGCTATTTTTAGACATTTGTAGAGAGGTTTTACTACATCAAATGGTTTGTTCTTGTTGTGCGGTCGGTTGTACGGCCCGCTGGGGTCAGATTAAGTTTTTCTTCTTATTCTTTCGGAAAAGAACAGCAAAAAACGGTCGTGGTAAAGTGGTTGCTCTTTCATGCTGTTACATACGGTAAACGTAGAGCGGGAAGCCGGGGGGATAAGGGGATAAAAATTCATAAACAAATCTTAAGTTTTGCAACTACTTTCACTGCGCACTTGTTCACTCACTCATTCATTAATTCATTAATTCATTAATTCATTCATGAATGAATGAATGAATGAATGAATGATGATTAATTTTAAACATTGCATTTTGGTTGCTCATCCCCGCGGCTTCCTGTTCCACGTTTATACAACAGCAAACAGGGGCATCCCGCTTTTAGTGTGCTTTACCGCGACGGCGAAATGCCGGGCCACTTTACCGCGGTGAAAAACGCGAGAAATGGATTTTCACCACGGACCCTTCTTGAGTGAAGGGTCCCGGGTTTTCAATGAAGTAAGAATAGATGTCTCCGAGTCCCAGTCCCAGCAGAACGGTGCCAAAAGAGAGGTGACTCCGACCAATGTTTCTTCTCGTCATCCCAGGCATATGGGCTTTGAATGTGTTCAGTTCGGTCTCACGGTTAAAGTGCTTATATACAGTGCTATTCGCCCACTGAGTCTTTTAAAAGTAGTCGTCGCATCCATGGTTCAGTATGGGCCGCTCTGTCTTCTTGCCACCCAGCGAGGGGCGCATGCGCACGCGGGTGTAAACAAAGATCCTCCTATAGTCGACGAGAGAAAGTGGCAACAGATGACGTGTCTCATGGCGAGTCTCGAGTGTAAGAAAATATCATTTACTGAAAACATAAGTCAAATTAGCGCATTATCACATCGAAGTAATTTAAAATAGACAAAACCAGTCAAACGTCTCAGTGGTCTCTAACTTTGCAATCTGCATATTATCAAAACGTCACTTTCCTCCATCGATAAAAAGTTTTTCATGTTTTACTTTGAAGCAAATACGAGGAGATCCACCCTCCGGAGCTCAACGAGTTTGTGTACATCACAGACAGCACGTACACTCGCCGACAGCTCATCCGCATGGAACACGTGCTTCTCAAGGTTCTGGCTTTCAAGATGGCCGCCGCCACCGCAAAACAGTTTCTCCGACAGTTCCTGGTCGTGAATCCGGCCCCGGTCCCCACCGAGAACCTGGCAATGGTGAGGGACGGTGTGGCTGGTGTTTTGTCAGATTTCAGATTTTGTTCTTATGCTATTGTTGTGTTTTGTGATCGTTCATGTGTTTTTAGTATTTGTGTGAACTGAGTCTGTTGGAGATGGACCCCTTCCTACAGCACAAACCGTCTATAATCGCGGCTTCAGCTTTTTGTTTGGCTAATTACACTGTGTCCGGGTCGCTGTGGGTGAGTTTCACTGAGGATACTGCCTTAGAAGCTTAGAAGTTCTTAGAAATTAAGAGAAAGAGTGTAAATAAGCTTGTACTGCTTAAATACCTGACATGCTTGGGCTACTCTACTCCTACTCTACTCTACTCCTGCTCTCCTCTACTCCACTCTACTCCTACTCTACTACTCTATACTCTACTCCTACTCTACTCTACTCCTACCCTACTCTACTCTACTCTACTCTACTCTACTCTACTCTACTCTACTCTACTCTACTCAACTCCTACTCTACCTGGTTGTGTTTCCATTTCGCTTTAGTATCTGGTACCGTATCCTAGCAATCTACCCTCAACAAGCAAGTATCCGTGGAACTTCCTTGGTAACCATGGCTTCCAGCAGCACTCTGGCCAATCACTGTCAGTTAGAACACTTTAGAACCAGGAAGGACTGGATAGAACCAGGACCAAGAGGATATCAGTTATCGGTATCGGCCGGTGGAGTAGAGAAGAGTAGGGTAGGACCAAGTAGGGCTGGTGGAAACATGGCTAAGATTTGTCTCAGATATTTTTACAACTATTGGGTAAATTGGATGAGATTTGGCTCTTGTTTACTTTATATTTGCCATGGTAACCATCTCTCTCTCTAAGAAATATCTGCAACCAACAAGCTTACCCTTTCCCATGGGGGTTGGGGTTAGGGTACACTAATTAGCACCACTAATTATAACTCCTTTGAGCGACAGTGCTTGCACAGCGCTGCCTAATCATCCACGTATCACAGATTCACTAATGATTAGCTGTTAATTAGTGACAGCCAAACTAAAGTGTTACCAAACTGTTTACATTGCATTATGGGACTGTTAGTTACTGAGAATCCTCTATATACCTTTAAACGGAACTGTTCCAGCTCCATGGTGATGGTCATACGGTCATAAATCAAACATGTTTTCTCCTCCAGCCGAGTGCCCTGAGAGCGTTCACCAGTTACACTGTGGCTGAATTAGAAGAATGCCTCATGGACCTCCATAAACTGTACGTGAAGGCAGAGACCCTCCCTCACCAGGCCATACGGGACAAGTACAGGAGCTCCAGGTAAGAAGAAGTTCCTCCCACAATGGGGAAATTTCAGTTTGATGGATACACATACACATACACATATACATATACGCATCAAGGCAAGCAGCGTACATCACCTCCGAGCTCCTTATAGGCAAAGTGGGTTAAGTGTTTTGCCCAAGGACACAACGACAGCAGAAATCAGTGGAGTCGGTGGAGAGGGTCTTGTGGTGGGCTCGAACCCACAACCTTCGGGCTTAAAGGCCAAGCCAACTCGTAAAGGACAAACATACACGGTACAAGACATACAAGAATAAATAGAATACAGACAGGGACAATGACATTTTTTTTGTGTAGATGTGTGTGTGCGTGCATGTGCCTGAGTCTGCGTGTGCATGCGTACAGTATGTTTGAGTGCATATGCATCGCTTACATAATTTTACAAAAAAAATATATAAAATAATAATTGTAATAATAATAACACTAATATCAACACCACCACCAAACCAAAAAGACACCTGCTCCTGACGACTCCATACAGTAATTTAATTCCTTACTTGTGTGTTTATGTTTGTGTGCTTTTTTTTGTGTGTGTGTGTGAGTTTATGCTTGTGCGCTTATGTTTGTGTGTTTATGTTTGTGTGCTTATGTTTGTGTGCTTATGTTTGTGTGCTTATGTTTGTGTGTTTATGTCTGTGTGTTTCAGGTACAGCCGTGTGTCACTTCTCACCGCTCCTGCTAAACTGCCTCTTCACTGACGCACACTCGGGATAATGACAGAGAGAGACACACACACACACTGGACACACCCACACACGCACTGGACACACCCACACGCACACACACACACTGGACACACCCACAAATATGTCGTATGCAGGGGACAGGCCTCGTGGCGAGTTTGACAAAGAGTTTGACAAATCTATGGACTTCGAAGAGACATGAAGAGAAAGAATCAACAGCTTATAATGGGATAATAAAGTTTGACGTTTTACAGTCGTTGTAGAAATCTGACTCGTAAAGATTTGTTATGAATGAAGATTTTATGTGGAAAAACAGCCACCTCCATTTGGTTAATGTGTCCAAAACCTCTATTCCTCAAGCTACTTTTACTACCATAAAAACTCCAATGTGTTTTGTTTTTCCAGTAGATTTGAGTGGTTCCTTCGCCGATGACATTTATGGACATTTTTGGACATTTAAGGACATTTATTCACATTTCTGGACAGTGGTCATCCCTCTCCCTCTGGACCAATGGCTCCTGTATGTCTTTGTTATCATTGCATTTCCTGTGTTCAAACTGATTCTCTGATCTGTTATTGACAAATTGGCAACATTGTAAAGTCCTCCGAGACCACTGCTGTTGTGATTTAAGGCTGTTCAAAAACACACTGAATTGAAAGAACTTGCTCTAGTGAGGGTGAATTGTAAAACTTTCAGATGTTTTTTCTAATCTCATCCATCTGTTTTAACCCTTGAATCATTTTGAGTAAATTTGGCGAGATTTGGCTCATGTTTACTTTATATTTGTAACTATCTCTCTGAGGCATATCCACCGTGCGGAGGTAATTGGAAAAAACTAGGCCCTAACTGTTGTTGTTGTCTTTGATTTCAATTATCAATTATTCATTGTGCAATACAATACACAATGTCAGACTCAATGTGCAATATAGAACTATGTGTGTTATATATTACTTGCACTCAAGATAAGATAGACTGATCTCACACTGGAGAGGGTGCGTGTCACATTTGGCACAGATAGAATCACTCAGATTGTGCAAAAGACAGAAGTGTGCGACATGTTAAACGTTAAAAATATAGTCTGTGCAGGATATAATTGTGTACAATAAAAACATTAAAATAATGCATGATTTGTGCTTCTTTCTTATGCCAAAGTCAGAGATTGTGTATTTAATTCTTGCTTCTTCATTCTGATAAAGTTGGAGATTTTAGACTTGCTTTGTTATTATGCTAAAGCTAGACATTTTATTTTAGTATAGAGTCATTGATCTTGTGCTGAGTGCTCCTCGTTCCTACTGTTCTGTAACTTGTGATGCAACACTGACATTTCTCCGCTGTGGGACCAGTACATTATCTCTTCATCTTAATCTTAAAATAGAAAAACATGTGTTTACTTAAATACAATAACAAAAGCGGTTGGAAGAAGTTAAACTTATGGGTTTTCAGAGTTGTTCCTCACTGATGCAGGAGGGTCTGAGACCTTCAGGGCGGAAGCACGGTACTTATTTTCCGATAATGACCTGCGTAATATACGTTATCCCTTACTTATATGTTTTTCCATTGTTTACATTTTCTATTGTTTACTCAAAACTCACCTGTTTCAGCTTGTCCTCATATTGTTCTTCAAATGTTTATTTTTATGTGTTTTGTAAAGCATCTATGAGTGTCCAAAAAGCACTTTATCAGATTGATGTAGGATTATTATTATTATTATTTTTAGTTGTATGTTTTTCCATTGATTACATTTTATATTTTCCTTGTAATGAAACAGTGTCCATTGTTGTCAGAGCAAAAGGAGGAAGAAGGCGTGTGACATATTTAGCCTCTGGTTAAACCTGTTTCCAGTCTGACAGTAGCCGCCGGCGTTACACATTACTCAGATGTTTCCAACACTGACTCATAAAGATCATTTATGTTCACATCAGAAAAAACCTCCGAACACACAGTCTCTCTCTGACCTGGACCAGGAGCAACGCACCTCGGGCACCGGTCAGTCTCTCTCATCAGTCCCTTTACTTATGTCGTCTTTAGTCCAGTCTTTGCTGATATGTCCGTGTTTTTCAACCAGTGGGCCGTGGAATGTTAGTGTGCCTCGAGGTGTTATTCTGCGTGCCTTGGGAAATGATCCAATATCACCTACTTGGTCAAAATAATGTGGAAAAAAAAAAAGAATTACAAGATTAGAAATACCTTTTTGTACTTGTCTGATTTTCTATAGAATACACTTGAATGACAATTACATTATTTTGTTAATAAAGGCTGCAGAGTCACATCAGTTCTGGCGGGTGATTGTTTTAGGTGCGCCACGGCTCAGAGAGGTTGGGGAACACTGCACTTTCTGTTTCTGTAGCTCATAAAGTACTAATTAAATGGTAAAAAGTTGAAAATGTTAAAAGTGAAAAAACCCATTGAGTATCTGTGTATGTACTTACGCAGTCACTGTCTCTTATTCATTCATTCATTTGTTTTTTATTCTTCTATCTTTTTTTTAACATTCTTCTTCCGTCAGATTTCAGGACTTTTACAATTTTGTACTTTTTGTTTGGTTTTATCGTCTCATAAGGAACACTTTTTTTGTTCTTGTTTCAGCCTTAGTTCAATTTATACTTTTTTGTTTTGATTTGTACATTTGGAATCTCAATATTTCTCAAAAAACACTTTCAAAATATTCAAATTTGTATTAGTTTTATTTTCTTATAATTGATTATTTTATCAATACTTTCTTTTATCAAGACTTTAATCAATTTTTTCTCATGTAGTTGTAATTCAGTTGATTTGATTGTGAATAATCTTTCTGCCTGTGTTGATCCATGTCCAACTGCATCGTCCGTGAGTCCATTTTGACCTGTCGCACTCTTCTTCTTCCCATTCATCCAGACCCTGGGAGCAGCAGGATGAGCGCCCCAGCAGAAGTCCTCCTCATCAGGGACCAGTACGAGTCCGCCTTCCACGCCCTGAACCGGGGCCTCTCCTCTGAAGAGGCTGGTCTCAAACCGGACGCTTTAAAATACTACCGAAAAGCTCTCCAACACCTCACCCAAGGCCTCCAGGTCCCCACCGCAGGAGAGAGGTTCCAGGCCCCGGTTTGGGACACGGCCCGGAGGCTCCAACAGAAAATGCGAGAAACTTTACAAACAGTCACCAATCGTTTGTTCGAGCTGGAGACGTCACAAGAAGTGGTTGGAGATCAGCGGAAAAGACTTCTTGGGAATTTACCACAAAACTGTTACCCAGATCTAGACCAAAGCAGACCTCCAAACACATCTATGTTTCGTCTGTACCCTTCTGTACCAGCCTCCAACCAGGGGACCTCCCCCAGCCCCCTTCCCAGGCCTGCCATTGTCCCTTACCCCTCTGCTGGTACGGCTTCGGGTCCAGCCATGGCTCATCCGGCAGAGCAGCCTCCAGCCTACAGTGAGAGGCCCACGGTTCAGCACAGTCTGTACTATGACTCCAATAACAAGCTGGTGGCGGTGGCGACCAACGAGAGTGAGCTGGTCCACATCCCGGCGGGGGTGCAGATGTTTTTTGTGGCCCCCAGTGGTCAGGTGAGCTCGCTGTTCTCACCTGGATTTCTGCGCATTGTCAGCATGGATCCCAACGAGAAGAATCCAGGATCAAGACCGACTGTGTTTTTGCACGTAAGTGACAGTCATCGTTCAATTCAATTTAATGTTTTGTTATTATTATCAATCACAATTAAGGACACAATATAAGAGCCCTAAATCACAAAAGCAGTCTTCTCCTCGGGGAACGCAGTGCAATACGTTAATAGGAGCCAGTGGGTTATACTGTATATAGATGGACAAGGTCCTCAAAATTCATTCCCGTAGGCCAAATCCGGCCCACGAGACCCTTTGTAGCGGACCCTGAAATAGTTTTTGATTATTTTTGCAGCATTGATGTCAAGGGGTTACTATGGAATGTTACTTCATTTTAAAGCCTATTGTCTCAGGAAAACAATCATTAGAATCAGATTTATGTGTATTACCATTGTGAGTAACAGTTAGTCACAAACTAGGGAATTGCTTTGGCTTACTAAAAAAATATAAGAGACAGCAGATTAACAGGCAAAGAAGGTGGAGGCTGGAGTATCTCCTAACTCATAAAACATAAATTTAAATTGTATTAAATAATGTTGGTGTTGATGATCTTTTTAATTGACTTTATGTTTATCTTTTTATTTTATTTTTATTTTATTTTATTTTCCTAGCACGCACGCTCGCACACACACATACACACACATATCTCCCTCCCTCCCCATATGGTATTGTTTCATGTTCTCTCAATATCTGTGCTTCTTTGTATGTCCCCATGTTTTGTCGCTGCTTCAATGTTTATTGCGCACACACACACACACACACACACACCATTATGTAATGTTTCATGTTGTCTCTCTATCTCTTTGTATGTCCCCATGTTTTGTCGCTGCTTCAACATTCTTTTTGCCGTCGTACCAATCATTTTCACTTTTGTATGTCTATGTATCACTTTTATGTATGTCTATGTATCACTTAATAAAAAAAAAAAATATATATATAATGTATAAATAGAATAAATCTTAAAATGACTAATAAAATGACTATAAGTGAAATTACCATAACCATATATCTGAAATTTTAACAAAATAGTCATAGTGACAGTTTCAGATTTGTTAAATATCTCTTTCTTTATAAATATCCGCTGTGCCTTGATACTTGTGGGGAACATATATTTCCTCTGATGCTGCGTCTAAATATTTGGGCCCTGATTGTTGTTCTCTTCTTTTCACCGTCACAAAGATCACATTGTGAAGCTCTGTCTGCGGCGAACACATGACTCTGTTTCACCACGTGCCTGTTCTGAGGGTTTTGTTTTGGTCTCGGACAAAGGTCTCAGTTACAGATGACTCCACACTTCTGTTGTGGACCTGCTCTGATTGACTGTAGCAGCAGGCAGCAGGACATATTTTTAGTTCCCTTTACTTTCACTCAATATTGGGCTTGAATGTATTTATGATGATTTTGATAACTCATGGTTTACTCATGTTAACTAATGGAGCTGCAAAGTCTGGTCTATTTTGTTCTCAAACCGGGTTGCGGCTGAATGGTTATAACTCGCTTCTCAACAAAAAGGTCCTGGGTTTGAGTCCCGGTTGTAACAGGGACTATCTGAGTGGAGTGGAGTTTGCATGTTCTCCCTGTGTCTGCATAGGTTTCCTCCAGGTGTTCTGGTGACGCGCTCGTCAAAAACATGGACAATAATTGAATCCTCCTGCTCTAGTCCTGACTAAGAGCATCAACATCTGGAGATAGAGGCCCTGTACCATCAATCAATCAAGCTGTAATTTATCGTTGCTGTTTTATTCCCTTGTCTATACAGCACTTTACAAATCTGTAAGGCACATTTAAAACAACTTGGACTACCCAAAGTGTTGTACAAACAAGGAAATAAAACAGCAACGATAAAAACACAAAAAACAGAAATGTATATCAGAATCAGAATCAGAATCATTTTTATTGCCACGTAAGTAACAAACAAAAGTTACCACTTAGAAACTGTTTTGGCAGAGAGCGTGCCACTTTGCCATTTGTGGCGCTGTGTATATATAAAAAAAAAAAAAAAACTTGCATCCTGGTATTAAAAGCCAAAGAGGAAAACTGCGTCTTAAGCAAGGATTTAAGTTACTGGTAGTCACTGTATTCGGCGACTACCAGGTTCATAAGAGATCGGAAGAGACCAGGAGCAGCCGGTAAGTATAGAAATCCACAAAACACAGACACGACAAGTTTATCTGTACAGCACAGTTCATACACAAGGCAACTCAAAGTGCTTTGACAAAACAAGTAAGTAAGTCACAAAGCTGTTTACAATTGTGGGCATTTGTCTCTCAAACCACACAGAGATGGAGCAGGTCGTGCATGCCAGACCTATTGTACATGTTTTTAGTGGTAGGGGAAACCGGAGCACCTGGAGGAAACCTACATAGACACGGGGAGAACATGCAAACTCCACTCAGAAAGGCCCTCTTAAGACCGGGATTCGAACCCAGGGCCTTCTTGCTGAGAAGTGACAGTGCTAACCACTCAGCCCCTGTGCCGCCCAACAAGACAAAAACAAGACAAAACAAGCTTTATAATGACCTTATATATGTGTATATTATCTGCAGGTGTGTGAATGGCTGTACCCGCTGGCCCCCAACACTCCGGTGCTGTTGGCGAAGTCTGGGATCTACATGTTCCCGGACACGCTCACCACTGTCGCTGGGACCTTCGTGGGGATCGTCCTGTCCTCGGATCTGCCCCTCGCCGACCGAGAGCGGTTCCAGGACGTCCTGAAGCAGCTGGTGGACTTCAGGGTTCAGGTCAGAGTCAGTAGTGGTAGCAGTAAATCAAAGAGAATATCAACTGTTACTTTTGTTTTTAAAGTAATAATATGTAGAATTTTCATGGCAAGTCATCATTAAAGGCCCTAATCTGTCAAGAGGCATTAATAAAACATGTTCTTTTCCAATTCTTCTTTAACTGATCACAGTAGTTCAGAAATATTTGAATTTCAAAATTAGTTTTCCAGCCCCTACATCTTGTTATTGTTTTCATTTCGATGTCCCGCCCTCCACCGTTTCACCAATCAGAAAGTCCGGGGTGCCAGAACTCACCGCGTCAAGCTAATCTCACTGGTAAAGTACCATGTGGCCACAGAACAAAAATTCTCAAATCATTAACAACAAAACAAGGAATAAAACCAGGACTTCTATCTTTGTGAAAAAGGTGTTGGTTATAGATTTGTTGTTGACAAAACTCTTTATTCAGATATTATGGTCCCAGCTTGATCCGTCTGCATATCTGGCAACCTGAGTCAGGGAGAGGCTGCAATACCACTTTTGGCCACAGTTTACATACTGCTCCTTTAAAGGAGACGTACTATGGCTAATCGACTTGAGCTTTGGACCATGTTACAAGATTGTTCTCTGATAAAAACCAGACCTGGAGTTGTTTTTATATATGTCTATGTTAATTAATACTAGGAACTTCTGGCACAAACAGATTTAAGTTAGAGAAGGTGCAAGTATAAAATCCCTAACTTTAGCAAACAGAAGGCATTAATAGTCTCATTATCTTTTTAAACAGCCAAAAATAATGCGTAATATTTCTCTACTGGATTGTAACCTCAGCCGTGGGTTTGAGGACAGAGCAGACACGAGATTTACAAGTTCCAGGAAATAACATTTTAAAAGGAACTATTGAGAATGTAACAAAAACAAATACAAAAAACAAAAACATGTCTTTATGTGAACCATGGAATGATTTTCCACTGCAGTCATATAAATATTTGTTTCTATGTTTAGGAGGAAGGAGAGACTGGTCCCATGCTCGACCTGAGTCAGAAAGTCCCTCTGCTTCCACCGCGACTGGGAGCCACAGGTGCAGAGAGGGAGAAACCTCCTCTTCCCTCCTGGAGCGAGCGGATGGCGGAACGCATTATCCATGGTGTGTGTGCGTCGGCAAATTCGATTCAATTTGTTTGTGTATAACTCTAAATCACAACAGCAGTCAACTTGCCAACAGCAGATCAGAGAATCAAACGGTTAGAACACAGAAAATGCCATAATAACAAACACAGTGGATCAATTGGAGCAGGGTTATCACTGTCCAGAAATGTTTATGAAAAAAAAACAAAAGGAAAAAAGTGAGAAACCTTGGGGGGAGGCGCACTAACAGAGGGAGCCGCTCCCGCTGTAGATCTAGGACTGAGGCTGTAGATCCAGGATTTAAGCTGTAGATCCAGGGCTAAGGCTGTAGACCCAGGATTGAGGCTGTAGGTCCTGGACTGAGGCTGTAGATCCAGGACTGAGGCTGTAGACCCAGGATTGAGGCTGTAGACCCAGGACTGAGGCTGTAGGTCCTGGACTGAGGCTGTAGATCCAGGACTGAGGCTGTAGATCCAGGACTGAGGCTGTAGACCCAGGATTGAGGCTGTAGACCCAGGACTGAGGCTGTAGGTCCTGGACTGAGGCTGTAGATCCAGGACTGAGGCTGTAGGTCCTGGACTGAGGCTGTAGATCCAGGACTGAGGCTGTAGGTCCTGGACTGAGGCTGTAGATCCAGGACTGAGGCTGTAGATCCAGGACTGATGCTGTAGACCCAGGACTGAGGCTGTAGGTCCAGGACTGAGGCTGTAGATCCAGGACTGAGGCTGTAGGTCCAGGACTGAGGCTGTACTGTAGGTCCAGGACTGAGGCTGCAGATCAAAGACTCAGGCTGTAGAACGAGGACTATAGCCAGTGAGGTTTCATTGGTTTGGTCTTTTGGAGATTTGTGCTTGAAGCTCCACACACTGCGGTAGAAATGACATTGCCGTGGCCATATCTTGTAAATTAACAATAAAAACACACAAACACATCCGACACCTAATAAATTACTGTGTGTATCCCAAGTCAAAATTGTTTAACCGTAAATTTGAGTGTTCCGTACGGTTTTTAATCTGATTTTCCACGTCCAGAAAGTTAGTGGATTGATTTGTGTGTAATTACTGCAGTATTCACAGTTGCTCCTACAGTATTTACACTAACATGGTCTTCTTCAGGAGCGACCTGGCTGAGCGAAGAGTTTAGCAAAGGAGCCGACGTTACAAGTCGAGCCGTTCATAAATCTGGGTTTAAGATCCGGGACAGACTCACCCCTGAGGAAACTCCGACCGAGGTCAGCCCTAGAGTCACCGAAGGACTGGAGGCCACCCAGAAGGCCACCGGGGGCGCTTTGCGGGTCAGCAAGTTTTTAGGTAAGTACTGTACTCTCACGTCTAACACTTATAAGTTGTATTTACAGACATTTGAGCTTGTTTGAGTCATCATATTTATGTCCACATCGCTCTCCCCACGCTTCCCTCTGCTCTCACTTACTTTGATCAACAATTTTCAATTCAATTCATTTTGGTAAAGTCCTAATTCCCAACAGCAATCGTCTCGGAGGACTTTACAAGACACTCAAACAGTCCAAATACAAGAAATGAAATAATTACAAAACATAATCATGTGTAGTAATTCTTGTTCAAGGAGAAGAAAAATTAAATCATTTCTAACTTGATCAGCAAAGTGGTAACACCAGTATTTAAATCTAAAATCCCTGGGGCGCCCTTTCCTTGCAGCGATTGAGTGACACAGGCTGGTGTGTCAAAACAACTTGACATTTAACCCGCCTTGAACCCTAGTCTTTTTTGCGTGTTCAGAGTGGACTTTCTGCCTATACATGTAGCTGTAAGTTAGACAATAACGCAATAAAACCCAGTGATGGGCAAGCTACTTGATTTATGTAGTGAGCTAAGCTACAAGCTACTCTACAATAAATTCAGCTTCACTACACAGAAGCTACCACCCATACAAATGTAGCAAGCTAAGTTAAAAAATTCTGTCAAAAGTAGCTTGCTATATAGAAGCTATTTTCAATTAAACAAACTGCAGTTCATGCAATTTTATATTTTCCTGCATTAACATGTTTACTCATTTCTTATTTTTTGCACAATTCTTGAGTGTTTTATCCATGCCAAATGTGACATGTAAATTTCTCCTGTGTGAGATTAATAAAGTTTATCTTCTTATTTGAGATAAACTGTCAGTCAGATAAAGGTTAACATTTTGTAGATATTTATTGAACAATAGCCCAAAACACCAAAAACAACAAAGAGTAGGCATCTGAAAACATATTTCTTTTCGCTCATCTCGACTAGAGTGACGTACTTTTGGAGGTATGGCCACGGTACAACACTTTGAGAGTCCTTATCATGGTCCTCCTCCACCGCGGCGGCTCCTGGGCTCTCTGCCATGCTTTTGCTTCGCCCAGTAGCGCGCGCGCATGTGTGTGCGTGTGCGTGCGCGCGTACGTTCGTGTGTGTGTGTCGTTACAAAGCCCTGCGCATGCGCATCAGCATTCTGTCTTTCTATATGTTTGTTTTATGCTGCGGGAAAATGCTGTAATAAGTGAACATCAGAGATGTCCGTGAGAAAATAGCTTTGGCGGACGCTACCGCGCTACTTGAGCAATAATATAGCTTAGCTACAGAAAAGTTACTAGGTTTTGTAAATAGTGACGCTACTGTCAAGCTACTGAAAAATGTAGTTAAGCTAGTAGCGACGCTACTTGTAGCGACGCTACTGCCCATCACTGATAAAACCCTTGCTTACATATGAGCCAGAGGAGGAAGGTTCTAAAAATACACACACCAGGGCAATACTTTGGATAATAACAGCTGTGACTTTAGAAGAATTGGGTTTGAAAGTCAGAGGTTTGTTTTTACTATTTCATTTTGGCACAATCCTGTCTGACATGTGGTGAAAAGCTGACACAGGTCTATAAAGCTTGCCAACCTTTCCCACTGTTAGGTCGACACTAAATTTCAACACCTATAGATTCTCACATAGAGCAGACAGAATGAGCTGAGTCCTCTTGCATCACACTATCGTTGTTCTTTGCTGTGCCTCAGTATATTTTTTTATTCTATTATTTTACTTTTTCCAGTTGATGGAGTGAGTTCCGTTGCGGGTCACGTGGCGGAGAAAGTGGCTCCACACGTGAAGAAACATGGAGCCAAACTGGTGCCAGAATCATGGAAAAGCAAAGACGGTCAACCTTCAAACTTTGATGGAGCTAAACACGTAGCTTCCAGCGGCGTGAAAGGTCCTCTCAAAACCTTGTCCTAATATACAATTATATACATTAATTATACAATATTATACATTAATATACAATATTATTATATGACTTGGACCGTACGCGCGCTCTGATTGGCTGATTACCGGTCTGATATTTTCCCATCTCAGATATTTTCCCATATCCAATAATGGGCGACAACTGGGAGCATTCTCCAGTGAATTCTATTATCCGGACGAGTTTGACGAGCCAAAGGAAGAAATTACAGAAAATAACGAAGACAAAATAACTAAAAGACAAGATGAGATTGACAATTTCGTTGCAGACCAGAAAGCTAAAAACACGATTAGGAAAACCAAGTCGGAGATCGATATTTGCATAAATTAAAAATAGTTATATAATAAAACATTTATTAACCTCGCTTGCTCGGTTAATAATCCGTTATTATACATTAATATACAATAATATACATTAATATACAATAATATACAACTACACAACTCAATAACAATTTGGTTTTATTCAATTTTACCTTTACCCACTTTTAATATGTGCAAAAACTGGTAAATATAACTTTAAATACAGGAGAAAAAAAAACAGTTTGTTGAAAGGCTAATGCTAACTGGTAGCAAGTTAACAGTTTTTTGCTATGGTTACTAGGGCTTGTTTTTCTCTACTTCTCTACTCCATTTCAAAATTAAAAGATAATTTCATGAAAGTAAAGACATAGAAATAAACTATATAAAGAAACAGGAAAAGTCATGAGAATAAAAAATTACACTTTACAAAACTAAAAGCCGCCAAACGGGAATTTGAGTGTTGAAATGTGGTGTTTTTTAACCCAGGTTTCTCCACACTCTGGACAAGTCTGGAGGCGGGAGCAAAGCTAGTTGGAAAAAGCGTAACTGCGGAGACGGTAACCACGGTGAAGTACAAGTAAGTGATTCTCAACGCAGTAATATCAAAGAGCGTTCCACAGCTTTCCCTGTCATAATCATTAATAATACAACAAGAATTAAAACTCTATGGGCTTCATTTATCAATTTCCCTGGTTTCGTTCTATTTGAAATGCTATGGTAAATCAGTTTTTTTGGTCCTAATCACTAAACACAAACTTGATAAATGAGGCAAAGTGTCGTACTATACTAATACTTTCTTCTTTCTTTAATTCATACACATCAAAAGGTCCATATACAGTAGGGTTTAATCCCGGGATACGGGATTCCTGGGAAATCTGATGAAAACTATTTCCCGATTCCCGGGAAATGTTATGACGGGAAACGGGAAATGAAAGTAAAAAAAAAAATACAGTGCGCTCCTATTATAAAGCACGTGTATTGTTGTTCAAAGTTCAAACATATTTCATTTACAATCAACATGTCTACAGCTGAGAGGATGGCTCATAAATTGTGTTTTTGACAACAAATATGGGTCTTAATCGCGCTAAACCACGACTTGTAATGAGGCCAGCCTCAGGGTACGGGGCGCATGTGAGCCCAGAATTTGGTTACGTCCAATTCTATCAGAAAGCTCCTTTCTTTTTTTCCATCTGCTAAGGGCAGCAACAGGTTTGGCTAACATACATATAACACATTTTAAGATCATATAAAATGCATTTAGGGTAATGTTCTGCTTCCAATGACGATAGGAATGATAAGGAAGAGAGGAGAAGGGTAAGAAGGTTGATATTAGAAATTGGATGCGCCCGAGAGCCGGCTGCAGCGAACACACAGGAGTTTATGGAGGTGGCACCCGTTTTGTTTTACGCTTTAAAACTCTTTGGGCTTATTTCCAAATGGGGGATTACATATCTGCGCTCAAACTATTATCTGGACTTAAACATGAAACTGGTCTGAACCGAAGTGGTCTGTGCTGTTCATTAATAACTAAGGTAAGACCCATAACACAATTGGAAATGTGCCTTTTACGAACTTTTGCGTTTTGTTTGAGCAAACAATGCGGGCATGGAAAACATTCTGCTGTAGCCAAACTAATTGTGAATAAGCCGCTCTGCAGGTTCTGTTGATTTATATGATATATGTTCATCTGACAGGGCTGAAGTAAGTGCCTCCAAACCACACCGCACGTCACTGGTCGACAAGTGGATTGCGCAGACTTTTAGAATCTCATAATAGTGAAATTCCTGAAGAAAGCTCATCAACAAAACGTCTGAAAACGCTATGGCTACTTTAGCAAAGCTAGCAAGTCGCTTGGTGAAACACTAGTGGAGATGGCAGCTTTTGTTGGATTATATATTTGAGTGATATCACACATTACTTGGGCTAAAAACAACAACTACAAACAACAGCAATTTCCCGGGATTTCCCGGGAAACGCGCCGTCTTTTCCCGGGATATGATACGTCTCATTTTCGGGAAAAATATTAAACCCTAATATACAGAGACAAATATGTTGCTATACTAATGCTATATTATAAAGTATTAGATTCACTTTATGATTTTTAGCCTGGTCTTACCATGTGTAAACTCTGGTCCATAATCATTTCCTACATGTACGTCTGGGTCTTACCCAAGCCCCGGTGATTCAAGATGGCGCCCTATTCAAATGAATGGCTTGTGCTCAGTAGTGCGTGGGACTTCATGGAGACCGGGAGATTAGCTGAACTCGCCTATATTTGGGGTCGTCTGGTCCTCCCGGTTCTGCGCAGTGGACGATCTCCCATGATGCGTTGCGCCAAACGTGCGTGTGTGGCTTTTATGCACGCACACAGAGGGGCTCGGCTGCGCTCTGACCAATCAGAGCTGCTCATCAGAGCAGCGGAAGAGCGGAGCCAGAGCTGGAAGGAAAGGAGCAGAGTTTGGGGACTTTTTTCTGGGTAGCCCTCGTTCAAGAATTTAGTTTTGCAGTACCATGGGCGCCCCCTGTGCCCATAGGTGAGACAGCTGTAAGCTAGTAATACCCTATCCAGTTATTATTATAGATCCATGGTCCATGGTAAACTCTGGTCCATGATCATTTAGCATTTAGCCCTGCTAAAGCTAGGCTAAATGCTAAATGCCTCACTGACTTGGGCACATTACGTAGGTCCTGTTAAACTCAGATCCAATTGTTTCAATCTGCAAAAGAAGTTAACCTCTCCCACCTGTTAACTCAGTTAGTCAATTGACCAAATCCAGACTTTAGTAAGAAATTTAATAAGATAAGATAAGATAAGATAGACTTTATTGATCTCACACAGGAGACATTTACATTTCACATCTGTCATGGATATAATCAATCAAGATTGTGCAAAAGAAAGAAATGTGCAAAAATGTTAAATGTAGGATATATTATGTACAATAAAAAGTAGCAAATTAAAAAAGTGGCAATCAAGAAACAGTGTCAATAAGTAGTGCAGTTTTTTTCCAGTCCTAAAGTGACTTGTTGTACAGTCTGACAGCGGTGGGGATAAAGGCCCTGCAGTAGCGCTCCTTCTTGCACTGAGGGTGCCTCAGTGCTCCTCAGCTCCTCTACAGTCCTGTGCAGTGGGTGGGAGGTGTTGTCCATGATGGAGGTGACTTTCACTAGCACCCTCCTGTCCCTCACCTCCTCCACAGAGTCCAGGGGGCAGCCCAGAGTCCGAGCTGGCCCTCCTGACCAGCTTGTCCAGTCTGTTTCTGTCCCGCTCTGTGCTGCCCGGGGCCCAGTAAATGGCAGAAGCTACCACAGAGTCATAAAAAGTCCTGAGCAGAGGCCTGCTCACTCCGAAGGACCTCAGCCTCCTCAGAAGGAAGAGGCGACTTTGGCCCTTCTTGTGCAGGGCGTTTGTATTATGGGACCCGTCCAGTTTATTGTTGATGTGAACACCCAGGTACTTGAAGCTGTGAAGTACCCAAATACAGACAGTTTATCAAATGCCCGACCAGAGAGGAGAACACTCTGGATCACTGTTACACCACCGTGCGCGGAGCTTTTCGCGCTGTTCCCAAGCCAGCCCTCGGCTTCTCAGATCACTCCATGATACATCTGGTTCCTGCTTACAGACAGAGACTAAAGCTCTCGAAACCTGCAATGAGGAGCTCCAAAGTGTGGTCTGATGAAGCTGTGGAAGAGCTGCGCGCATGCATGGAATCTACAGACTGGGACCTTTTCAGAGCTGCCACAGATAGTTTGGATGAATACACGGACACTGTGACGTCATACATTCACTTCTGTGAGGATAGCATCATTCCAACAAGGACCAGGGTCATCTATAACAACGACAAACCTACGCCAGGGTCCTGTTCGTGGACTTCAGCTCTGCCTTCAACACAATCCTGCCATCCCTGCTCCAGGACAAGCTTTCCCAGCTCAACGTGCCCGATTCCACCTGCAGGTGGATCACTGACTTCCTGACGGACAGGAAGCAGCGAGTGCGTCTGGGGAAGAATGTCTCGGACTCTCGGATTATAAATACAGGAGCCCCACAGGGCTGTGTTCTTTCTCCCCTACTCTTCTCCCTGTACACCAACCACTGCACCTCCAGCCACGACTCCGTGAAGCTGATCAAGTTCGCGGACGACACCACCCTCATTGGACTCATCTCCAACAACGATGAGTCCGCCTACAGGAGGGAGGTGGACCGGCTGGTGTCCTGGTGCAGTGGTAACAACCTGGAGCTGAACGCCCAGAAGACAGTGGAGATGATTGTGGACTTCAGGAAGAGCACTGTCCCCCCACCCCCACCCTCCGTGATGGACTCCCCCATCACCTCTGTGGAGTCCTTCCGTTTCCTGGGAACCACCATCACCCAGGACCTCAAGTGGGAGCCGACCATCAGCTCCCTCATCAAGAAGGCCCAGCAGAGGATGTACTTCCTGCGGCAGCTCAGGAAAGCCAAGCTGCCTGCACAGATGTTGGTGCAGTTATACACGGCCATCATCGAGTCCATCCTCACCTCCTCCATCACCGTGCGGTTCGCTGGAGCCACAGTCAGGGACAAACAGAGACTACAGTGCATCGTGCGCTCTGCAGAGGAAGTGATCGGCCGCAGCCTTCCATCGCTGCAGGACCTGTACGTCGCCCGAGCTCGAGGCCGGGCTGGTCGTATCACAGCCGACCCCTCTCACCCTGCACATGGACTATTCCAACCACTCCCCTCAGGCAGGAGACTGCGGTCCATCAGGACTAGAACCTCCCGCCACAAGAACAGTTTCTTCCCCTCTGCTGTTGGACTCTTGAACACTTCTTAACCTGTCCCCCCGCCCTTTATAAAGTCACTTTACTGCCCATCATACGTCACTTTACTTCACTGTACTGCTGTCACCTTACATTGTGTGCACCATGTGCACTTGTATATTGTAAATAGTAACTGTAACTCTATTTTAAATTTAAATTTATTCTTTAGAAGTGTTTTTTATTCTTATTTTTATTATCTCTTTTTGACTGTTGCACTGAGCCAAAGCAATTTCCTAGTCTGTGACCTCCTGTTACTTACGTGGCAATAAAAATGATTCTGATTCTGATTCTGATTCTGAAAAGAATACAATGGTGTGGTAAGACCAGGCTAGATTATTAACATTTTTACTTTCTGAGTGTGTTCACAGTAAAGTGACAATTGAAGTATCTGGACTTTAAAAGGTTATAACTTAAAAACTAAAATTACTTTCATAGATTGGAAAAAAGATTTCAAACACAGACACATTGAAGAGATAGTGTGGAAAAAATCAAAAGGAAAGATTGACATAAAAATGTTTAGCAACATTTTAAACGACCAAATCAGCCTCTGATTGGACCATTCTACTGTGACTCCAGTTCAGAATCAGAATCAGAATCAGAATCATTTTTATTGCCACGTAAGTAACAGGAGGTCACAGACTAGGAAATTGCTTTGGCTCAGTGCAACAGTCAAAAAGAGATAATAAAAATAAGAATAAAAAACACTTCTAAAGAATAAATTTAAATTTAAAATAGAGTTACAGTTACTATTTACAATATACAAGTGCACATGGTGCACACAATGTAAGGTGACAGCAGTACAGTGAAGTAAAGTGACGTATGATGGGCAGTAAAGTGACTTTATAAAGGTTAAGAAGTGCAGTTGCATGGAAAATAAAATGTCCTCAGTCTGAAAAAGCAGAAGATTAAATCCCACAAGATTTACATGGTTAACACAACATAAGTAAATCACTTGATTATAAAAAGGAATCGTGAAAAAATAAAAATTAATTAATTAATTAAATGACCCCTGAAAAATGTATAACGGACGTGATGAGGACGGCCCTCTTTTCTCTAAAAATTAACTTGAGAAAAAATAAGTTTGTTTGCACATTTAATTGGTTGACAATATGAAAGTATCACTTTGCATCTACTTTGTGTAAAAAAATAGAATCTCTGAATCAAATGTGGACATCTGAAAATACCTATCAAACTTCCACAAAACTCATTCTGTCAAATCATCACGTCCGTTACATAAAATAAACAGGGCCGCTATAGGAAACTTGTCTAATGTATAAAACAGTTATGTTCTAGCAACTTCTAATGGACAGAGGAGGTGTTTGGAAACATGAAAAACATAAAATATCTTCTGATTAATAAAATTAAATTTTTGGCCTTTTGTCACACTTTTGTGCCCTTTAGTGTGAACAAGCCCTTCTACTTTCCCAATCTTCTCAGTATTTCTATATGTACTAAACATGTGATAACCTTTCCTCGTGTCTTGCTCCTGAGGTGGGAGAATACTTTCATATCTCATGTCTTTCAGGTTTAAAGGTTTAGAGAATCTGCTAAACAAGTCCAGCTCCTCCTGACGGCTTTGGGAACTGGGAAATCTTCTTGTCTCTGCTTTCACTTCACTCATAACCAAGTCAATAAGATCCACTTACCTTTTGTGACATTGTAGACTTATATCAGTTTATCATTCAGACAGTTTTAAATCTTTTTGACTTGGTGATGTTTATCGGTTTCTTTTTCTTGCTGTTTTTCTGCTTTGACATTAATGCTTGGACTGATCTGTCTTCTTTGCCTTTTGGTAATAAAATAATGAAAATGAATTTGTTTCCTATGTTTCTTGAGGGTGTTTGACCAATCATGGTGGGGTAATGGGTTTTGGGCATAACTAATGTTATGCATTATGTGTATTAATGTTGTCCCTTAAACATGATCTTGAGAAAATTTCCTTTTTTATGTTTTAGAATGAGAAATTATTCCTTTAGTAGAAAATTCATGGATAAACATAGAAAACAGAGCAAAAGTGGACTAGAATGCTCCAACAGTGCAAGATCATATTTCATTGCATTTACATTTAAATCCGACATGGTGTGGTGTATATGGAGGCACACAATTGTAAATATTGTAATTTTATGGTAAAAAAAAGTTAATCTGTAGAACCTATCTTTGGACCACAGCATTGGAATGTTAAAATCCATGTAATCATAGTTCTAAGCTCTCAAAAGAGTTTGGTTCTAAAAACTGATTTTCACATACATTTTTCCAGGAGTGTGACAAAAGTGTTTTTCGGCTTTTGTCGCATCAGATCAGCTTTTTCAGACAGAAAAGAGAAAATTAGTGGAAAACCCTCACTCAGCTCTCAGTGTGTAAAAGATAAGAGACCTGGGACTGTGTAGGGAAATGAAAAATGTCAAAACCTGATGTCATATTATACTAGTAAGAAGTCATCTTCAGTTTTATAGCACATTTCACAAGACAATGTCACACAAAGCGAGTTAAAATTTTGGTGTCTGATTTTGTTAGCATAGTTTAGTTTAAGGAGCATTTGGGCAGAAGGGGAAGGGGGTGACGTGTTAGTGCCAGAAGCTACTGATGTTATTTTAAGTGTGTTTTAAACATACTGTTAATATTGAAAGAGGAAACAAATGTCCTTTAAAACTTTAAATTAATTACAAGGCTCAATTACAATTTGGTTTTATTCAAATGTACCTTTACCCACTTTTAATGTGTACAAAAAAGGGTGAATATAACTTGAAATACAGACAAAAAAACAGTTTGTTGAAAGGCTAACGCTAACTGGTGGCTAATGCTAACTGGTAGCAACTTAACAGTTTGTTGCTATGGTTACTAGGGCTTGTTCTTCTCTACTGAAAAAAAAATCCTTTAAAACTTAAAGTGGTTCTCACCCCCGCTCCTCGGAGCTTACGTCACTCACATTTCCTGTTCAAATCTTCCTCTAAATGGGCGTAGCCTGGAGGACTAAAGGGGGCGTGAACGAGACTGGGCCGTTTACATTGCTCTGGGCGGGGGGCTGCAGACGTCAGGTCTTGCTTCAGACGTCAGGTCTTGCTGCCGCGCCAGTGTTGGCGCCAGATTCAAAATTCAAATGTAGTAATACAGGTCGCCAGCAGATGGCGCCTCACAGACGGTTTTAGGCAGAAAGTTTAACTTTCAACTAATTTGCACCAAAGTGACAAAATTATGACCAGGATATGTAGACAACACTATTGGACATTCATTTCTACCGTTTATCAGCAAAAAAAAGTGGATTTGAGGGTGAGTTGTCCTTTAAGGCTAATTTATGAATGTATAATACAAAATGTCCTAACCTCGTGTGACAAAGGTATGGTATGGACGCCGGAGAAGCCACCGACACGGCTCTGAAGTCTGTGGTCAACGTTGGAGTGACGGCGTACAACATCGACAACCTGGGAATCAAGGCCATCATGAAGACGGCTGGGAAGGAGACGGCGAAGGCCATGGTCAAAAGAAAAGACGGAGAAACAGTAGAAGGAATGGATACAGAGAAACCTCAGACAGACTCTAACACAGACCTCACACTCATGAAAACAGAGGAGAAATAAGCTAATGTTATATTGTTTTGTTTTATATGTGGGGAACATTGTGATGTACATTTTAACTTTTGTTTGGTAATAGATAGATAGATAACTTTATTTGCAGGCTCAAGGTCCAGATCAACACAGACACAGACAAGAAATAACATAAAATAAAAATAAACGTATGAATAATTGTATGAATGAATATATGTATTATGTCAGGGAAGCCATCACTAAGCTACACATCCCTATTTATTTGTCAAACATCAATTGCAATTAATCTACAATGTTTGAGAAAAAGAAGCTCATATTTTCAACCTATTTTTTGCTTCATTTTTGTTTAGCATGTATTCTAACAGGGTATCTACACAATTATGAACACAACTGTATTCAAATTCAGATTCAATTTATTTGCCATTGGCAGAAAAAAAACACACTGGAATACTTGTGCAATAGTTCCCCAGTGTGCACCGGACAAGTACAGGAATAAAACAAGTTAAATGTAATGTATGCCAAGATAGTAATGTGAACTATAAAGAGAGAAAGAGCGACTTCAAGATTAAAACCATTATGTATAGTGCAGTCAGAAATAGGGATTCCCTGTTTTTTTCATATAACGTTAGATTCATTGAAAAAATACACGCATACACACACGTACACACACGTACACACACACACACACGTATAGCGTTATATGTACACGCACACACACATGCACGCACACGCACATTCTTATTGGGATTGGGATATTTTCAAAATTGTTCTCCCCAACACAATAAAACATCTAAATACAACAAGACAATTTAAATCAAATGCATAAATAAAACCGCTAGCATCGCGTGACTGATGCTAGCGGTTTGCTTACATGTCTCACTTCCGCATTCTACGGCGTATCCATGGAAACGCCACGGACGAACTTTTTACAACTTGAATACAGATTTGGAGTAAAAAATGAGCCACAGACACGACCCACTGCGGCTTCAGGCAGAGCTGCAGCAGGAGACAGAAGTCAAGTGAGTTTGTCGGAGTTCATACGTGTTTGTGTGTGAAAGAAACGACGCGTGAGTTTGTTTTTGATCAGAGAAATGTTGGAGGAGTCTGTGACAGAGCTGAGGAGGACCCTGTGTGAGCTACAGGAGCGGCTGCAGAGCGTGGAGGTGGAGGGTACGTGCTACATATAGGTGCTAATATAGGTGCTAATACAGGCGCTGATTCAGGTAGATAGATACTTTATTGATCCCCGTGGGAGAAATTCAGTTGTCCAGTAGCAGCAAAAAAAAATAAAAATAAAAAGCTAACAATAGTAATAATCAGCAACAGCCTGAAAGTTGTGGGTTCGAGCCCACCACAAGACCTACTTCACGACTCCCACTGATGACTGCTGTCGTTGTGTCCTTGGGCAAGACACTTAGCCCCACTTTTCCTGAAGACCCTGCTGAAAGATCTCAACTCCTGTGGACTCACCACTTGCAGGAGGATCAGTGAGGGGCTGGTGCTACTGTATGTGTAGGGTGCAGCTCTGACTGCCATCCCCCTGACCCAGAAATGGACTGAGGGGAAGAAAATGAATGGATGGATGGATGGATTCTTACTCACTCAACTCAACTCAAAAACTTTATTGTCCCCAAGGGGAAAATTGTTTGCATGTGGTGGAGCAATACAAATAGCAATACAATAATACAAAGATCTCAGTGAGTATGGCACATATCAGGGAACATCACAACATAATCAAGAGGAAGCATGTCTAGATCTTTAAAATTGTCTGTTCAACAGATTAACTGCGGAGACCACAAATGAACATTTGAAACGGTTTGTTCTAGCCCTGGGAAGCCGATATCTTCTCCCAGAGGGGAGCAGTTCGAACTCCAACCTCAGGGGGTGGTCACAGATGGACAAAACAGACTGAACTTTGTTCAGGACCTGTCTTTCATATATTTGTGTCAGAGACATTTGTTGTTGGCCAATTATACGATTGGACACAATTTTTCCCATGCGACTTCTGTTTTGGACAGACAGGTTTCCGTAAAAGGAAACTAAACAGGAGGACAGAACAGACTCGATAAAGGACCTATAAAAAAGCATAATCAGGGACTTGTCCACATCAAAAAACTTTGGTCTGCGTAAAAAGTACATTCGTTGTGCCCCTTTTTTGCAGATCTGGGAAGTGTTCTCATCAAACCTCAGACGGTTGTCTATGATGGTTCCCAGATACTTGTATGACTCCACTGTCTCCACTGCACAGCTGTGGATGACAGTTGGGGGCAGTGAGAGTTGTGGAGCCTTCCCAAAGTTAAGGACCATAAGGATCTTACTATTAATTCCAAGGCTAAGATTTGTTGGAATGTCAGACACCATCATCAAAAGAGTCACATCTAGCTCCAGAACCATATGTTCCTAACCTCTGCCCTATCCACATAAAAAGCAGTGCTCTTAGTGGTTGCGGGCAAAAAGAATGTATCAGTGTTATTTTTAACTCGACTGAAGTCTAATGTCTACAATAGAAGTTGGTCCACTTGTTGTGAAGGTGCATGTGGGTTGTTAAGATTCCCAAAGATACATCCCATTGATGTAAGGAATGGACAGTGCTTCTGCAAGTTAATTTCTATCTTCAATCTATATTTTTGAACCGCGACGTATTGACCATACGTATGTGTTTGTCATATCAGGGAATGAATGGAAGACCAGGTATGAAACACAAGTGGAGCTGAACGGGCAGATCAAACGGCAGATCTCGCTCATAAAGGAGAAGTTAGAGGACATGCAGGGAAATCCTATTGGTGAGTTTGTTTCCAGGTTCATTCCTTAGTTACTAACAACAACCAGCGCATCATCCTGTTGTTTGTGTCTGGTTCTGTTTCAGATCGTTTGGCTTCTATACGTTCTTATGAGGAAATGTCTACAGTAAGTACGTCTAGTTTTTCTTATTTTTTAACCATAGAAACAAAAAAAGGCCGGAATGTGTTGTTCTGTGCATTTGGTAAAACCCAAAACTTCACTTGGTGGGACAGATCTCTGGGTTTGTACTCAAAATATCATTCAATAGATCAATCTCTAATCTGAAAAACACAGTGCTTCACATGACATAAAACAAGAAAAGAGAATGGAGCAAAAGATGGAAGGCCCCTGAAACTTTAGATGGAGGAAAATACATAATAAAAGAAAAAGACGTAGGAATTGTTAGATTTAGGAACTCATGGAGGAATTCTGCATTGGCCCCTAAAGGAGTTACTGTATTGTATTGAAGAAGAAGAAAAAAAGTACTTAAGTATTGATTTTAATCACTTTTAGGAGGACTTTACAAAGTTGTCGATTCACCAGCAACACATCAGAGAATCAAACCGTTTGAACACAGGAAATATTGACGGACATTGCAAATTAGATTCGATTGTATGCACTTGTCCCTATCAAATAATGAACAAATAAAAAATACAATAATAACAAACATTCAGGAACCATTTGTCCATAGGGAGCAGGATGACCATGTCCTTAAAGGTCCCAGATCATTGCTGTCCTTAGACCCTCCTGCACCAGCAAGGAACGAGAAAAACAGTGAGAGACCTCGGGAAGGCCCCAGGTTGAAATTACAAATCTAACCTGTGATATGGGCTTTGAACCTGTCGTACAGATAAACCACCAGTAGAGGGCAGTAGACACCTACTGTCAGTGAATGAGAGCCGCACGGTCGAACGCTGGCAGCTGCTCTCTGCTTGTTGTGAGAAGCTGAGTAAACCAGACTTTAATCAGTGCTCTGTAATCACAGGATTACAAACCATGGGAGAGTAATGCACACTAATTACAATGCTTTAACACTGCACACAGACACACGGCCATTTCAGTCTCCTCTAACTCAAGTCCACCGCCACCGTGGATCAGTATAATGCCACACCATATCACTTGTGTGGTGGGTGTTTATCATGTTCTTGTGAAAACATGTATACATTTTGCATTATCATCATGTATAATGTAAGAATATTTTTCAGAAGTTACATAATTCACCTTTAAGTGCCTGAGTATGGAATAAACTGACGTATTCTTCCTTATACATTTTCCATGTTTTTTTGTCCCAACAGAAAGAGTTTTGAAAAATTAGCATTATGTGAAGAGATTTGACCAAAGCATTCTGTATTAATCTGATCAGAAAACATCTTTTGTGTTAGAAAGATCCCTGTGAGTCACTATTTGACGTTTTGGACTGAAAGCTGATTGGCTGAGTGAGGGTGGTCCTCTCTTTTGTCTTAAAAATTTGATCTAAAAATGACTGAAAATACATTCACGTGCAGAGTAGTAATCAAACCTATGTTGAGGGTGAGTTAGATTGAGTTATTTACAACGTTTAATCTTTTAGAAATTGAAAGTTAGGTACCCCAGCTTTATCTCTCATACATCAGTTCATAGGATTATTATTGTTATTATTAGTATGGATGACGACAGATTTGGACATGAGTCTTCCGTCTGTGAAGGTCGGGTGTGTATTGTCTCAAAGGCAAAAGATTTAGAGTTTCGACAACTTAAAAAATACTGTAATAATCAGGATAAGATAAGACATCCTTTATCCGTCCCCCAGTGGGGAACTTTCAATGTTGCAGCGCACAGACAGGACAGTAGTAAGACACAGTCAAACAAAATATACAATATGAGCAGCTGCAATGTTTCATAGCTGTAAATGCTCAATCAATCAATCAATAAATCAATACATCTCTATCGATCTAGTGCACAGCTGTATACATATAGGGCAGAATAAGTACATACAGTGACATTCAGTGACATTCTGAAATTGCAGTATTGCACATTACATGTGATTGCAGTATTTACTATTTACCAATGAATGACTGATGTCTCATTGTACAGTCTGACAGCAGCAGAAAGGAAAGACTACATCAAATGACTATCAAACCAATTGTATATCAGTATTTGTTTTATTGTCATTGTAAGTAACAGGAAGTCACAAACTAGGATTTTCTTTGGGACATGGTGCAAACAAGTTATTTAAAAAAAACTGTAAAAAACTCAAAAATAAGAAAGTTATAAAAGCTTTCAAATCTTTAGTGATTTTCCCCCATAGCTGGAAATGGGTCGTGTCTGTGTGAGAGCCACTGAAGCCTGAGGCAGCAGTAACAGATGCTCATTAGTTTTTTACAAAGTGACTGTGAAATTCTGGATTATTTATGGAGATTTAGAGAAAAGGTGCCATTGTTTTTCACTCTTTAACAACACATATTAAAGCTGGGGTACCTAACTTTTTTGTTCCATGAAAAATACATGTTAATACGATAAAATAAACTCTTAAAACTGTTTTGTTCTATCACAATTTTTCACGTTCATTTATTTGTGGCCAACCTTGAAAAGGAAAGAAGAGAGAACCACCCTCACTCAGCCAATCAGCTCTCAGCCCAAAGAGTCAAACAGTGACTCACTTAAATGAACCCAAAACGCCGGACTGCGAAAATAAGTGATTTAAAAAGACTAAAACAAAACAAAATCCAGAGTAAAATCCAGAAAAAGTGATGGGAGGGGCCGATGGCACGTAGTGGTTGCCTCGCTTCTGTCAGTGTGCCCCGGGCAGCTGTGGCTACAGTAGTAATTTATCACCACTGTGTATGGAGTGAATGAATAATGACGTGTGAAGTGTCTTTGAGTGTCCTGAAAAGTATTATGTAAAACTGATGAATTATTACTATTATTATTAAATATGATAAAATATGATTTATGTTGTGGTCTGATTATACTTTGTAGAACTCTTTCTGTTGGGGCAAACAAAAAAAGTATTTGGTATCATTTAAGCAGGCCCTGAAGAAACGCTCCCAATTGGGGTAGGGTAGGGTATAGTAGGGTAGGGTAGGGTAAAGTAGAATAGAGATTTTATATTTTCATCTTTCTTTTTAATGTACTGTGATTATTCATTATTTTAATGCTATTTTGTTTTGTTCTGTACTTTGAGTTGCCTTGTGTATGAATTGTGCTATACAAATAAACTTGCCTTGCCTTAGAGTAGAGTAGAGCTTGTGGAAATCTGACTTGAGATATGAGTTATTTGACTATAGGCACAAACATATGAAACCTAAATCTTTTAGAATCCTACAATAATGATGGTGTCTTTGTCTTTAGGAAACATTAAGTCAGAGACTGCAGCTGTTGACCAGCGAGAAATCAGACCTTCAAACCCAACTCCAGGACTGTCATCTCCAGATCGAACTGGAGGGGAAGGTACATTCTTCAGCCATAAAATGTATTCATGTATGTGTTTTCCTACACATACAAAAACATATTAACCTTTGTCCTGTGTCCTTAGCAAACACGTAGCTTACTTCCTGTGAAACTAAACAGAAGTTGTGTGAATTGAAACGCAGCATACCTACAGTAATCTCTGCTCTTTAACGCCCAAGACCTCCTCAAATTCGTGCCTGCAACAGACCCAGCATAAACCTCCTCCCGACTCCACAGACAGATTATTGCTGCCGATAAAACAATCCTAATCCTGGGCTTTGTGTGATATGTTTCTAATCCTAGGCCTTTCACAAAACCAATGATGAGAGGCGGGCGTTTCTGTCGGAGATGGCAAAGGTAAGAGAGCAAGGAAATCCACCATCACCTGGAGCTCCATCAGTAATCATTATTTGCTAATTATTTACAGAAAAACCCCACACGATCAATAGATGATGACTATTTCTATAGTTATACATATATGTCTCAACATCACATATATTCAATAAAATATGAAAATGGATGTGATATATTGGTTTCAGTCATCCAACAACTTCCTCCACCATCGTTATGTGTAGGCTTCACATTCTTCACACTGCATATTATAGTTCTTTTCCTCTTGTTTTAGTAAGTAAGTGTTTATTTCAAACTTATATTTTCATACAGCAGATCAAAAAACAAAAAGCATTAACTTTGAAATATACAGTTTAAAAAGGGGTTGGACGAAGCAAATGCTAACGCTTTAGACGATCCTTTCTATCTAGTTTTATTGTTATTATCACATTGTTTTCGGTCTAACTGATCTTCTCTTTTAAAAGTACATGCAAAAGAAAGAAGACATTTAAGAAGTAGTCCAGAGAATCCTCATGTGTGGTATCGACTGGGCTGTATACAAGTCTCTATAATCCTTCTCATCTACCGCTTCGCTAACTATTAAGCAGATACTGTTGGGCTTTAAACATGATAATAAGACTATGTACTTTGGCTTTTCATGAATGTGAAATCATGTAATATATATATAAAACATGTTGAAAGGATAGAAATCAATCACAGTGTGTAATTCCTCATTTCTACCACCAGAGGGAGCTGTTTGGATTTGGTTAGAACACACTTAATTGTCCCCAGAGGGATTTTTTTATTGGACTCAGCTCAACAATTGACACAAGGAAAAACAAATACAAACGTTAAGATAAGAGATCCTTTATCCGTCCCGCAGGGGGGAAATTTCAATAGTGATAAACTACTACTGCAGTGGCCACAGCTGCCCCAGGGCACACTGACTGAAGCGAGGCAACCAGTCTGTGCCATCGGCCCATCACCAACTTTAACCATTCATTCTTGCCTAAGGGCTCAAAGACAGGTTGGGTCTGACGAGATCTGGCTTTCTCCTGCAGGTGGCACCACTTGAGACTGTTCAATCAGCATTTAGTTAGTTGATTGAGTGACTTATAAACATAACCGTTCTGCAAATACAGTCACTAAGTCATTTTATCAGAGACATCGTATAGATAAATTGGACGAAACACTTTTGTTTTAAAAGTCAGACAACAGCTCAAAATCTGATGCAATGAATTCCTCATTGTGTACAAAATCTGAGGCAAGAGGATTGAAATAAGTCCAGCTGTAACTTGTTTTAAACTTTTACCCTTATATTTATAAACCTAGTATTTTGCCCTTTGACGTACATGTAGAACAGCCCCTAGGATATGTTAATGGCCTGGATAAATAAACAGAGAAACAGTACATTGTAGATTACTGTACTAGCATCTTAAAAGACAAAAGCAAGAAGCTATCATAGAGCCAGAGATAAGTCAGTATGTATTGAATAAATATTGCAAATGTGACGAGATACAGAGAGTAGTGTAGAGAGAGCTGCTGATCCGTGTCCTACATCTTACTCCTGTCGTGTTTTTCATTCATCTTCTGCTGCTGTTATGTAAGAAGTGAGCCGTGAACTAGAAAAGGAGTCAAGGACGTTGAAGCTGAGGTGAAGAAAAGATTTCCCTTGTGGTTAATCGTCTTCCGCCTGAGAACAATGCTTTGTAATCTAAAATGTGTGGAATGCAGTGTTATGTGTTGTTTATATTGTTAATCGTTTATATTTGCAGTTGTCGTCAACACTTGAAGTCCCGAGACATCGCACGAGTCTTCCACATGGACCAGTGGAAAGCAGACAGAGAAGGTGAGGACTGGAGGGAAATGAATACAGCTACTACTGTCCTTGTTGCATCTATAGTCCCATTTGTTTTACAGGCCCATTACACAGAAGGCAAGTTTATTTGTATAGGACAGTTTATACACATGGGAACTCAAAGTGCTTAACAAAACAAGGCATTAAAATCATAAATAATCACAGAACATTGAAAAGAGTGAAGATACAATCCTTCAGTCGTATGGACAGCTAAACAAAACTGCTTTTAACCTGGATCTGAAATGTTCCCACTGTGGGACAAATATAGGGTCTCAAAGAGCAACTAAACACCTGTGTCCAGCCTGACTCCGCCCACATGAACATTTGAGAATGTTCTCTAAAAACGGCGTTGCCCTAGGACCAGGAGACAAGAAGGGGGGCGTGGTCTGGGCTGTGATTGACAGCTTGCTTGTCACACAAAAAAGAAAACAGACAGTTGTCATTGCTGCTTAAAGCAACAGTTTACACACCAGAAAGTTTCATTCCACCCTTGTTTACACACTAAGATAAATGAAAAGCTACACACCTAGCAGCAGTGGCTGCAACTGATGTAATTTAATATTAATCCACTAGATGTCAGCAGAATATTCCAACTCTCTGCTGGGGCGTGTGTGAGTGTTGGATGGGTTTATATCACGGGCGCAGAGGGACGCACGTCACACACACCAACTGACATCACACATCACTCCAGAGCCAATGGAGAGGCCAGGACCAAAATTCAAATATAGTGCCACTAATAGGCAGAGAGGGCGCCACACAGACGGTTTTAGGTTCAATTTAAAAATGTAAGTGAATTTTTTATCAAATTGGCAATAAAATGTAAAATAAATGACTAGGACATGTAGAGAGCACTTTAAGAAACATATTTATGCAGTTTTTGAGTTAAAAAAAGTTGATTTGGTGTTTAGTTGTCCTTTAAGGATATGAACATTGTCAGAGTAGAAGCCTGCCTCACATTCTCAGTCCTGAATCTGGGCACCAGCAGGAGGCCAGTCCCTGTGCTCCTCAGTGTCCGAGTTGGAAGCACTAACATGTCACAGATGTACTTTGGTTTGAGGCCATGGAGAGTAAAGTAGAGCTATGTCTATTCAAGAAGCCAGTGCAGAGACCGTTGTTGCTACATATTTACTGACCTAATGGCAACATGTAGAGATTGAACAGAAGAGGTACCAAGATTGACCCCTGTGGTACTCCACAAGTCAGGTTCATTTGATCTGATTATAGATATTGGACTCAATAATGTTCCATGTAGTTGAGTAAAAATATGTATATCCCAGCGCAGACACATTATTCATGTTTAACTTACTGTGTTACTAAAATTATTATTGAGTTTAATGCTACCACCTGAAAACTGGTAGCATTAAACTCAATTGTGAAATTGTTTTGTATTTTTTTTTTTTTTTAATTACCAGCAGAAACCACATCTGTGTGATTAGTAAAGAAAGTAATTGCCAAAAACTAGTTTATGGGCAATACTTTTATTGCAAAGCCAGAAAACTGGGGATCGTGGTGCATAAAAATACAGGACAGAGGGAGAGTTTTTATAGAGGAGGGGCAGAGGGCATGGATGGGGTTAAAAACAACTCCAGGTTTGTTTTTGATAAAGGAACAATGTTGTCTAATGATTAAAAGACAGACAAAGTTGCCTAATATGTCTCGTGTAGATACCTGCATGCATGCATGGTAACCTGAATTATAAAACACATTCATTATTTATATCTTTTGTAAATGGAAATGAATAGGTTTTTCATTATTGATGATTTGACACACACAGGGTGAAGCCGAGCAGCCGGAGAGCGGAGGCTGCGGAGCCCGGTCGTCAGCCGCAGGGTCCTGGAGGTGAAGTGGGCGGAGCTTCAGCAGCAGGAGTCACAGCAGAGAGGAGAAAAGAGAAGAGGTCCCAGAGGGGGAGCAGGTTACCCACGCTCCAACACTACCTGAAACACTAGCCTCCACTTGGCCTTTGAATCCAGGACACAACCGGTCTGTGCAGAGGCCTGGGGCGACCAACTCCAACTCAAACCAGAAGTCTCCAAACCCCAAAGACACAAAACAAATATAAAAACAAATGAAAAGTGATAAATACAGAGTGTAAATATCATGCATTTTCATTTATGCTACATTTATGCTATATATAACTATATATTTTGCTCGTCCCAAAAACATTTACCAAAACAAGACACATTTTACATTATTCTTGTACTTTTTGAGTTGGTATACTTCCAGACATACCACTTGTATTGAGTCTCTATCCCAGAGGTCGACCTGCGGCTCTTTTGAGGATTGTATGGCTCTCTGACAAATCTGAGTAGGCATTAGTATTAAGTATTCTCCATTGTGAAATCAATATGTTTTCTTACCTCTTTCCTTATTGGATTTCTTTAGTATAAAAATAATAATTAACAAAATAATACATTCTGAGACTTTTTGGCACTCTCAGCTAAAAAGGTTCCCGACCTCTGCTCTATCAAACAAGCAATTCAATTTTATTTTTGTATAGGCCTAGATCACAACAGTAGATATCTCGGAGGACTTTACTAAGCTGTCAATTCACCAACACGGATTAGAGAATCAAACAGTACAAACACAGGAAATGCAGTGATAAAAAACACATAGAGCCTTTGGTCCATAAGGAGCTGAGACCAATGTCCATAAATGCCATTGAATTATGAATGTTGAATATGTGGCTTTGTATTGAGTCTCTTTCATATTTGGTTCCACAATTTAAGTTTCAGAAATAAGTGAACTTTTGGATATTCTCATTTCGTGAGTTTGTTGAAAGTGCCATAAAAGCCACTGCCAGTTTGAACCATTATTACTGAGCCTTTTTTTGTTCCACGATCCAGTTTTGTTTCCTATAATCTTTGAAGTGAAGACCTCCTGTAGGAGAGAGATCACGTGTTTTCAGATCAAGAGGTCGCCTTCTCTTGCATTTATCGCGTGCTGTTGAGCTTTCGCAAATTTCACACATTTCTCTCAAAGGCACCTCCCACTTATATTACACATAACCACGCACCACGCAACACTTTCTTCAACTTCACCCACAGAGAGAAGCAGCTCCTGTTCCTCCGACTGACCGCCTTTTCTCATGTGGGAGGAAGAGAAGCTGTATCCAGAGAGAGAATCTGAACCAGTCCAAAGTCCAAAGGGCAAACACTACACACTGCTGCTGCTGTAGGGTTCTAGGATCGTTGCTCATGACGTGTGACGGTTTAGTTATTAATAATATTGCAACATGTTCAGATACATTTGTTTTATTGGTTTGTGTAAACTTTGATAAATGTCATGTCTGTTTTTTTTTCTATTCAAACGTATGGTTATCTTGTAAAGAACACATGTTTTTATTATTTATGTCATTTTCTACCCCTTTATTTATCCATTTCTGGGTTTGTGGGGGAGTTGTGGTAATCAGAGCTGCCACCCAAGTCTCTGCCCTGGGCTTTCAGTGGGGGCAAAGTTCAGGCAAAGTGGGGTTAAGTGTCTTATTATTTATTATTAAACCAAAATTAAATAGCTATTTTTTTTCACTTTTCACATTATTTTTTAAATGTCATCTGGAGGTGGAAAAGCAGTGGGCAGTAATGTGGGGGTCGATCGCAAAGAGACTTTTTGACCGTGGTTTATTTCTGAATAGACAAAAGAGTGTTTTTGTCGGTTGTAAATCTGTTTTTGTAAATGTTGTCTTTTTAATGCATGGACCCAAACAGACGAGCTGATTGTAATGTTTTCAGCAAATGGAATCTATATAAATGAACCAATAAAAAGCCCCTGGAAATACATCAACGTTCGCCCAGGGTTATTAGCGGGGACAAGGGGGCATTTTCCCTCATACACACCTGGATTCTGTCCTGAAGAAGTCGAACTGCAGGTGGCGCTGTCGTCCGCCTCTGGTGGGAAGACGTCACAGGAGCATTACTTGGCCATCTGTTAAACAAAGCTCGTTTTCACTCATTTACTTTAACCCATGTCCATCCATCCATCCATCCATTTTCTACCCTTTAATCCATTTCTGGGTCAGGGGGGTGGCAGTCAGAGATGCCACCCAAGTCTCATAGCACCAGCCCCTCACTGACCCTCTGCAGGTGGTGAGTCCACAGGAGGACGGCTGCTCTCTGAGTGTGAGCATAGCCTTGATCTTTAACCCATGTGCTACCCTAAATACATTTTTTTTTCCAGCTAAATTTTGATGATTTTTCCGAACTTTACCAGTCCTGAGTTATTTAGACCCAAATTTAGGGTAATTTTCTTCTACTTTTAATCACTGTGGCAGGTAGCACAAGGGTTAAGTGTCTTACTGTACTTGTTTTATACTTCTACAGCCTCTCTGATCTATTACTGAGGAATTGACAATTTTGTTGAGACGACTGCTGTTAAGACTTAGGGCTATACATAAATACATTGAATTGAATGTGCCATTTTTCGCAGGGCACCGAAAAATGGCGCATTCTGGCGTTTCTGTCCCTTGCTGCAGCGAGCTTAGTCTCCCTTGTGTTCACCGCGGTGCGACCGGCACACTCGGTGACAAAAACCTCAGAGATAGAAGCAGAAACTCTTCCAGTGTCGTCTTTATCCAGCAGCGTCAGCTCTGCAGCTTTAAGGGCGCTATACCCGTTTCTGCAATGTTTGAATGTTTAGCACCGCCCACCAACTCGCTCACAGGCTTCTCATTTCTCCTACGCTCGCTCTCATCCCACGGAGCCACCTAGTTTTATTTGCGATCTGAAACGTATGCTAACATTAGCATTAGCGCAACTTCTTGTAAGCTGTACAACAATAACTGATGAAATGGCACTAAAAACACACTGCTAACACAATATATAAGTAAAAGAATACCGCTAGTTTCGCGTCCAAATGTATTAATTTAAACATTAGAATATACTCTAATCCATCCATCCATCCATCCATTTTCTTCCCCTTAATCCATTTCTGGGTCGGGGGGGTGGCAGTCAGAGCTGCACCCAGTTCACAGAGCACCAGCCTCTCACTGATCCTCCTGCAGGTGGTGAGTCCACAGAAGCTGAGATCTTTCAGTGGGGGCTTCAGGCAAAGTGGGGTTAAGTGTCTTGCCCAAGGACACAACGACAGCAGTCATCAGTGGGAGTCGTGAAGTAGGTCTTATGGTGGGCTCGAACCCACGACCTTCAGGCCTAAAGGCCAGTGCTCTACCAACTGAGCTACTCTCGCCCAATAATATACTCTAATATTTAATTATAATTTATTATACAGCTCCTCACAGCAGCAGCACTCCATTGACTTGAATGCAATTCTTCCGATCATTTTTTCTTGATAACAGAACTCTCAAACCCAATGCAATCTCTGTTTGTAATTCAGGTGTATAAAATAGTGCCATTACTCCGCAAGTACAACAAGCTATCAGCGCCTGTCACTACACTGTGCAGTTTCTCTGCACACTTGTCTGTGTAGAGAAGCTAGCGGAGCTAGCCACGCTCGATAAACAAATACATATCTATCAATCAACACCATTAAACGTTAATCGGACAATACAGTACACATATACATCCTTAACACACATGCACGGACGATTTCAGAATTTGCTGTCAATGTTTTCATGACAAAAATACTGTTTTAAAGTGACAAAAAGCGATCGCAAAAAACCCGGAAGTTACCATGAAACAGCTAGCTAGCTTAACTGTTACCTGCCTAGCACGTCCCGGTGAAACCTTTGGGAGCTAACTATTTTATTTGCAGTCATTAAATACATTTCGAATTTTAAGGGTTGTCTAATATTTGTTGGAATATATTTATATATATATATATATATTTTTTTTTTTATTTATTTTAGAATTATATTCGAATTTTGAAGTCGAAGCCCTGGTGTTAAGCAGCGCTGTAGGGGCTAGAGGACGCAGGCTGGTCGCTGCTCGTTCTGTGAGCGGAGGAGAACGAGCGTCCCGCTAAGACTCCACTCAGCACTTTTCACTGCTTGTAATTCTTACACAGCTGAATCAATGACCTCAAGTTTTCAATTAAATGATGTATTATGATACAACTTGTATGTAGTAAAAAGCATTTTTATGAACTTAGAAAAAAAATCAGGTATAGCTTCGTTAACGGAATTATGGGCACAAAAATATCATTTGAGACGTTGTAACCTGGATTTGAATATTGTCAGAGAAGAAGCTGTCTCACATTTTCAGGAAGACTGTATCAGATTTTAGCCGCAAAAATCTGAAATGAATTCTGAAAATCTCCCATGTTGAGTCTTGACTCTGGGACCAGGAGACCAGTCCCTGCTACTCAGAGTCTCAGCAGGAAACCAGTCCCTGTGGTCCTCAAAGACCAGCAGGAGGCCCGTTCCGTGTGATCCTCAGAGTCCCAGCAGGAGGCCAGTCCCCGTGCTCCTCAGAGTTAGTTCATATACAGTAGCACTAACATGTCACAGATGTACTTTGGTGCGAGGCTGTGGAGACAATTTGTTGATGGAGCAGATTTATATTTTATCTTTTAGAGACCAATGTATTCCTTTGCTTTCTTTTCCCTAAAAAACCATTAGCAGAGCAATGCGTCCATCCCTCCCTGGGTTTACATCCTAATTGATTGATGTTTGGGTGCGGGCACGGCTCCATCAAAACCTGGAGCAGTTTAAGAGCAGCTCTGGAGCACGTGAAAAGTGATATAACATTATTGTGCACAGTCTGCAGGGAGCTCAGAGTCCAACACATGCTGCAGCTTCAAAGTCTATCCTCAAAACTCGTCTCCTCTGAGGGTTTGCATCAATCCTGAATGAGGAAGACAACGAGGTCTGGAAATATATGGACGATCAGTGAGGAAGCGGTCATTTATTATATTAAAGAGATGCCCGCCATAATTAAAGACTAAGAGGAAACAAATAAGAGTGTGTGTGTCCTGTGGGGGTTGGGTCTCTGTGTGTGTACGTAAGAAAGTTTTTATTTATATACCGCCTTTTCACTGCAGATCTGAGTCTCAAAGCGGTTTACAATTGTTAATTTTTGGGCATTTGTCTCTCACTCCACACAGAGATGGGAGCGGGGTCGCCAGTACAGGAGGCGCATGCCAGAACTATTGGACATATTTTTAGTGGTAGGGGAAACCGGAGTACCCGGAGGAAACCTACGCAGACACGGGGAGAACATGCAAACTCCACTCAGAAAGGCCCTGGTCCGACCGGGATTCGAACCCAGGACCTTCTTGCTGAGAGGCAAGAGTGCTAACCACTCAACCACCGTGCCGCCCACATACGTGTGTTTGTATGTGCATGTGTGTATGTATATATGTGTGTGTACATGTGTGCATGTGTCTGTATGTTTGTGTGTGCGTGTGTGCGTGTATGTATATGTGTGTGTGCGTGTATATATGTGGGTGTGCGTGTGTTTATGTGTGAGTATGTGAGTGTACATGTGTGTATGTGTCTGTATGTTTGTGTGTATTTTTGTGCGTGTGTATGTGTGTTTGTGTGGGTGCATGTATGTATATATACATGTGTGTGTACATGTGTATGTGTCTGTATGTTTGTGTGTATGTGTGTGCGTGTGCATGTGTGTGTATGTATACATGTGTGTGTGTGTTTATGTGTGAGTATGTATATGTATGTGAGTGTGTGTATTTTTGTGAATGTTTGTGTCTGTGTGTCTGTGTATCTTCACTCTTTTTTATGAACCGTGATTATGTAATATTTTTAAGCCTTGTATGATTGTAATTTATTCCCTGCATAAATATCTTTGTTATTTACCCCGCGGTCGATCAAAACAGACCAGCTGATGTCCGGAGTGTGAGGGGGGGCGTGCGCCATCCAGGCACGGGCGCTGAAGCGTGGGTCGCATCCTAATGAGGAGGGGGTGAATGAGAAATCACGACGCGCGGAGTGACGTGGGAGCAGCGTGAGGAGGGAAAAAACACAAACAGCGCTGGTTGGTGGAGCAGGCAGAGGGGGAGACAGCTGCGACCACCCCGGGACTCGAGTGGAGGTAGCGGCGGTGGCAGTGGTGGTGGTGGTGGTGGTCCTCATCCAGCGGACAAACAAAGACGCACAAGGGGGAAGGTGACACTGCGTTGTGGGGCTCTTTATCCAGTCTGAATTGTAGTTTTTTCTCTTTTCATTCAGACTTTGTTTTATTTTTTGAAGGACTGTCACGCTCGTGTTGGTGAGTAACATTTATTATGTGTCATAGATTCATAGATTCCTTTTAAACTGAGTAACGTTGTTATACAGTATTCTGCTGTGTCATTCATCTAATGTGCAACTCACTATAAGTCACTTTCTCTTTTGTATTATTGTCAAAAAGCTACTTAATATAATTATTCTTGTACATACTCATATTGTATTGTGTATGCTAAATCATAATGTTAAAGCCTGGTTTATTTAGTTAAAAAATTGTTTTAAAGTCTTTGAGATCCCTATTGCTCTTTACTCTGCATTGCAACGCTGGCATTTTTACACTATAGGACACATATCTCCCATTTTATCCTAAACATATCGCTGTATACAGAATGAATGGAAGATCGTCCCTCAACAATGTATCACAGTCCGCCTGTTTTTGTTTTTGTTTTTATATCTGCATTGGGCTATTTTTAGCTTCTATAGAAGTCAATGTTGGAGAATAGTTTGCAGATTTAGTTACATAATATTGATTACCTGCATTTAAATGTGAGTGGTGGATTCAGTTAAAGCTGGAGGACTTATACCCCCCTCCTGAATAATGCATATACACACAATACATACACACAACATATACGTGTCAATGTCACTGTGAGATTTATTTGTATAGCACATTTACAACAACCCCAGCTTCCCAAAGTGCTTCACAGGGATGAAAAAGTGCTCATATACAACACCTACACATTCAATATACATAACTCTAAGCAGAAGAAGTCTTGTCAAAGTCACATGATCTGTTTATCTTATGAGAAAACATCTTTCACATACTGTGTTAGGGGGTCCTCTCTTTGTCACTTTTCTGTCTGAAAAAGCCGATCCAATGAAGAGGGGATAAAACTAGTGACAGAACCAATGGTGGTTGGAAAATTAGATTACCCATGGGCTTTCATTTTTCAATGTCATTTTGTCAGATGAAGATGATGTTTTAAAATATCTTCAATAATGAAAAATAAATTACGAAAAATACTAGTTCCTTCATGACTATTAGTTAATGATAACATGGTATCTTCTTTCAGTGCGATATTACTATTACAGGAATGCAGTGTAAACTAACATACACACACCAAACTCATGCAATGCAATGTGGGGGAAGTGTCTTGCCTAAGGACACAACAACAGCTACTTCCACTACATCACCTGCTGTTCCCAGAGGGTTCCCATCACACACAGTCAGATACACACCATAAGAAATACATTGTAATAGTTTACAATTCTCTCTTTTACCGAGTAGTTCTTTGACGAGCCAGATCTATTCTAGAGCCACACACAGACACACGCACACACACACACACACACACACACACACACGCACGCACGCACGCACACACACACACACACACACACACACACACACACACACACACACACACACACACACACACACACACACAGTGAGCAAATCCTTTCAAATTCACTGCCATGAACAAAACACGTTGAAAATTGTAATAAGAGAAATAGATAAAGTATCTAACTTTGCATAAGTTAGATTTCTATTGTTGTCCGTCATGTCTCATAGGTGCACTGTCCTCTCTCAGCTCCACCTGCCCGAGTGCCCGACTCCGGCTTAACCCACACTTAATCTGTCATTAGGGGGTTATTTTCAGACACACACACTGAGAGAGAGAGACACACACACACACATACACACATACACAGACACGTCCCCAGTTCGCCCTGCGTTGCGTCCACTCCACTAACTTTACCCACGCTTCTGCAGCGAGAGCCATGGAGACGGACCACTTCGACGACCGGGACAAGAGCCAGAGACACAGCCGCGCCAGCGGGAGGATGAACGGGGTCATGAGTCCCTCACACAGCGCCCACTGCAGCCTGTTCCGGACGCGCACCCTCAAGACCCTCAGCGCCGAGAAGAGAGCCAAGAAAGTGCGCTTCTACCGTAACGGGGATCGGTACTTCCACGGCATCGTCTACGCCATCTCCGCGGACAGGTTTCGCACTTTTGACGCGCTGCTGGCCGACCTGACGCGATCCCTGTCCGACAACGTCAACCTGCCCCAAGGCGTGCGCACCATCTACAGCCTGGACGGGACCAAGAAGATCAGCAACATCGAGCAGCTCGTAGAAGGTACGTGTTATTGTCCCCATTTGATTTTTATAGTACCGTATTTCTTGGATTATAAATTGCAAGTAGGCCATAGTTTGGCATAGTGACATTTTTTTATATTTTAATTGGTATATTTTATTTACCGTAAAATATCAAACAATAGCCCAGGTTTTCAAGTTGAGCAATTAAAAATGCGGCTTGTGCATTTATTATGCATAATCCTAATAATACGGTAGAAGAAATCCCGGTTGGAACAGGGTCTTTCTGAGTGGAGTTTGCATGTTCTCCCCGTGTCTGTGTAGGTTTCCTCTGGGTTTTTTTTTAGTGGTAGGGTTTTCCCTACCACTAAAAACATGTACAATAGATCAGGGTGAATGAGTGTGTGTTTGTGAGTATGAATGTGGGACAACGGATGCAAATTAGGCCACAATCCGGAGAGTATCAACACACACTGTCCCAACACAACAAATTAATAGATAAAATAATAATAGTAATGCATAGGTTGTATATAGTGTTTTTTAGACACTCGAATAGTGTCATTGTGCATTCAACTCTTTACACTGTGATGAACTAATACTGTAGCCAGAGCTGCCCTGAGGCACACTGACAGAGGCAAGGCAACCAGGCTGCGCCATCGGCCCCTCTGACCAACACCAACCATTCACACATACACCAGACTCATAGGCCATGTGGGTTTGGCACTTTACTGCCGCAGCTGCCCCACTCTGGCTCCTGGTGTTCCCAAAGGTCTTCCATCACAGTACTAACCAGGCCCTGCCCTGCTTAGCTCCAGAGGTCTGACGGGATCTTAATACATATAAATATAACAGAACTGTTTTAGATGGATTTTTTATCAGCCAAAGTACATCTGTGACATGTTAGTGCCATATGAACCAACATAGACTCTGAGGAGCACAGAGACTGGCCTCCTGCTGGGACTCTGAGGAGGACAGGGACTGGCCTCCTGCTGGGACTCTGAGGAGGACAGGGACTGGCCTCCTGCTGGTCCCAGAGTCTGGACTAAACAGAAAGATTTACGCTTTTTATAGGTACTGTGATTAATTATGCCTTGTGTATGGACTGTGCCATTCAAATAAACTTGCCTTCCTTTACTTATAACACACATACACACAGTACATACATAGATATATAACAACTACATGGTTCCAAAAGGGGTTGAATGAAATACCTATAAAATACAGTGCTATAATGACATCATGCAACAGAATTCAAAAAGCACATACTTTACATTGCCTTCATTCGTCCCACTTAGGGGGAAATGTCAGTGTTGCATCAAAAGTTATACAACAATCTCATGCTCTATTATTTCTACTCAAACTCATTGGAGGCAGCTGGACAATACGTGCTTTCATTATTGGACAAAACAAGATGCAAACTCCTCCACAAAGTTATTTTCTGCTCCACCTCCAGAAACTCAACACCATTTGTTCTTAATGATCCACTCACTGAAGATTCACTGTTTTTAAATAACACTTCACTTTCATGGAAGCAGAAGTTACATATTGCTTTTATACTTTAATTTTCAAAGTTTTTCCTTGAGTTTTTGTTTATGATGTTACTTCCTGGTTGGACTTGGTTGAGGTAGTTACCATAGCTATAAAATAAAAGCTTGTTACTGTATAATAAATATGTCTCCATGTTTAGTCCTGACACTGGGCACCAGCAGGAGGCCAGTCCCTGTGCTCCTCAGAGTCCCAGCAGGAGGCCAGTCCCTGTGCTCCTCAGAGTCCCAGCAGGAGGCCAGTCCCTGTGCTCCTCAGAGTCCCAGCAGGAGGCCTAAGCCAGTCCCTGTGCTCCTCAGAGTTGGTTTATATGGCTCTAACATGTCACAGATGTCATCCTTGCGTTTACCCTTTAATAGTTTCTTCTACCATTTGGTGAATCACTTTTGAGTCTCTTTACTGTACGGACTTAAAATCTTTGGGACATCTCTATCAGTTGGTTTTACCATCAAACTGCATCTCAACCATTTGTTAAAGGCATTGAATAAAAAATAAACACCTATAGGTTCAAAACAAAACATATACACTAATTATTTACATCTTGGAAAATAAAAATTGAAAATTGCTTTCCTCTGTGATCTTTCTTTAGTATAGTATTAGTTTATTCGATCTCATGTTTTCAAAGATTGTATATACATTTTACAATACAATAAAATATAAAATTGTGTCTATTAGGAATTTTAGTGCTAAATAATGCCTGACTGAAAGGAGTTTAGGCTGAAGTTGAGATTTATACTGCCTTACCCCTAATTTACGTTAGTATTTGTCTAACAGCAAAAACATAAATCCCTTGTGTCTGTTGCTGTTTCTCCCAGTCCTGGTTTGACAGTCTCTTCTGCAGCCTGACAACATTCTCCATGTTTCTGTCTCCAGGCGACAGCTACGTCTGCAGCTCCATTGAAGCGTACAAAAAAGTGGACTACACTAAAAACATCAATCCCAACTGGTCTGTGAACGTGAAGGCGGCGGCGGGCTCCAAAGCGCCAGCATCTCTGGGCAGCGCCAAAACCCAGCAGGACTGTCGCGAGTGCAAGGACTTCATCAGACCCAAACTGGTGACCGTGGTGCGCAGCGGAATGAAGCCCCGCAAGGCCGTCCGCATCCTGCTCAACAAGAAGACCGCCCACTCCTACGAACAGGTGCTGACGGACATCACCGACGCCATCAAGCTGGACTCCGGAGTGGTCAAGAAGATCTACACGCTGGAGGGGAAGCTGGTGAGTCCATTATATTGGGTTTGTGGATGTTACGGGACTTTCTGGACTATCGCGCACTTGTGTATGAGACCAGCAACAGATTTAAGTAAATTAGAGTTTTCCCACGTATAAGCCGCGCTGGAGTATAAACTGCAGGTCTTTGTGTTGTGATGTAGCAGAGAGCCGAGAGATAAAACAGGGAGCAGAGAGAGAGAGAGAGATAAGAGGGAGAGATAAGAGAGAGAGACCAAAAAGAAAGGTATACACATGTTGTGACGTATCAGATAGACAGAGACAGAGAGAGAAAAGAGAGAGAGACCAGAGAGAAACAAGATCAAGAGACCAGAGAGAGACCAGAGAGAAACAAAAGCAAGAGACCAGGGAGAGAGACCAGAGAGAGATCACAGAGAAACAAGAGCAAGAGACCAGAGAGACCAAGAAGAGAGACCACAGAGAGACCAGAGAGAGACAAGAGCAAGAGACCAGAGAGAGACAGGGGAGAGAGACCAGAGAGAGACAAGAGCAAGATACATGAGAGAGAGACCAGTGAGAGAGAGGTGCGCGATGAGAGACACATCTGGTGATGAAGTGGGAAGATCCAGTCTGTGTGTTACAGGCACAGTCCAATAGGAGGATCTTGGAGTGACGTTGTTGTGTTGTGTTCCCGCTCTGGTCACGAGGCAGTGTGGCACTATAGCATTGAAAGCTACCTGGATGCGAGAGAGTTAGCTAGTTTTAGATGTTTGGAGAGAGGTTCTACTAAATCAAATGGTCCATTCTTGTTGTGTGGTCGGTTGTACGGCCCGCTTGGGACTGTTACATGCATGCGCACGCGGGTGTAAACAAAGATCTTCTTATAGGTTGTGTGCGTGTTCTAGAATAGTATTCTGATCTTGTAGAGCAGGTGTCGATGCAACGCTTCAGGAAAGAAGCATTTTTTAAAGTTAATGTTGGAAAGAAAATTAGTTTTCCACTTCATTATTTGATTTTTTTGAAGCCGGCATTTTATTCTCATGTCTACTGGCCAACATCAAGCAAATGTTTTGAATAATGTCATCACTTCTGGACAGCTTTATGAGAATCTAATGAGACCATAGTTGATGTTTGCTGAAAAGGAAGACGTTGAATTTTGTGACAGTTTTTTGTGTGTATCGGCCCAGGGATTACAGAGAAATTAGCTCTAAACCAATTCGGAAATACTGGAATTCTGAGTGTGTGTTACATATGCATATCTTGTGTTCAAACTGTTTGATTCTCTGATCTGTTGTGGAGGAATCGACAATGCTGAAAAGTCCTCCGAGGCGACTGCTGTTGTGATTTAGGACAATACAAAAACACATTCTGTTGAATTGAATTAGATACATTTTTACAGAACAGTTACTGCATAAAGATGATGTAGACGTCCTATGCTCTTTCTGTGTCTGCGTAGGTTTACTCCAGGTGCCCCGGTTTCCCCTACCCCTAAAAACAAATATACAATACATACATACATAACACCCTCCCCTCTCTCTGCTGCTCCCAGTGGGACATTCCTGATTAAATGATAGTCAATGAAATAACATAATAAAAGGTCTAGAGGTAGAATCGAACCAGGACCTTCTAGTAATGCAATTTTTATCCTGTTGAGTGAGTGTTGTTGTGATCTGTTTCTATCCTGGCTCCGTGGAGGTGGGTGGACCATCAAGGGGTTTGTGATATTTGTATTTGAGGTAACAGCAGCGAGCGTGGGAGAGCAGACTCCATTCATAGACCTTACTCAGCTTCCATTTTTAACCGTGACCTCCTTCGGCTTTGCCCGTTCTCGCCGTGCGCCTGGTTTTCATTCATAAGAGATGGAGAGACCGCAGAGAGAGAGAGACCAGAGAGAAAGACCAGAGAAAAAGACCAGAGAGAGACTAGAGAGAGACCAGAGAGAGACCTGAGAGAGAGACCTGAGAGAGAGACCAGAGAGAGAGAACTGTGAGAGAGACCAGAGAGAGACTAGTGAGAGACCAGAGAGAGACTAGAGAGAGAGACCAGAGAGAGACCAGAGAGAGAGACCAGAGAGACCAGAGAGAGAGACCAGAGAGAGAGACCTGAAAGAGAGACCTGAGATAGACCAGACAGATAAACCAGAAAGAGACCAGAGAGAGAGACCAGAGAGAGAGAGACCTGAGAGAGAGACCAGAGAGAGAGACCAGAGAGAGAGATCAGAGAGAGAGACCAGAGAGAGACTGGAGAGAGACCAGAGAGAGAGACCTGAGAGAGAGACCTGAGAGAGAGACCTGAGATAGACCATATAGAGAAACCAGAGAGAGAGAGACCTGAGAGAGAGACCTGAGATAGACCAGACAGATAAACCAGAAAGAGACCAGAGAGAGAGACCAGAGAGAGAGAGACCTGAGAGAGAGACCAGAGAGAGAGACCAGAGAGAGAGACCAGAGAGAGACTGGAGAGAGACCAGAGAGAGAGACCTGAGAGAGAGACCTGAGAGAGAGACCTGAGATAGACCATATAGAGAAACCAGAGAGAGAGAGACCTGAGAGAGAGACCAGAGAGAGAGACTAGAGAGAGAAACCAGAGAGAGAGAGACCAGAGAGGGACTAGAGAGAGACCTGAGAGAGAGACTAGAGAGAGAGACCAGAGAGACACCAGCGAGAGACCAGAGAGAGACAAGAGCAAGAGACAAAAGACCAGAGAGAGACCAGAGAGAGACCAGAGAGAGACCAGAGAGAGACCAGAGAGAGACCAGAGAGAGACCAGAGAGAGACCAGATAGCGCCTGGTTTTCCTTCATAAACGTCCTTTTGCAAGTGACATGAAATATTGATCTGTGGCTTCTGCGGCTGTTGATCGTGATGCTTTTGAAGCGACCGCAGTTTGAGGCCACTCACATCCTTCATGAATCATTTCTTCGATGCTAGTTTTGTGTTGTAGGAGAAAGTAATACGACTGTGCGAGTTCAGACGGTGAGAAGATCTAAGTGCAGAGTGTTGTAACCTGCTTTTTACACTCAAAGCTGAAGCAGTAGTAGGTCGTATCTGTCTTAAAGAACATGGCAAAAACAGGTTGACTCAAATACTATAAAAACGAGGCAACATTTTTCTATTACCGTGGCATTGTTGAAGGCCAGACATAGTTGAAGACTTGTTTCCATCTACAAATGAACAAGGAGAAAAGCACAAAAGCACACAGGGTATGACTCATTTTTGCACAGATTTGCACATCTCGAGACAGAAAGTTTAGCGCATTCCTCTTTATTAAAGGTACACTGTGTAGTTTTTCCTCCCATCTAGCACTGAGATCATATACTGTATTGTAATCTAAGGTACTACAGTAGTCTGGCCTTATCCATCCGTACACTCCGCTCAATCATCATTTCCTGCATGTAACGTCTGGGTCTAGTCCCTGTGTTTGCGATTACAATCGGTTGAATTCCATCCAACCAATCAGCGAGCACGGGAGGCGGGTGTTGTAATTCGATGTGGGTGACGTCAATGGGTTCTATCAAGGAATTGAAGCCGGAGGAAGGGTAATGTTTAGCAAATGTAGTCGCTAGAAAAAATTGTGACGCTACTCCCCACCGGCTCCGTTAGCTGCAAAGGAGATGGCTATGCTAAATGCTAAATGCTAACGACTCACTCGGGCGCATTACATACGTCACTGTAAACTCAGACCCAATCGTTTCAATCTGCAAAAGGAGTTAACCCCTCCCACCTGTTTACATCAATGGAGCACGAAATGTAATTTGTACTATGGTGTGGTACGACCAGGCTAGTAGCTTCGCAGGACAATATGTGGTCTTTGACAGTGGTCCCAGTCAAACTCCTTTTTGTCCCTTATCAACCACTGTATTTCAAGGTGGCGCATTGACACAGAGAGTACAATTTTAAGCCTATGACGACAATTCAAAAACATGGTGGAGGTAAATATTCTTAAAAAGGTCACATTTGTTTTAGGTTAACATGTTTTTTCATTTGCAGCAACTGTAAAAATCACACTGAGCACCTTTAAAACAACTTTGTAAAATAAACCCAAAATTATATCTTTATGTTTTTGGTTTTAAACCTGACAAAATGTGTAAAAGTTCAAGTTGTATTTATATATTTGAAACGCAATATAAGTCAAGAGAAGAAAGCGGGAATTGGAGCAAAACTTTGTGCATCGAGCTAGCGGGTTAGCCATCTATTGTCCATCTATATACAGCTGGGAATGTATAATGTAATTGGATTTTTGGTGGCTAGGTTTTTGCCATTCCTAGATTTTGCTCCTTTTGGCTCCTCTAGATTTACAAAGGCTGTATCACAATACATTGCAATATAAATATAACCACAATCAAAGGGAGCGCTAAACATGACTTTTTAAGCCCAAAATGTTGAGTGCGACACAAGCAGTCACTGAGCTAGAAGAGTTTACTTTTACATGAAAGTCCGTAGGAGCCAGAGCGACTTGGAGCAACTTTGTACTTGACCACTTCCTTATTGGGCTACATTGAGCTAGCGGGTTAGCATTGTCCATCTTTAATACAGGCTGTGAATGTAACACGCATACTTAATCCTGTTTAAAATGGAAAATGCATGATAGCCACAGAGTTACAGGCACGTTTCCATTTTGCACTTTTGGGAATCATTAAAGTCTGTCTCTCTCCTTTTTTCACATTTGCATTGACTTCCTGCTCGGTCGTGTCCTGTGGCCGGGTTTAAAATAGGCCAAACTTTCCAATGGATTCTTTGACATAACGTTTCACACCAGTGTCTCTCTCTCTCAGTACATCTCACTTTATGCTAGCAATAAAATAGAAAAAACGGTCATATCTTGTTATTTTCCCCTTCTTTCAAGTCTACAATTATACGTGCTGTGGAAGACTAGTTTTTTCTGTGGTTGCCGTGGTTACTGATGCTGTCGGGGAGATTACACAATGATTGCGCTGCTGTTTCAGGGCCTGCGATGGTTTTGCTATTTTTAGACCTCGTATTGATTGGGTCTGTCGCCATGGAGACCAGCCCAGCATCTACTATACTATATATTGTCATTTTTGTTAATGCACTTTGCTTGACTCCAGGAAGAATAGCTTCTTCCTTCTAGATCTCCATTAGATCAAACAGCTAATGGAGATCAAAATAAATATATCTACTCTACTCTACGCACATCTACTCTGCTCTGCTCTGCTCTGCTCTGCTCTACTCTACTCTACTCTACTCTACTCTACTCTACTCTACTCTACTCTACTTGACTCTACTCTACTCTACTCTACTCTACTCTACTCTACTCTACCCTACTCTACTCTACTCTACACTACACTACTCTACTTTAATCTTCTCTGCTCTACACTACTCTACTCTACTTGACTCTACTCTACTCTACTCTGCTCTACTCTACTCTACTCTACTTTAATCTTCTCTGCTATACTCTGCTCTGCTCTACACTACTCTGCTCTACTTGACTCTACTCTACTCTACGCTCTTCTACTCTACGCACCTCTACTTTACGCTACTCTACTCTACTCTGCTCTAGTTGACTCTGCTCTACTCTACTCTACTCTACTCTACGCTACCCTACTCTACTCTGCTTTACTCTACTCTACGCACCTCTACTGTTCTCTACTCTACTCTACTCTGTTCTACTCGACTCTACTCTACCCTACTCTACTCTACGCAACTCTACTCTCCTTGACTCTACGCTACTGTTACCAAGGATTTTTCCTGCATACTGATTTGTTGTAGATTAATTTATTGGACACATTTTTTTAATTATTATTTATGAAAAAACGTAGGCACCCCAGTTTTCAAAACATTATAGGAAAAGCACATGGACAGAATTATGAACTGAGAACGCAATACTATCGGAGCATATGTAGAAAAAACCACAATAGCAACTTAACTGAGCGTACAGTAACCGTGTGGGACAGTGAGGTGGCCATTTGAAACCATCAACTGCATTATTGATCACTGCAGCCGCTGAAGTCTTTAAATTACTGTAGCTTCATGTTACTTCTGCACAATAGGAATAGACAGTGCTCACCCTGAAGCCTGACAGGGAAGTGCTCATGGACCAGACTTTTCTACTAGACCCCCTCTCTCTCTCTCTCTCTCTCTCTGTTCCTCCCTCTCTGTTCCTTCTCGTCTCTGTCCCTCTCTTTTCCTCTCTCTCCCTCTCTGTTCCTCTCTCTCTCCCTCTATGTTCCTCTCTCTATCTCTCTCTCTCTCTCCCTTCTTCTCTCCGTCTCTCTCTTCCTCTCTCCCTTCCTCTTTCCCTCTCTCTCCCGATCTGTTCCTCTCTCTCCCTCTCTCCCTTCCTCGTTCCCTCTTTCCCCCTCTGTTCCTCTCTCTCCCTCTCTCTCTCCCTCTCTCTACCCTCAAAGGGGTATTTATTTATGTATTTAATTTGTGGACAAGAAAATACACATATTTCAATAAAACAAATACAAATTTCAAAATTGTATGTTGCCCGCCCCCATTTGTAATCATGTGCAAATAAAAAAGATGGACTCCAACCTTCTTCTAAAATTATAATTCTTTATTATATTTATTTTCTCTTAATCCTTAATATCATAGGATCTCATTGCTGTTGCTTTGCTTTTTGATCTATTGTTGATTAGAAGAAGGAAGGTCTAAAGTCAGAGAATGTTCAAACAGATGCTCTTGTTTTAGGAAGCTTGAAAGTTAGGTACCGCAGCTTTAAGTTGTTACTTCAGAGGTTGAGTTGAGAGAGTGTTCGCTCCAGACAGAGCTGTGTCTTTGGTCTTGAAGTAGGTTTCTAGGCCTCTTTAATCTCTCCGCAGACTCTGAGATCCTGCGAAGGGAAAGTCTGCATGATGGCTGCTGCTTTCATTAACCCGGTAATGAGGCCAGAGAGTCATCTCACTCACATTTTAAAGCTGGGGCACCTAACTTTCAAACCGCAAAACATTTAACAATGTAGTGAACACATCAAACTATTCCTCGCTCTCACAACAGTTCTCACACGCATGTATCTTTAAATCAGCTCTGTCAGACAGAACACTAAAGAATTGTAAACCCTCCTCTCTCGGCCAATCAGCTCTCAGCTCAAAGAGTCAAATAGTGACTCAGTGGGCTCTGTCTTAAAGCAAAAATAATGTTTTCTAACAAGATGACGACTGTATGTTGTGGTTTGATTTGTTACATTTCTATTTGCGTTGGGACAAAATAAATATATTGTTTTTAAAATCCTATATTTACTATAGGATGTGTCCATAAACGTAGTCAACAGTGTTCTGTGAGTATTTTTGATATTTCCTGATATCCTTGATACTGATAATATTCCTGAGTTAGACCAGGACCAAGCAGGTACTAAAGAAGTACCCGGCACTGGTTAAACCGGGTCAGAAATAGAGTAGAGTAGAGTAGAAACTAGGCTTGATATTGTTGGTTCTTTCTTCTTTGTGACTATATTAAAGTCTATTTAGTTTCATACATAGATGTTTCTGTATTTCTGACTCAGACAGAGCCGTGTAGAACAGACCCCCAGCACAGACATGGAGGATGGAATAAAAACCAGTTCAGTCGCCCTCACGGTGGACATTTGCGTGTCTTATTTCTACCGGTAACATGAGAAAGACGCAGAAGAAGAAAACCTGGCTACAGTTTCCTCGGCCTGAACAGCAAGAATGAGTCATGAATACCTCGGCCACTTTCCTCCAAACACGAGAGAGGATTTTTTTCTGGAGTAATGACTTTGTGTCGGAGCAGACCGTCTAAACCGCATCCAGTTGTGATGTCACACTCAGGCAGAGGTGATTGATAGTGTGTGCGGTGGATTTATCAGATGGAGAAGTCAGACGGTCCAGAGAGAGATTAGCAAATAGCAAACAGACATGTCGGCTCTTAATATTAACATAGAGCTATAGTCACACTCACACAAGCTCTCTCTCTCTCTCTCCTGCTCTCCTTTTCTCTCTCTCTCCCTATCTCCCTGTCTCTCTCCCTCTTTCTCCCTCTCTCACTCTCTGTCCCTCTCTCACTCACTCTCTTTCTCTCCATCTCTCTCTCCCTCTCTCTCTTTCTCTCTCTCTCCTGCTCTCTCCTTCTCTCTCTCCCCCATCCCTCCCTCTCTCTCCCTGTCTCTCTCACTCTCTCCTCTCTCTTCCTCTGTCTCCCTCTCTTTTCCTCTCTCTCTCTCTCTCAGTTCCTCTCTCTCTCTCTCTCCCTCTCTCTTCCACTCTCTCCCCCTCTCTCTTCATCTCTGTACCTCTCAGTTCCTCTCTCTCCCTCTCTGTTCCTTTCTCTCCCTCTCTCTTTCTGCTCCTTTCTCTCCCTCTCTGTTCCTTTCTCTCCCTCTCTCTTTCTGCTCCTTTCTCTCCCTCTCTCCCTCTCTCTCTCCGTTCAGTTCTCTTCCTCTCTCTCACTCTCCCTCCCTCTCTCTCTGTCCCTCTCTCTCTCTCTCTCCCTCCCTCTCTCTCTCTCTCTCTCTCTCTCTCTCTCTGTCCCTCTCTGTTCCACTACTCTACTATACTGTCTACTATACTCCACACTCTATACTCCAGCCCAGGTCTATACTGTGATGCAGGTTAGAGATAATTCAGATTCAGGGGTTCCACCATCACTTTATAATGGTAATAAATAGGACGGTAATTAGGTAAAGCAAAGTTTACGCCCAGACTTCTCTCTCCTCTTAGACTCTGGAGAATCCTGGAGCTTTTTGAGGAAGGAAAAAGCCTGATTCTCTGCACAGGTCTTGAACAATGATGATGCAAGCAATAATTATTAAACAAAATAATGAGTTTTTCTGTTTCTATAGTGACTTCTGCCACAGACCAGACCATGTGTGTCGTTCTGTCTCCGCCTCTGTTTATACTGTTGTCTCTAAATCACCTCCTGGGTTTGTTCCAACAGTCCAGGAAATAACAACATTCTATAAATGTCTGATTTTTGTTTGTTTTTCGGATTTATCTAAAACAAGATGGCCGCCGTTAAAGAAGCGAATAAATGATCATATGTGATTGGTTAAAGTGCATTTACAAAAAACAATCACAAATTTTGTTCAAATAATCAACAAATGTGTTAAAGGCCGTCCTTTCTAGTCTCTGCAGACGATGTACATGTTTGTACATGTTTGTACACATTTGACAAAAAAAACAAAATTTACTAAAGAATTCATTGTTAGTCTAGATTTTCCTGCAGCGTTTAAGAGTCAAGAATGATTCAATCTCAATGTTCCGACTCATTAAATCCAGGCCGAGTGTTTGCAGACACAGCTGGGTCACCCTCTGAGCCCATCTGTAGCTCGGCCTCTCTCCCCCTATCTCTGTTTCTCTCTCCTTCTCTCTGTCCCGCTCTCCCTCTCTCTCTCTTCCCCTCTCTGTTTGTCTCTCTGCATCTCTCCCCCCCTCTTTCTTCCTCTCTCTCTCTCCCTCTCTATTTCGTTCTCTCTCCCTCTCGCTCGCTCCCTCCCTTACCTTTTATCTCTCTTTCTCCCTCTCCCTCCCTCTTTCTCTCTCTCCCTCTCTTTTCTTCCCCTTCCCTCTCTCTGTTGGGCGGAAAGGGGACTATGGAGGCCTCTCTTTCCCCATTCTTGGGTTTCATATGACGTCAGGACAGTGGCGTGAATAACAAACGTAGGACAGGACCTGACGTACCCTGGTGGTGCAGTCTGTTGGGTTTATACACGGAGATATAGTAGAAGAAGAAGCGCTGTAAAAATACCGTCTTTTTGTGCGGTGTACGGTTGTAGCAACCGCGCAAAAAGGGGGAAAGACAAGAGTTTCTTCTGTGTTCCAACTGTGGTCTCATATAAAGAACATTTTGAAAAAATCACTTGAATGAGGCGGGCGTGGTGGATCAAGGCTTTCCCAGAAAAGCGCCCCCTGCAGGCCACCCGAATGCAATTTCTTCTGTTTATTTTTTTCCAAAAATGCCCAAAATCAAGACTCTTTTGAGAAATATTTTTTAGAACTCCCTTAGAATTGAGTGTCCCCGATTAAGACTGTTACAACAACCGTACACCGCACAGGAGGAGAGCCTTTGGACTCCAACACAGACACAATTTACATGGTTTTCAATGGAGCAAAACTGAGTTGTCCCATCTCTGCTCATTCGCCCCCTACTGGCCAGGTTCATGAAACCCAAGAATACACTGCAAAAAATGATAATTATCATGTGATAATTGCTTGTTTTTGTCTTAATTTGAGCACATTCTGACCTGATTCTCCAATGGGACAAAGCCATCCATCCATTTTCTTCCCCTCAATCCATTTCTGGGTTGGGGGGGTTGCAGTCAAAGCTACTCCCAGTGCACATAGCACCAGCCCCTCACTGAGGATTGTGGGGTTAAGTGTCTTGCCCAAGGACACAACGACCATTAGTCTCATTCTTTCTTATTCTAAGGGAGACATTTCTTGTATCTTTTTAAAAGAAGATCATTTTGCTTTGTCCACATTATTATTGCAGAATTTGAGGCATTTTTTAATTATTTTGTATAACTTATTGCCGTGTACAAACTCTCATCTCTCTCTTTGTCTTCTGTTCAGACGTTATCCTCTGTACATGATGTTACTGCTGCATAGTGACATGTGTTGATGGGATTTAGTCTGGTTCTGTAGGAGGACGGTCCAGCTGGTCCTGCTGGTCCGGCTGGTCCTGCTGGTCCTGCTGCTCTGCTGACTCACAGGCGCAGCACCTAACTGTCTGTCAGGAGTGATGTAGCATAACGCTCTGCTCTGGGTGCTCTGCAGTGGTGGGAAGAAGGGAAGGGACAAGATACAAACAAGATAGTGATGTTCAAATGACAGTTGTTACGGTCGGTCAGGAGGGACTCTGGCTGATTTTACTCTTTATTATAGAGGAAAAAAATATATACAGTATAGATACATTGAGTTTGAATTATTTTTATTTACTCTTAAGTAGGCAGATAGATAGACACAGACAAACAGACAGACAGACAGACACAGGCAGATACAGACAAAGGGACACAGTCAGACACACACAGACAGACAGACACAGACAGACACAGACGGACACACAAAGACACAGACTGAAGATTTCATTTAAACGTATGAATTCATATGTACATGATAGCAGCATGAGGTTCTGGGACGCAGTGACACTTGGGGTCCTATATTGCACATTCTGACATTAGTTCAAATTATTGCACAGATGTAAAACATATGAGGTCAGGTCGGCAGTGTTCGTTAGTGCTCATTGTTCATTGTACAGTCTGACAGCACAGCAGCAAGAAGGAAAGACTTGCGGAACCTCTCCTTCACACAGCGAGGGTGGGTTGGGGGATAAACAGAGAAACTATCTCGTCTCTCTCTTCTCTCTCACGAGCACCATCCCTAAATTAAAGCCAAAAAGTTCCGGGAAAGCCTAATTTTGTCTCCAAAAATAAAGTTTGGAGCTCCCCCGGTGGAGAGCTGGGGCATTACATAAGTGCAGTTATGTAAGAGCAGCAGCAGCAGCGGTTTGGCACAGAGTGTGGTGTTTTTAGGTGAATGCGAAACGTGTGATTTCACTGGAGGCTTCTTTTCAGTCTCTGTACATCCTCACGTCACCTCCTGTGGACCCCCTCCTCATGACTCCCCCCTCCTCCTCGATGGTTTTGTCTCTCTCCATTTGGCTTCTATATGGTCTGATTTGTGGATCAGATTTGTGCGCCATGAGCAAAAGCAGGAGAGACTCAACTGTTTTGACTAGTTTTGTTGTCATTATGTTCTGGTATGTACAGAAAGAAAGAAAGTCCAGTCCTGGTTCAGACTTGGTTCAGTCCTGGTTCAGCCCTTGTTCAGACCTGGTTCAGATCTGATTCACTCTTTTTAATGTTCTGTAATTATTTATGATGTTAATGCCTTATTTACTGTTCTTGTTTCACTAAGCACTTTCAGTTGCCTTGTGTATGAACTGTGCTATACATATAAACTTGCCTCGAGCTGCTTCTAGTATCATATCCTCTCTGTATCTTGTGGGATTGTGCTGCTATGTCTTCAGCACCACGGACAGCTCCTCTCACAAACTCTTGGTCTGTCACAAACTAATTTAGGTGGAGAATATATTGCTTCAAAAATAGGAAGGATAGTTAGATAGAGAGAGAGATTTTTCTGAGATTTTACTTATACATGCTGTAAAAGTATTTAAGAGAAACAAAAGAATATTAATATTTAATCTTATTATGATATATGATTATGATACCGTTCTTCCAGGCATAATCTCAGTTACAGATGATAGACACACCATAGAACAAAGATACTAACTCATCTCTCTCTTTCCCTCTCACTACTCTGCCTCGTCCTCCTCAGTTCCTGTCCTCTCTGGTCTCACTGCTGCGTTCAAAGTCCACAGAGACAGATTTGTTTGACCTGATGGTGTCCATTGTGTTTTGGTGGCCCCTGGTGGCCCTCCAGATCTCCACCAGCTCCTTTGTCTCTGCAAATATTCAGGATTCTGATTTTAAATGCACAGTGGAACTCACAAACCTACTGAACAAAACCACACACATTTTTTCATGTCCTATTTGATGTTGGATGAGATTACTGCTGTGTTTGTGTGTTTCTAATCATCCAGTTTTAGTCGTCAATATTTACAAATGGCAGTGCAGATGATTCATGAAATATGTAGTTTTAGAACTACGTGTAGTTTAGTGTGTTTGAAGGGGGAGAACGGAAGGGGTAGAGAGAGAGGGAGAGAGTATTTCTAAGTTTTCAGCAAGAAGGCCTATCTTGTATTTTCTCCAGTATTGAGCTGTATCCTTTGTGTTCATTGACCTGAAGGGAATAGCGCCCTCATGTGGACACATTATTATGACAATCATTATGCTTGTTCTGTTTTGAGTTTAAAGCTGGGGTACCGAACTTTCAAAACACAACAAATAACTATGTGATAAACAGGTCTGGTTCAGTCCTGGTTCAGACCTGGTTCATACTTGGTTCAGACATAGTTCAGTTCTGGTTCAGACCTGGTTCAGACATAGTTCAGACCTGGTCCAGTCCTGGTTTCAGACCTGGTTCAGACCTGGTCCAGTACTGGTTCAGACCTGGTTCAAACCTGGTTCAGACCTGGTTCAGACCTAGTTCAGACCTGGTCCTATGCGATCAAAAAAATCAGTTTCCAGTTTGTATTAAATATGAAACCCTATTCCGTGGTTGGACACTAGATGGTGCTATAACCGCGTAGACAATCCACTCACCTCAGTTGCATAAGACATGTTTATGTGAAGAAATTACACTATTTTCTGTTGATAAGCATTAACTGGGAAACAAAACACATTCAAAAGCACATGTATCATTATTTGTATGTAAATGTATGTACCGACAACAACGAAAATAGCTTTAGCCTGAATGTTGTCCATATATCCCAGCCCTGGTTACCGCATTTATGTATCATTTTTTTTATTTACTTCTAATTATCTCTGTATATCTGTCCCTATCTCTCTATGACTGTCTATAAATGTCTACTACTGTCTCTATCTGTCTCTATCTGGTACTGTCAATAACTGTCTATAACTGTCTATAACTGTCTCTATCTGTAGCTGTTCTACTATCGCGTGTTGAGCCAAATCAAAGCTGTTGTTTTATGATCAAAAAGCTCAGAGCAGCAGCAGCAGCAGCAGTGTTCAGACGTGTTTCTCGTTCACACTTGGGGGCCACACTTATGTAATATTATTTGTTTCCTCAAATCACTGTGAGGGACCTACAACTGTGCAGAGGTAAAATGGAAATGAGGATTTAGCCAACACAGATTAGAAAATCAAATCTTCAAACACAGGAAATGCAATAATAACAAACACACAGAGCCACAAACGGCAGAGACCAAGGTCCAGAACCGTTAATAAATATACTTTAATTACTTTACGTTTTGTGACCACTCAGTCCTAGCGGTCTAAGGCGGGCCTAAGGAGGGAAGGAGGATCAAAGGAGGGTCTAAAGAGGGTGGGAGGGTCAAAAGAGGGTCTAAAGAGGGTCTAAAGAGGGTCTAAAGAGGGTCTAAGGAGGGTCTAAAGAGGGTCTAAAGAGGGTCTAAGGAGGGTCTAAAGAGGGTCTAAGGAGGGTCTAAAGAGGGTCTAAAGAGGGTCCAAAGAAGGGTCTAAGGAGGGTCTAAAGAGGGTCTAAGGAGGGTCTAAATCAAATCTTCAAACGGAGGTTTCCTCCGGGTACTCCGGTTTCCCCTACCACTAAAAATATGTACAATAGGTCTGGCATGCGCCTCCTGTTCGGCGACCCCGCTCCCATCTCTGTGTGGAGTGAGAGGACAAGTGCCCAAGAATAATAACAATTGTAAACCGCTTTGTGACTCTGGTCTGTGAAAGGCGGTATATAAATAAACATTAAAGAGGGTCTAAAGAGGGTCTAAAGAGGGTCTAAAGAGGGTCCAAAGAAGGGTCTAAGGAGGGTCTGTAAAACAGAACCCTGTGAGTCACTATTTGACACTTTGGGCTGAGAGCTGATTGGCCGAGAGAGGGTGGTCCGGTCATGTTTCTGTCTGAAAAAGCTGATCTAAAACTGTGACCGGGGACAAAAATACACACATGTGGAACTAAACCCTAACTTAAATCGTACTTCAGATATCAAAGTTATTTTAAATAGATGCTTCCCAGTAAGTAAATATGACTCATTTATTGTTAGTTTATTTAAAGCTTGGCTGTATCACTCAGGGTTTTCTTTGAATTGAACTCTCTCTGTTCAAGTAAGCCTCACTTTTGACATTTTGAGGTGTAGAGTCTTCAATAAAACAGGTGTTTCCATGACAGGGTGGTCTGGTGGCTGAGTGGGTAGCACCTTCGCCTCTCAATCATGAGATTGTAAGTACGAGTCCCGGTCGAAGCATAAGTTCAAAGTTTAACTTTATTGCAATTACTTGGTAATATCAAGTAAAGAATGTACTTGAGGAGTACAAGTGAAATTAATATGCAATTTATTTCCAAGGTTTTTTCAAGTAAACTTTACTTGTCAGGGTTTACAGTGTATAGTGATGGAAAAACTGTGTAGAGAGCGAGGACCGTGTTTGATGTTGTTGTTCTGAAAGTCAGGGACCTCAGCTTTAATCCGAGGTCATAGATGTGTAAAAGGCGTGAACATCATGTGGTGTTGAAGGTTGCGGACGGCAGCAGATGTCTCCAGCAGCGCTCTGAACTCACAGGGCCCCATCGCCATGGCGACACTGTCCTCACCCCCTCCGTCTTTCTGTCTGTCTCTTTCTCCGCCTCTTTCTCTGTATTTCCTGCTCTCTCTCTCTTCTCTGTCTCTCTTTCCTTCTCTCTATCTCAATCTCTCCATCCCTCTCTCACTTTCCCTCTCTCCCTCTTTCTTTCTTTCTTTCTCCCTCCCTCCCTCCTGCAGATGTTACTGATTTGATGTGACTATTAAAATTTAGGTCTGAGTCCATTATTACTCCTAGATTCTTTTCCTGATTCAGAAGTTTTGGGGAGAGAGACAGACAATACCCTCTCTTTGCTTCTGGGACCAAAGAAAAACCATTTCAGTTTTAATTGAAATGGTCTTTCGGGCGGCACAGTGGGTGAGTGGATAGCACTCTCGCCTCTCAGCAAGAATGTTCTGGGTTCAAATCCCGGTTGGACCAGGGCCTTTCTGAGCAGAGTTTGCATGTTCTCCCCGTGTCTGCGTAGGTTTCCTGCGGGTACTCCAGTTTCCCCTACCACAAAAAATATGTACAATAGGTCTGGCATGCGCCTCCTGTACTGGCGACCTCACTCCCATCTCTGTGTGGAGTGAGAGACAAATGCCCAAAAAATAAACAATTGTAAACCGCTTTGTGACTCTGATCTGTGAAAGGTGGTATATACAGTAAATCAAGAGTACCTACGTGCCTAATTCATACTCGCTGTAAGCCACCCCTCGACGCGTGTCACCCGGTGAGTGGCAGATCTATTTGTAATCTCTTATTTTGTGTTTTATTTGCCTGCGTCTGGAGCCTCCTTCAGTTGTGGGAGGGCATCAGGAGCAGAGCAATATGAAGCAGAACGTTATGAAAGCGCAGCAATAACTGTGTCTGAGGAAATGAAGCAGGAGGTGATGGAGGAGCGGAGCACAGATGCCACGCTGAAAACAATACATGAAAACTGGCCTCGTCCCACGGAGAGAGAGACCAGGGGGAGATCAGATGGAGACCAGTGGGAGAGACTGGGAAGACAGAGCAAAGAGAGAGACCAGAGGGATAGACCAGGGAGAGAGAGAGAAACACTAGAGAGAGAGACCAGAGGTAGAGACCAGAGAGAGAGATAGACCAGAGAAAAACCAGAGAGAGAGACCAGAGAGAGACCAGGGTGAGACTTGAGAGACCAGAGAGAGACCAGGGAGAGAGAGACCAGAGAGAGAGACCAGAGAGAGACCAGGGAGAGACTTGATGGAGAGACCAGAGTGAGAGACTTGAGGGAGAGACCAGAGAGAGAGACCAGAGAGAGACCAGGGAGAGACTTGATGGAGGAGACCAGAGGAAGAGACCAGGGAGAAATACCAGAGAGAGAGACCAGAGCGCGCGCGAGAGAGAGAGAGAGAGAGCAGAGGGAGAGACCAGGGAGAGACTTGAGAGAGAGACCAGAGTAACGTTATGTAATAGAAATGGCATCTCTCACAACAAACGCTTCCAGGGATCTGTGTAAACTGGAGATGAAGCTGGTAATGGAGCGAGGACGGAAACATCCCTAATCTTTGTTATATAATTATATTTATAAACTCACTCAAAAGTACTCAGGCTAAACTTTTAAGATGTACTGTATTTGAGTGCTGTAGAAATGCCATTCACTTATTTCATGTATATGTATTAGTGTAATAAAGGGAGAGATAGAGACCAGAGAGAGAAAGAGCAGAGAGAGACCAGCGAGAAAGACCAGACAGAGACCAGACAGAGACCAGAGAGAGACTGTGTCTGAGGAAATGAAGCAGGAGCTGATGGAGGAGCGGAGCACAGATGCCACGCTGAAAACAATGCATGAAAACTGGCCTTGTCCCATGGAGAGAGACCAGAGAGAGACCAGAGGGAGACCAGATGGAGACCAGTGGGGACTAGGAAGACAGAGCAGAAAGAGAGAGCAGAGGGAGAGACCAGGGAGAACGACTAGGGAGAGACTTGAGGGAGAGACCAGAGAGAGACCAGAGAGAGTCCAGACAGAGAAAGACTAGAGAGAGAGACCAGAGAGAAACCAGACAGAGAGAGAGACCAGAGAAAATTAGAGAGGGGCCAGACATAGAGACCAGAGAGAGAGAGACCAGACAGAGAGACCAGAAAGAGACTAGAGAAAGACCAGAGAGAGACCAGACAGAGAGACCAGAGAGAGACCAGCAAAGAGAGACCAGAGAGTGACTAGAGAGTGACTAGAGAGAGACCAGAGAGAGACCAGAGAGAGACCAGAGAGAGACCAGAGTGAGAGACCAGAGAGAGACCAGACAGAGACCAAACAGAGACCAGAGAGACCAGACAGAGAGAGACTAGAGAGAAACCAGACAGAGACCAGAGAGAGACCAGAGAGGGACCAGAAAGAAACCAGACATTGATACCAGAGAGCGAGAGACCAGAGAGAGACCATACAGAGACCAGAGAGTCCAGACAGAGAGAGACTAGAGAGAGAGACCAGAGAGAAACCAGACAGAGAGAGAGACCAGAGAAAATTAGAGAGGGGCCAGAGAGAGACCAGAGAGAGACCAGAGAGGGACCAGAAAGAGACCAGACATAGAGACCAGAGAGAAAGAGACCAGAGAGAGAGACCAGAAAGAGACTAGAGAAAGACCAGAGAGAGACCAGACAGACATTTCTGACTTCCTCTTGTCCAATGATCTGTGTTTAATGTGAATTTAAACGTGTTCTGTGGTTAATTGCCGTGATTGAGCCGGAGCAGTGTCTTTTTGTTCATCTTTTGACCTGAGGCTGAAGGGACATGCTTCAAACTCAGAACCATTTTCATAAAAGTTTTTATTTAGAGGATTTGTCATATACAGCCTCAATCCACTTCTGCATCGACTGGATAGAGATCGCAAACGGACAAGTAAAAAGTGTTGTGTGGAGTTGAAGAAACCTACATGAAGACCACGAGTGTCTATTTATGATCCCAGGAAAATATGCTATAATTATACAGTATAAAAACATGGTTGTCTTCCAAAGTTCCATTACTGTTTTATGAACCAACTCTGAGGAGCACAGGGACCGGCCTCCTGCTGGTCCCTCTGATTCAGAGTTCGGTCTTGTTTCTCTGGTCTCTCTGTTTTCTCTCTGGTCTCTCTCTGGTGTTTATCTGGTCTCCCTCTCTGTGATTTATTTCTGTTCTCACTCCGTGGTTTCTTTCTGGTCTCTCTCTCTGATTCCTCTCTCTCTGGTCGCTCTCCCTGGTCTCTCCTCGGTCTCTCTCGAGTCTCCCTCTCTTTCTGGTCTATCTCTCTGGTCTCTCCATCTGTCTCTCTTGTCTCTCTCTGGTCTCTCTCTAGTCTCTCTCTCTAGTCTCTTTCTTTTTTCACTCTGGTCCCTCTCTGGTCTCTCCCTGGTTTCTTTGTCTCTGGTCTCTCTCTCTTGTTTTCTCTCTAGTCTCTCTGTGGTCTCTATATGGTCTCCCTCTCTCTCTCCCTGGTCTCTGTAATCTCTCTCTCTGGTCGCTCTCTGGTCTTTCTTGCTGGTCTCTCTCTCTGGTCTTTCTCTAGTCACTCTCTCTGGCCTCGCTCCGGTCTCTCTCTCTCTGGTCTCTATATGGTCTCTCTCTTTTCTCTCTCTCTCTGGCCTCGCTCTAGTCTGAACACACCAGACTCATTAGAACGAGTCTGGTGTGTGAGTGGCTGGTGGTGGTTGGAGAGACTGATGGCACAGACTGGTTGCCTCGCTTCCGCCAGTCTGGGGGCAGCTGTGGCTACAGAATAATGACATGTGAGACGTCTTTGAGAGCTCAAAAAGCACTGTATCAAACTGATGCATTATTACTATTGACTTTCCTTCTCATGGCATCAGGAGTCTGTCCACATGGTTCCTCTGTATTATATCCAACCCTCACATGGTTTTCTAATGGATTATAATGAGTCTAATCTGCACATTCTCCACACGTCTCTTCAGGATGAGTCTGAGCTTCATGAACACACGTCACAGCGGTGCAGCTCCAATCACACAGCAGTAAAAGCAAATATTCAGAGAAGTGGGGTTCGACCTTAAAGGAACAGACACACGTCAGTCTGTAGAGGTTTTAGCTGGAGTTTTTTTAACCAATTATCAACATTATAACAAAAACAGGCTCGATAGATGGTACTGCACTGCCAAAAATGATAAAATATGAGGTAATAAAGCTTGAATTGTGTGGTTTGATCCTAATCTGAAACCTCTCTGACTGTTAAAACAAGATTCTCCAATGGGACAAAGCCATTTAGACTTATTTCAAGGACATTTTGTGTATATGTTCCATGTCCCATTGGAATTTTGTCCATATTTCATCATTGTTAGTTACTATAGTTTATCGTTTATGTGCTTCTGTGCTTGTATGTATGTGTTTCTGCTGCTGGACACCTGCATTTCTCCTACTGGGATCAATAAAGTATCCATCTATTTGTCTATCTACTTTTGGCAGAGTTGTAATTTTTAGAGTTTCACCTGTACATTTACACTTATGTGAGACAAGTTATGCAGCGTTCAGACCGGATCATGTGTTGCGTCTGCTTTCAATGCAAAGTCAATGGTGACGCGCGTTCGAGCGTCAAAACGCACAGACCGCTCGGCACGCACAGACTGCTCAGTAGAGACGCACGGACTGCTCGGGAAAGTCAAAGGGGAGGAGCAGGAGCGGAAAATCAATGCCCACAGGAGATGGATTCTGCTCATCCTTTCCTCGGGACGTTCGTGCAGCGACCAATCAGAGAGCTGCAAAGTGGTCACGGGGACATTGGTGGTCTGAGCGAGCAGACTGAACATAATGTAAACAGCCAAAACAGGAGCTATACCAGGATTAAACCAGGACCAAACCAGGGTTGACAATGGGGGAAGATCTTTACACGAGAAGCCGCTAGCTAAACTCTGTTAGCATCATAGCCTGCCGGCTACTTCCGCCAGTTCCGGCGCTGGTCAGGATGTTCTGGGTTGAAGACAGAATGCGCGTCTAGTGAGCGGGGCTTCAGCGTTTGAGCATTTGCGGTCTGAATGCACCATAATACTATTATTTTGACTTGTTTGTGGCATAGTTTATTAACTACTACTAATACTACTCATACTACTACTCATTTTGTTTCATTTCCTGAGTCTCCCGGGACGATTGCAACAAACTCAAATGATCCAACAGGGTTTCTCTTATTGTCCATGCTGCTGCTGCTGCTGCTGCTGGATTCCTGCGGTCACCTCCTGTTTTATTGATCAGTTTTCTTTGATATTTCAGGTTTCCTGCCTGCAGGATTTTTTCGGCGACGAAGACATATTTGTGGCATGTGGACCAGAGAAGTATCGTTACCAGGACGACCTGATGCTGGACGAAACAGGTGAGTGTAGAGTAAGAATCATGAATCTGTGGATCTCGATTATGGGTTGAGTTATTGGTAGCGTCAACGTTAACCTGTCTCCAGTATGTGCCCAGAGGCCTCCATATTTACTGCTGCTGAAGTCCTGTGGTTTTACAAAATATGTTTCTTTTAGATTTTAAAATCAAGCCTCATGTTCAGCTGGTGCGTAAAGAAAAACTTAACCCAGTGGGAAAAGTGGCAAACCTCTGTGAGGTCCACATTGAGAGAGGGGCCCGCTCTTCACAGACGTATGCTCTCGGCCCAGGACTGAGGCTGTAGATCCAGGACTGAGGCTGTAGATCCAGGACTGAGGCTGTAGATTCAGGACTGAGGCTGTAGATGCAGGACTGAGGCTGTAGATCCAGGACTGAGGCTGTAGATCCAGGACTGAGGCTGTAGATCCAGGACTGAGGCTGTAGATCCAGGACTGAGGCTGTAGATTCAGGACTGAGGCTGTAGATGCAGGACTGAGGCTGTAGATCCAGGACTGAGGCTGTAGATCCAGGACTGAGGCTGTAGATCCAGGACTGAGGCTGTAGATGCAGGACTGAGGCTGTAGATCCAGGACTGAGGCTGTAGATCCAGGACTGAGGCTGTAGATCCAGGACTGAGGCTGTAGATCCAGGACTGAGGCTGTAGATCCAGGACTGAGGCTGTAGATGCAGGACTGAGGCTGTAGATCCAGGACTGAGGCTGTAGATCCAGGACTGAGGCTGTAGATCCAGGACTGAGGCTGTAGATTCAGGACTGAGGCTGTAGATCCAGGACTGAGGCTGTAGATGCAGGACTGAGGCTGTAGATGCAGGACTGAGGCTGTAGATTCAGGACTGAGGCTGTAGATGCAGGACTGAGGCTGTAGATCCAGGACTGAGGTTGTAGATCCAGGACTGAGGCTGTAGATGCAGGACTGAGGCTGTAGATCCAGGACTCAAGCCAAAGAACGAGGACTAAGGCCACATGGTGCCTGCAGCTCCCAGGTGGGGAGGGGGTGTAGCCCACAAGGCAGGTCGGGCAGGGCAGTCCACAGGTGCAGATGGAGGAGGCCGAATTCAGGGGTCACATCATCATGTCATGAAACAGACAATGGACAGTGGGTGACTAGCAATGAACAGTCTACAGTCAAAGTCATAATGATGACAGATAAAGTAGGAAGGTTAGGATAGTGCTAGAGTAGAGTTGAGTAGGTTAAGGCCAAGAAGGGCTGGTGGAAATAGGACTTTTGGTGGATCTTATTACATGGCTCTATCATTGTGCTCTGAAAGTTAGGTACCCCTGCTTTAAATAATTATTCCTTCTCCTCAGTCTGTCTCTTGTTCTTTTGTGCGGCGCTGTTTCCTTTGTGCCAGAGCAGATTCATGTGTGTGACGCGTTGTGTGTGTGTGTTTGTGTGTGTCCGTGTCTGTCTGTGTGTGTTCTCCTCACTTTGTGTTTGGAGCTGTGGCCTTGTTACTGTGACGATTGGACTTACACTAGACTGGTTCAAGTGTGTGGGCTGTAAGAGAGAGACCAGAGAGAGACCGGAGAGAGGGAGAGGAAGAGAGAGAGAGAGAAAGAGAAAGACCAAAGAGAGAGAGAGAAACCAGAGAGCAATAGACCAAAGAGACCAGTGAACTGTGCTATACAAATAAACGTACCTTGTCTTACACGCTGGGAGAACTCTATAATAAAATCCATGTAACTAGTTCCTTGCTGCATTTATTATTTACTGACCTCTATCACAACAGAAAAGTGAAAATGCAAATGGTTATAATTTCTAAAACATTGTCTCGTTAAATGTCACATGGTCCTTGCCCCTGGTCCTCAGTGAGTCAGCGCTGAGTCCAGAGTCCTGGTCCCACTCTGCTCTCTCCTGCTCTGACCTCATCCTCCATTTTCTCCTCATTTGTGTTTCTCTCTCTGCTCTGTATCCTCTGCTTTGTCCTGTGTGAGCTGTGAATGTTCATTGATTATTCATCAAAACTGATCTTACGTCTATGTGTTCTGGACAGTGCAGATGAAGGCCAGACTTGTCGTCAGAATCCGATTTTGCTATGACTCCCTGAATGTATTTTAAAAATTCATAGAGCAGACCTTTTCTATTTGGTCTGATTTGATATTTGAGAGAGAGAGAGAGAGAGAGAGAGAGAGAGAGAGAGAGAGAGAGAGAGAGAGAGAGAGAGAGAGAGAGAGAGAGAGAGAGAGAGAGAGAGAGAGAGAGAGAGAGAGAGATAGAGAGAGAGAGAGAGAGAGAGAGAGAGAGAGAGAGAGAGAGAGAGAGAGAGAGAGAGAGAGAGAGAGAGAGAGAGAGACTAGAAAGATGGACACCAGAGAGTGAGAGAAAAGGGAGACAAGAAAGAGCAGTGAAAAATGAGAGACCAGAGCGAGACCAAACCTCTTTGCCCTCCTGTCCCTTTGAAATGCTCTACCCTCCTTCCCTCTGTTTTTCTCTTGGCTGTGGTCCACTTCTTAACACATTTGTTTCTCTATAGTCTCACCTCGTTCCTCTATTATTCTCTGTATGTGAGTAATCAACAGAGGCTGCCGCTCGGTCTCGCTCGGTCTCGCATCTCGTGCCTCTCGCATCTCGCTCCTCTCGCATCTCGCTACAAACAAACTAATAAGGTTATGTGGAGGGAAGAAGCCAGAACACTGCAATAACAGAGACAGTTTCTCTGTGTTGCTTGGTCCAGTTGCCAAAGGAATGTCTTTCATCTCTCAGCTTTGTGTCCGAGCCAGAGTCTCTCTTTTATATTTCTTTCAGAGACGGGGATTTGTTTAAGCTCCAAATTCACTAATATCAGGAACTTTTGCCACAAACCCCCGTCCCTTCTGTCAAAAAGTTCCTATCTTAAAGTTTGTGCGCTGTGATGAATCAACCTATTGCCTTGTCTGGTCTCTCTCTGGCCTCTCTCTGTTCTCTCTCTGTTCTCTCTCTCTGGCCTCTCTCTGTTCTCTCTCTGGTCTCTTTCTGTTCTCTCTCTGGTCTCTCTCTGTTCTCTCTCTGGTCTCTCTCTGGTCTCTCTCTGTTCTCTCTCTGGCCTCTCTCTGTTCTCTCTCTCTGGCCTCTCTCTGGCCTCTCTCTGGCCTCTCTCTGGCCTCTCTCTGTTCTCTCTCTGTTCTCTCTCTCTGGCCTCTCTCTGGCCTCTCTCTGGTCTCTCTCTGGTCTCTCTCTGTTCTCTCTCTGTTCTCTCTCTGGTCTCTCTCTGTTCTCTCTCTGGTCTCTCTCTGTTCTCTCTCTGTTCTCTCTCTGGCCTCTCTCTGTTCTCTCTCTGGTCTCTCTCTGGTCTCTGGTCTCTCTCTGTTCTCTCTCTGGTCTTTCTCTGACCTCTGTCTGGTCTCTGTCTGGTCTCTCTGGTCTCTCTGGTCTCTCTGGTCTCTCTGGCCTCTCTCTGGTCTCTCTGGTCTCTCTGGCCTCTCTCTGGTCTCTCTGGTCTCTCTGGCCTCTCTCTGGTCTCTGAAACCTTCTACGCTACACTTTTCTACCTTTTTTAAAACACAAGTATTTCCCCAATTCTATTTTGGCAACACCTCCCTCTGTTGGTAGAAGTAGTGAATTACATCCTGAGATCATTGTCTTTTGTTTATACATGTTTATCAGTATATTTTTCATATAATTATGAAACACAAAACACAAATTAAAAGTAAATACCTTAAGGCCCTACAATGACTAATCTATCACAAATATATTCTGAAGAAAATAAGCTTTTCCTTCAGACGTAACTAAATTATCTTGAACATAAATGGCCCCATTACTACAGAAACCTTTCCGTCTCATTTTGGTCCTGAAGCTTCTCACAATATTTTTCTTTTTTTTCTCCCTGTGGAGTCAATGACGCACATCGAGCAGCCATGTTGTCGTCATCCAGCCCCAAGGCAGCCGTGGCTTCTCTGTAGTTTTTAGTTGGGAAGTGACTGAATCGTTGAATATGAAATGTCTCATGAGTCTTAACCACAACAACTTACTCTATGTGAAGCTGCGGCTGAAGGTGTGGAAGAAATTCAGATTTTAGGTCTTAGGTAAGATTGTGGTCTGGATTCAAGTTGAGACTAAGACTAAGAATAAAACAAAGAGTGTTAAGGAGCTAGTGGTGTTTCGTGACACAGGGACTAGCTGTGAATTATCTCTCCTGCTGTACCATGTATCTCTCCTGCTGTACCATGTATCTCTCCTGCTGTACCATGTATCTCTCCTGCTGTACCATGTATCTTTCCTGCTGTACCATGTATCTCTCCTGCTGTACCATGTATCTCTCCTGCTGTACCATCCATCTCTCCTGCTGTACCATGTATCTTTCCTGCTGTACCATGTATCTCTCCTGCTGTACCATGTATCTTTCCTGCTGTACCATGTATCTCTCCTGCTGTACCATGTATCTCTCCTGCTGTACCATGTATCTCTCCTGCTGTACCATGTATCTCTCCTGCTGTACCATGTATCTTTCCTGCTGTACCATGTATCTTTCCTGCTGTACCATGTATCTCTCCTGCTGTACCATGTATCTCTCCTGCTGTACCATGTATCTCTCCTGCTGTACCATGTATCTCTCCTGCTGTACCATGTATCTCTCCTGCTGTACCATGTATCTCTCCTGATGTACCATGTATCTCTCCTGCTGTACCATGTATCTCTCCTGCTGTACCATGTATCTCTCCTGCTGTACCATGTATCTCTCCTGCTGTACATGTATCTCTCCTGCTGTACCATGTATCTTTCCTGCTGTACCATGTATCTCTCCTGCTGTACCATGTATCTCTCCTGCTGTACCATGTATCTCTCCTGCTGTACCATGTATCTTTCCTGCTGTACCATGTATCTCTCCTGCTGTACCATGTATCTGCTGTACCCTGTATCTATCCTGCTGTACCATGTATCTCTCCTGCTGTACCATGTATCTCTCCTGCTGTACCATGTATCTCTCCTGATGTACCATGTATCTCTCCTGCTGTACCATGTATCTCTCCTGCTGTACCATGTATCTCTCCTGCTGTACCATGTATCTCTCCTGCTGTACATGTATCTCTCCTGCTGTACCATGTATCTTTCCTGCTGTACCATGTATCTCTCCTGCTGTACCATGTATCTCTCCTGCTGTACCATGTATCTCTCCTGCTGTACCATGAATCTCTCCTGCTGTACCATGTATCTCTCCTGCTGTACCATGTATCTGCTGTACCCTGTATCTATCCTGCTGTACCATGTATTTCTCCTGCTGTACCATGTATCTCTCCTGCTGTACCATGTATCTCTCCTGCTGTACCATGTATCTCTCCTGCTGTACCATGTATCTCTCCTGCTGTACCATGTATCTCTCCTGCTGTACCATGTATCTCTCCTGCTGTACCCTGTATCTCTCCTGCTGTACCATGTATCTCTCCTGCTGTACCATGTATCTCTCCTGCTGTACCATGTATCTCTCCTGCTGTACCATGCATCTCTCCTGCTGTACCATGTATCTCTCCTGCTGTACCATGTATCTCTCCTGCTGTACATGTATCTCTCCTGCTGTACCATGTATCTTTCCTGCTGTACCATGTATCTCTCCTGCTGTACCATGTATCTCTCCTGCTGTACCATGTATCTCTCCTGCTGTACCATGAATCTCTCCTGCTGTACCATGTATCTCTCCTGCTGTACCATGTATCTGCTGTACCCTGTATCTATCCTGCTGTACCATGTATCTCTCCTGCTGTACCATGTATCTCTCCTGCTGTACCATGTATCTCTCCTGCTGTACCATGTATCTCTCCTGCTGTACCATGTATCTCTCCTGCTGTACCATGTATCTCTCCTGCTGTACCATTTATCTCTCCTGCTGTACCATGCATCTCTCCTGCTGTACCATGTATCTCTCCTTGTGTTATGATTAAAAATCATAACACATCTTACCATCATTCGTGATAGTTTGATGTGTCTTGGGTTCGATTCCAGCTCCAGGCCTTTCTGTTTGGAGTTGCATGTTCTCCCTGTGTCTGCATAGGTTTTTTCCAGGCGTTTGGGTTTCCCTGTACCACTGGAAACATCTTTCTCTCTCTGGTCTCTTAGATCTCTCTCTCTGGACCCTCTCTGGTCTCTACCTCTACTTTCTCTCTGCTCTCTCTCTGGTCTCTCTGTGGTCTCTCCCTCTACTCTCTCTCTCTCTCTGGTATCTCTCTCTAGTCTCTCTGGTCTCTTTTGTCTATCTCTACTCTCTTTCTGGTCTCCCTCCACTCTCACTCTGGTCTCTCTCTGGTCTCCGTCTCTCTTTCTCTCTCTCTGGTATCTCTCTCTGGTCTCTCCCTCTACTCTCTCTCTCTCTGGTTTTTCTGGTCTTTCTCTCTCTAGTCTCTCTCTCTCTCTTTCTCTCCCTCTCTCTCTAGTCTCTTTGGTGTCTCTCCCATCTCCCTCTAATCCCTCTCCTCCCTCTCTCTAGCCTCTCTCTCTCTCTCTCTATCTACTCTCTTTGGTCATTCTCTGGTCTCTCTCAAGTCTCTCTCTCTCTCTTTCTCTCTATCTCCCTCTCTCTCGTCTTTCCCTCTACTCTCTCTCTACTCTCTCTCTCTGGTCTCTCTCTGCTCTCTCTCTCTGGTCTGATGATTTATTTTGTAACTAGAAAATAACATCAGAATCTAAAATCCATATCTGTGTCTAACTTTAAGACATTGTTGGTGCCTCTGCAGACTAGTTCCTCACATACAGACTTGGATTAGGACCATGTGTCTCTCTCTCTGTAATTACGCCGCGGCCTCAGAGCGACACGCCGTCATGTTCACTGTCTCTGTTTTTGTCATTTCCTTCTGCAACATTTCAGACAACGTTTTTCAAACCAGTCCATGTCTGATTCCTGTGAGGACACAAAAAGTGATATATTTTCTGTTTTTGTGGTTCTTTAGAGAGAATTTAAGTCAGATATATTACCTTGTTACAATTATTTCTTTGTATTCTCTCTCTGGTCTCTCTTTATTCTCTCTCTAGTCCTTCTCTGGTCTCTCTCTGGTCTCTCTCTGTTTCTGTCTCTCTCTCTCTCTCTCTCTCTCTCTCTCTCTCTCTCTAGACTCTTCTCTTACATTGTAGACTTAAAATAATAATAATAATACAATCTCTTGTAAACTGTTGTTACCAGATGCGTACAGTCTGAAAGAAAGTAAATAAATATAATACAATGATTCATTTCTTTTCATAGCATCATCGTATAAAGAACCCAGTGAGTCACCATTTGACTCTTTAGGCTTGTTAAACTCCTGTCTTTATACATTTATACACAACAACATTCAAACACACAAGAGTACAGTGTTTTTAGACAGAAAGTCCCGCTTCATCTGCGTCTGACTCCACTGGCCTCTGGTAATGATGGTAATGATGGTAATGAGGCTTCTTCTTAATGGACAGATTAAAGCAGAGAGAGTATTTTCACCTCCACACGGCTCATTTACAGTAGCTCTGTACAGGACCAGACGTGAGTGAGTCGGGCCCGCACTGGTCTCCAAAACCAGAAAGCATTATCAGCTGTATTTGACTCTGCATGAGGAGGTTACGGTGTGGTTTTGGCTGTTAGTGTTGGAGAATCCACCAATATATGTTTTTTCAGTTCTCATACTGTATATTCATGGATTTTTTATGCTGTTTCTGGTATTTTAGTTTGTCGTATTTTAGTTCAATCTGTAGCACTTTGAGGTTTTGTGAAAATCAAATGTATTATTATTGTTATTAATATAATCATTATGGTCTCTCCCTCGACTTTCTCTCTCTCTGATCTCTCTCTGGTCTCTTCCTCTACTCGCTCTCTCTGGTCTCTCTCTCTACTCTCAAATGTATTATTACTATTATGATTGCATGTTTTTATCTCATTAGTCTGGGGCTGCTACCGGGCGAGTGCCAGACAAACAGAAAGTATTTGATAGAAAATTCAGCACAGCGCGAGTGGTTGTTGAAAATGCTTTGGGCAGTCTTAAAGGAATGACTCGGACACTGAACATGTGAAGTCAATAGTGCTGATTTGCTGTGCTCTGCACAATCTGTGCAAAAACCATGGAGAGACCATGTGACAGAATGGGACACATGTAGCAACAGCAGCTGTGTAGCAGTGGTGCAGAGGAGGGTCTGATGTGTAACTTTGTCATATGCCTAGACATTTATTTTGCCCTTGTTTTGACCAAAAATAAATCTTTTGTATTTAGAAAATGTCTCCATCCTTGTTCATAAATTTAACACGGATTTACTGCAAATATAATGTATGTATCACAGATTTATTAAAAACAAAAGTAAAGAGCAAAACCAAAAGTTTACAAAGTCCAAAGTACGTATGTCTCTGAGACCAGGTCCAGATGCGGGGAAAGTGAAGTACTCTGGTCACTCATTGGTAATTTCCTCACTTGTGGGAAAGGATTCTCAAACAAATAAATATACACAACAAATTAAGTACAAGCACAAAACTGAATGGCAACACGTTAAAGAGCAAAATAAAGCACAGTAGCGCAGGATGGACATTTTAGATTGCTATCGATAGCTAATGTAGCTAGCTCACTGTGTACAACAGACAATCAATCTTTTACACGGTAAATACATTTCAGTTAGAGCTTTGGGCCAACAGGATACGTAGCTAACCAGTTATTTCCAGGATTACCACAGACTAGTCACAAATCAAGAGCTGGGCGATCTCCCTGAAAACCTCGTGAAGCCTCCGTCGTTGAGCCTCGAGCTGCCCTTTGAATAATTTTTTTGGCCTAAAGAGAGTAGAGTCGGACCTCGTCGACCGATCAGGGCCTTTTGGGGCTTTCTGCGCATTTCCATTTTCCTGGATCGTGAGGAGGACGTATTATAGCCTTTTATAGATCCATGGCAGAGCAGCCGGTTTTGAAGATGGCGGGGTTGAATTGTTTTTACCAAAGGGTCGGACGTCGCTTCCAGTGACGAGACTCGTTGACCAATCAGTGTAAGGCAGTCGGCTGACGTCATGTCCATGGTGTAGCTTCGGCCCCGACAAAAAACCACTGTTGAGGTGGTACAAAAAAAGTACCCCCCGATCCCAAGCCCATCCCTAGTGGAAATGCAAAATAACCGCGCCGTGCCGTACCGTTACTGTGGAAAATCATTCTGTCACTCCATCGCAATTGGTTCGCAACCTCAGGATTAGACTTCTCCCTTTCATTCAAACCACACCTAAACTTTTATCAACAAAACATTATTTTTCCACCTCATCCGCAACATCGACCACGGTGTGTCCTTCTCAAATAGTGCGACCAGTGAGTCCAAAGTGTGAGCCAAGGTATAGGCCCTTGTCTCTGTTGATGGTGCTTCTCTTCCCTGATTAAAATCGTCTCCAGGTTTTGTGTCCACTGCCAGCTTTTCATGCAATCTTTAATTCTAGCATTAATAGTTACACATTTATCATATTTTCTGCCTGCTGTACATATACTATACACATAGATAAACAATATAAATAGCAATAGTTAACAGTTTCACCATATACTGTATCTATACCTTTATCTTCAATGTGTCTCTTCTGATAAAAGCCTTTTAAATTAAAAAAACCAAGATGTACAGTAAGTACAATAAAAACATGAAAGCTTGTGTGTAGCTCTCCCACTCGTCGTGTCATTTAAGATTTCCGTGGCTGAACATTGAACTCATGATCGCTGCGCTGCCACTAAAGGCACAAAACAATCTTCCGCACGTCTCTGTGACTCAGTGAATGAGGTGTTTCTGCAGACTGCGAAAATAAGGATATAGAAATAAAAGTGCTAACAAGGTTTCACGTCGTCTATGACTAACTACTCATTCCCTGCACCTCGCACCGTTTGTTTTTCTTTTCAATTATAAGTGAAATTCTTTCTTTAGGCAAAAGTATAGCAGCAAACTCCTTGTATTTAGGCGCTGAGCTGCTCAAATGTTTGCTCAGGTTTGGAGGCTTGAGTTTGGAATTGTCTGTGCTCTGCTTGTTATGCAGGAGTAGTTTCTGTGGATTTACTTCATTGTACAAAAACTAAATAAAATGGGAGCAGAGGAGACTAGCAAGAGACCAGCAAGAGCAAGAGTTATACTTTTAAAGTTATTTTTTTTATAGCCTGTAACTGGTAATGTGTTGAAGAAAGAGATTGCACTGCACTTTTGTAACCAGAGTGGGGGGGACTTCATTTTGAATGCCTTTGAGGGACCTGGAAGAGGGAGAGACTAGAGAGAGAGGCGACCAAGAGAAAGAGGCCGGGGAAAAGGCACACACAGATAGAGAGAAGATCCGGAGATGGGAACCAGAAAGGAGGGGACCAGAGAGAAAGACTAGAGAATGTGTAACGAACCAGTGAGAAAGAGGACATGAGAGAGGACCAGTAAAAAGATGGACCAGAGAGAGAGAGACCAGAGGGGAGTGACCGGCGGGTGTGAGATCAAGAGATGGACCTGAAATAGAGGGGTCCAGACGAGATGGGAGGAATCGAGAGAGTAGAGACCAGCAGGGACCAGTGGAGAGAATGGTCGAGAGTGAAAGACGACCAGAGGAGGGAGGATTCAGCGAGAGAGGAGAAATGTACAATGAGAAAGAGGATTTGAGGAGTCAACAGAGAGGAAGACCAGGAGAGAGACCATGAGAAAGGTGAAACATAAACTTTCTGGCGGTAACACACCCATGGTGGGACAACCAGAGGGAGAGTTTATTAATGTTATGATTAGTGGTAAAGGATCGATAAATTCGTACCAGAGGAGAGTTTCTCAAAACTAAATGTAACCGTGATGTAGGTACATTTATTAAAAATGGGAAATTAATCTGGTTTTGGCGATGAGAGGGTCGGATTGGATGAATACAGTCGGGTTGAAATTATGGGAAGATGTCACGTCGCCTCCTGAGCCGGGGAGTTTCTCCCAGATACCAGTCCCAGTTCGCTGGAGAGTGCAATGGCACCCGGCCTCAGGTTTACCACATCGGACAATCGCGCCTTTGGCTGGAGGGACCGATTTGGGATCGCTTTTAATGAACCAATCAGAGAATGACTAAAATGTCCCAAAACTACGTGTGTGAGAACCTAGAGAGAGAGAGAGACAAGAGTAGAAGAGTGGGAGAGCATAAGCAGTGAGTGAGAGAGTACGAGTGGGACAGTGCCAGAGAGGGAGACCAGAGATGAGGGAGAACCAGTGGGGAGAGGTGAACCAGGGTTAGAGACACTAGGGAACAGAGAGAGAGACATTGTAGGAGAGAGGGACCAGAGAGTGAACTCTGTGAGTAACAGTGGGAACAGAGAGTGTTCAGAGAGAGGGGGGTGTACCAAGAGGGGAATGTCACAGAGGAGAGAGCAATGATGGATTAGGAGAGTCTAGAGAGAGAGACTTGAGAGAGAGAGAGGGACAAGGAGAATAGACCGAGAGCGGGGAGAGGAGAACATGGTGAGTGAGACCACGGGAGTGAGAACCAGGAGAGTGACATAGTGAGTGGAGACCAGGAAAGAGGAGAACATGAGTGAGACAGAGAGTGAGATGAGACCAGAGAGAGAGGACTAGGGTGGGAGTGAGAGACAACTGAGGAGATTCAGAGACGAGAACAGCTGAGAGGGAAATTGGAAGAGGACCATGACCAAGTGTGAAGAGAGTGACCTGAGAGAGTGAAAATGGATTTTCACTTGTGAATACTGATTATACTACAGAGGATTTTTATCGTGGGACCCAATTTTTAGCGGGAAGGGGAGAAAAATCTAGTGAAAAAAATTTTCTACTGTTTATATTATTTAACACAAAAAAAATTGGGCAAAATGTAATAGTCAAACACTTTGTCAATTAGCAACACTGATTGGTGTTGTTGCAGGTTTTCGATTCCATGTGTAGAAGAGGGTTATTTTGGAGAATCGGTGTTTTTACACACGCGTGAGCATGGCGGCCCACGCCGAAAGTGGCAAGGATGACAGTGCGTAATTGCAACTGTATAAGAGGTGTGAATATAAAGAACAGCTGATGAAATAATGTTTATGAGACCGAAAACTGAGCACTTTCAAAGCCCATATGCATGTGTGATGACGGAGAGTGGGAAAAACATTGGGTCAGAGATAACCTCCTCTTTTGGCACGTTTTCGGCTGGGTCTGGGACTTGAGGACCTTTATTCGTTCTTCAATAGATAACCTTCACTCAGGAAGGGTCAAGGTTGGTGGTGGAATATCCAATGTCGAGAGTTTTTAACAAACGACAGGGTTTAAAGGGGACGATCCACTTTGCGACCGTCGCGGTAAATCACAGTAATAGGAAGGTTTGTCCGGTTTGCTGATTTTATTATGGTAAAAGTTTAGAGAACAGGTTTGAGAAGTGGAGTTGTGCAAAACCAATAGGCAAATGGTTAAATATTATTATTATTTCATGATATGAATGAAAAAATAGTTTGAGAAGCGAGGCAAGTGACAGTGAAAGTTAGTTTGCAAAAAATTAAATGTTTTATTGTGTGCAAAAAGGAACTTCCAAGTTCTATGCTTACCGTAGGTAACAGCCATAAGAAGGGCCCAACCACTTTAACCGCTGTCGTATCTCTAGCATGTGCACTGAATCATTAACGTGTGGGGTGGTGGTTGAGGTGTGATACGACTGATGGGTAGAGGGGTTTGGCCAAGTTTATGCGGGTACTAACAACACGGGTTTGTATTGATAGGGAAGGTCAGGTTTTGGCATTTTATATTTGAATCAGTTAATTTGGGATTACTTATTGCTCGGACGCTTGGTTCAGGCATTCATGAATGATGATTAATTTAACATGGAATGGTGGGTGGCTCATCGCCACGGCCCATTACGGTTCGAAGTTTTACTTAAGTAACAGCAAACAGGGAAAACCTGTTTTTTATGTGATTTACCGCGACGGCGAAATGTCGGGCCACTTTTCGCGGTGAAAAAACGCAGAGAAGGGTTTTCACCACGGACCCTCATGAGTGAGGGTTTTCTAGGAGAAGAAAAGAATAAAGGTCAAGAGTCCCAGTCCCAGCAGAAGGTGCCAAGAGAAGGTGACTCTGACCAATGTTTTCTCTCGTCATCCCAGGCATATGGGCTTTGAATGTGCTCAGTTCGGTCTCATAAAATTATTTTAGCTTGTCTTTATATATCCTCTGTTAAAGTGCCTATTTCGCTCTGTCTTCTTGCCACTCGGCGTGGGGCGATGCACGCCCACGCCTGGGTGTAAACAAAAGATTCTCCTAAATAAACTCTTCTACACAATGGGAATCGAACCGGCAAACTTCTCCTTACTGGTTTGTTATATGACAATGTGTTTGACTTTACATTTGGCCCAGTTTTGGTGTAAATATAAACAGTAGAAAAGTTTTTTTCACTAATTGCTTTTCCCCTTCCAGCTAAAAGTGCACCACGATACAAAAATCCTCTGTGTAATTATAGATTCAAAAGTGAAATCAGTGTCTCTCTCTGGTCTCTCTCTCTGGTCTCTGGTCTCTTTCTAGTCCTCTCACTGGTCTCTCTCTGATCTCTCTGTGCTCTTCTCTCATAGTCTCTCTCTCTGGTCTCTCTCTTGGTCTCTCTCTGGTCTCTCTCCTGGTCTCTCTCACTGGTCTCTCTCTGGTCTCTCTCCTGGTCTCTCTCACTGGTCTCTCTCCGTCTCTCTGGTCTCTCTCTGGTCTCTCTCTCTAGTCTCTCTCTTAGTCTCTCTCTCTGGTCTCTCTCTCTGGTCTTTCTCTGGTCTCTCTCTGGTCTCTCTCTGTCCTTGGTCTCTCTCTGGTCTATCTCTGGTCTCTCTCTCTCTTAGTCTCTCTCTGTCCCTGGTCTCTATCCCTGGTCTCTCCTCTGGTCTCCACTCTCTTGTCTCCCTCTCTGGTCTCTCTCTAGTCTCTCTCTTTGCTTTCTCTCTCTCTCTGTCTCTCTCTCTCTTGTCTCACACGTGTTTTGGACATTTAGTCTTCTCTGATTGGTTCTTTAAGCGTCCAATGTCTCAGCCAAAGGCCGAGTGTCCGGTGTGGTACCTGAGGCCGGGGACTTGCTCCTCAGCGACTGGTCTGTTCTGGGAGAACTCCGGCTCAGAGGCGTCGACATCTTCCCATACTTCACCGGACTTCATCATCCGACACTCTGCAAAACAGATTAATTTCCCTTTTATAAAAGTAATATTCATGGTTTAGTTTGAGAAAATCTCTCTGGTAGAATTTATGATCTTTACAATCAATAATACATTAAAAAACTCTCCCTCTGGTGTCCACATGGGGTGTTACAGGCAGAAAGTTTTGTTTCAACTTCTCTCTGGTCTCTATCTGTCTTTCTCTCTGGTCTCCCTCAATCTCTTTCTCTGGACTTTCTCTCTCGCTGATCTCTTCCTCTGGTCTTTCACTCTAGTCTTTCTCTCTGGTCCCTCTGGTCCTCTCTCCTCCCTCTCTCTGGTCCCTCTTTCTGGTCCATCTCTGATCTCACCCTCCGGTCTCTCCCTCTGGTCTCTCTCTCTGGTCCTTCTTTCTGGTCCTCTCAGGTCTCTTTCTCTGGTCGTTCTCTCTCTAGTCTTTTCTCTTGGGTCCTCTTTTGGTCCATCTCCGGTCTCTCTTTCTGGGCCTTTTCCGGCCTCTTTTCTGGTCGCTCTCTCTCTAGTCTCTCTCTCTGGTCCCTCTTTCTGGTCCATCTCCCGGTCTCTCTTTCTGGTCCCTTTCCGTCTCTTTCTCTGGTGGCTCTCTCTCTAGTCTCTCTTGGTCTCTCTCTGGTCTCTCTCAAAGGCATTCAAACTGAAGGTTACAAGTGCATCTCTTCTTCAACACATTACCAGTACAGGCTAAAAAATAACTTTAAAAGTATAACTCTTGCATCTGCTGGTCTCTTGCTAGTCTCCTCTGCTCCCATTTTATTTAGTTTTGGTACAATGAAGTAAATCCACAGAAACTACTCCTGCATAACAAGCAGAGCACAGACAATTCCAAACTCAAGCCTCCCAAACCTGAGCAAACATTTGAGCAGCTCAGCGCCTAAATACAAGGAGTTTGCTGCTATACTTTTGCCTAAAGAAAGAATTTCACTTATAATTGAAAAGAAAAACAAACGGTGCGAGGTGCAGGGAATGAGTAGTTAGTCATAGACGACGTGAAACCTTGTTAGCACTTTTATTTCTATATCCTTATTTTCGCAGTCTGCAGAACCACCTCATTCACGGAGTCACAGAGACGTGCGAAGATTGTTTTGTGCCTTTAGTGGCAGCGATCATGAGTTCAATGTTCAGCCAAGGAAATCTTAAATGACACGACGAGTGGGAGAGCTACACACAAGCTTTCATGTTTTTATTGTACTTAACTGTACATCTTGGTTTTTTTAATTTAAAGGCTTTTATCAGAAGAGACACATTGAAGATAAAGGTATAGATACAGTATATGGTGAAACTGTTAACTATTGCTATTTATATTGTTTATCTATGTGTATAGTATATGTACAGCAGGCAGAAATATGATAAATGTAACTATTAATGCTAGAAATTAAAGATTGCATGAAAAGCTGGCAGTGGACACAAAAACCTGGAGACGATTTTAATCAGAAGAGAAGCACCATCAACAGAGACAAGGGGCCTATACCTTGGCTCACACTTTGGACTCACTGGTCGCACTATTTGAGAAGGACACAGTGGTCGATGTTGCGGATGAGGTGGAAAAATAATGTTTTGTTGATAAAGTTTAGGTGTGGTTTGAATGAAAGGGAGAAGTCTAATCCTGAGGTTGCGAACCCAATTGCGATGGAGTGACAGAATGATTTTCCACAGTAACGGTACGGCACGGCGCGGTTATTTTGCATTTCCACTAGGATGGGCTTGGGATCGGGGTACTTTTTTTTGTACCACCTCACAGTGGTGTTGTCGGGGCCGAAGCTTACACCATGACATGACGTCAGCCGACTGCCTTACACTGATTGGTCAACGAGTCTCGTCACTGGAAGCGACGTCCGACCCCTTTGTAAAAACCAATTCAACCCCGCCATCTTCAAAACCGGCTGCTCTGCCATGATCTATAAAGGCTATAATACGTCCTCCTCACTCCAGGAAAATGGAAATGCGCAGAAAGCCCAAAAGGCCCTGATCGGTCGACGAGGTCCGTACTCTACTCTCTTTAGGCCAAAAAAATTATTCAAAGGCAGCTCGAGGCTCAACACGGAGGCTTCACGAGGTTTTCAGGGAGATCGCCCAGCTCTTGATTTGTGACTAGTCTGTGGTAATCCTGGAAATAATGGTTAGCTACGTATCCTGTTGGCCCAAAGCTCTAACTGAAATGTATTTACCGTGTAAAAGATTGATTGTCTGTTTGTACACAGTGAGCTAGCTACATTAGCTATCGATAGCAATCTAAAATTTCCATCCTGCGCTACTGTGCTTTATTTTGCTCTTTAACGTGTTGCCATTCAGTTTTGTGCTTGTACTTAATTTGTTGTGTATATTTATTTGTTTGAGAATCCTTTCCCACAAGTGAGGAAATTACCAATGAGTGACCAGAGTACTTCACTTTCCCCGCATCTGGACCTGGTCTCAGAGACATACGTACTTTGTGACTTTTGTACACTTTTTGGTTTTGATCGATAGCTCTTTACTTTTGTTTTAATAAAAAATCTGTCAGATACATACGATTATATTTGCATGTAAATCCGAGTTAGAATCTAGGAACACGGATGGAGACAGTTTCCTAAATGACAAAAGCGTTATTGTTTTGTCAGAAACCAGGGCAAACCATAAAATGTTCTAGGCATATGACAAAGATACCACATCCCGGACCCTCCTCTGCACCACTGCTACACAGGCTGCGTGTTGCTACAAGTGTCCCCCATATCTGGACACAATGGCTCTCCATGGTTTTTTGACACCAGATTGTGCAGCGCCCCAGCAAATCCGCCACTATAGACATCACATGTATCAGTGATCCGGGTCATTCCTTTAAGGACTGCCCAAAGCATATTTCACCAACCACAGTCGCGGCTTGTGCTGAATTATGCTATCAAATAACTTTCCTGTTTGTCTCGGTCGACTCGCCCGGTAGCAGCCCCAGACCTAAAGATGATAAAAACATGCAATCAAAATAGTAAATAATACCTTTGGAGAGATAGAGAGAGAGGACCGAGAGAGCGGAGTAGAGGAAGCGAACCACAGACGAGCGATCATGAAGAGAGATGAAAGACGAGGAGAGAGGACCGCATAATGATTAATATTTAATAACAATAATAATACAATTTGATATTCCACCAAAACCGTCCCAAAAGATGCTACAGATTTTGAAACAAAAATCCGGACAATCTACAAATACCAGAAACAGCTAAAAAAAATCCATGAATATACCAGTATGAGAACTGAAAAAACACATTATTGGTGGATTCTCCAACACTAACAGCCAAAACCACACCGTAAACCCCTCCATTCATGCCCAGCGGTCAAATGACCGACGGAAAAGCTTTCTGGTATTGGAGACCAGTGCGGGCCCGAGAACTCAACTCACGTCTGGTCCCAGTACAGAGCTACTGTAAAAAGAGGCCGTGTGGAGGTGAAAATACTCTCTTCTTTTGCTTTAAAATCTGTCCATTAAGAAGAAGCCTCATTAACCAATCATTACCCATTATCATTACTAGAAGGGTCCGAGTTTGAGTCAGACGCAGATGAAGCGGGACTTTCCTGTACTAAAAACACAGTACTCTTGTGTGTGTTTGGGAAATGTTGTTTGTGTAGTATAAATGTAATATAAGACAGGAGTTTAACGCAAGCCTAAAAGAGTCCAAATTGGTGACTCACAGGGTTCTTTATAGCGATGATGCTATGAAAAGAAATGAATCATTGAATTATATGTATTTACTTGTCTATCAGACTGGACGCAACCGGTAACAACATGTTTAACAAGAGATGAAGTAATGTATTAATATTTTAAGTCTACAAATGTAAGAGAAGAGGCCTAGAGAGAGAGCATGCGATGTATGAGCATAGATAGGTACGATATAGCTACATGAACACAGTAGTGCTGCTACCAGAGATATGACCAGTAGAATTATATCTCGAGAATAATACTATACATGAGTATAGAATACACATTACATAAAAATTAAACAATATTAGAAAATAAACGATACATACCAACCCACCCAACACCCTCAAACCACCAACACCTACAATAAACACCCAAATTATTCCCACCCCTTCCACCATCCCCAGTCCATTTATATTAAAAACTTTTTCAGAAATTATTCATTAAGTAACATTACAAAACATGTATGACATTTGCACATTCCTGTCTATACTCCACATCATTCCTCCTTCTACCAATACCCCGTGATCGATCTCCACAAGGTCCTCATCCAAATACATGTATTTAGATGAACTGTCTGCCGCTGCCCCACCCACCCATTTCAATACACTAAATTCCACATAAATTGAAATTAAGATTCTGATGTAATTATTCATAGTTACCAATCAACATACCACCATCCCTCTATCTTCTCCATCTCTCTCCCTCTATATCTATAATATGATATCTTAATAATGTCCCTCCCTCTCTATCTTTCTTCACTCTATTCCCTCTCATCTTTCTCTTACATTATATCCCATCTTCAATCCCCCTCTCTACTAACTCTCTCTCTATCTCTACTTCAATATCTCTTTCTTCGTCTTTCTAATCTTTCTTCTTTTATTCTCCCCCCACATCTCCCCACCTCTCTCTTTATCTCCCTTCACTAACTCTTCTTACCCACTCTCTCTTCACACTCCCCCCTCTCCCCACACCCTCTCTCTCTCTCTACTATGTCTCCCCCTCTCTTCCTCACCCACCCCATCTCTCACCCATTCTCTCTCCCTTCTCCCCTTCTCTCCCACCTATCTCCTATTCTTTCTCCCCCCCCATCCCCTCTCTATCACATCACCACCATCTTCCCATCTCTTCTTTCCCCATCTCTATATATCTATACTCTCTTCTATACCCCCTATATCCCTCTCTCTCTTTCTCTCTCCTAACTATTACTCTCCCCTCTCTTTACCTCTTCTCTCTCCTAACACCTCTCCCCTCTCTCTCCCTCATAACCATATTACCTTTCCCACCCCCCACCCTCCATCCCCCCCCCACACATCCTCCCCCCTTATTCTCCCCCATCCCCACCAAAACCCCCCCCTCCCTTCCCATTCTCATTCCACCCCCCTCCCCCCCCCTCCCCCACCCCCACCCACCAACCCCTCCCATCTCACACACACACCACCCCCCCTCAACTACCATCCCACCAACCACCACCCATCACCACCCACATACTCACCATTACCCCCCCCTCACCATTACCCCCCACCTATCACCATACCCTCCCCCACCATCTAACCTCCCACCCCACCTCCCTCTCCACCACCCCAAACCCAACCCCCACACCCATTACCCCACCCACCCCCATCCTTCACCCCTCCACCCCCCATTCACCCACCCCACCATCCTCACCCCACTATCACCCCCACCATCTCTACCCCACACCCCCATCCACCCACCCCCCACAATACCACCCCACCAACCCCCAAACATAACACCCCCCACCACCCCCCCATACCCCCCACCACCACTACCCACCCCACCCCATCTAACCACCTATCCACAACCCCACACACCATACACCCCCCACCCCCACATCCCTCACCACCTTCCCATTACACCACCCCACCCCATACCATCCACCCCACCCCCCCCCCCAACCCCCCCCCACCACCCACCCCCCACATCTCCCACACCCACCCCCACCCACCACAACCACCCCCCCACCCACCCACACAACCCACCCCACCCCACACACCACACCCCCAACACACCAACCCACACCCAAACCCATCCAACACCAACCACCACCACCCCCACCACCCATCCCCCAATCCACCCCACCCACCACTCCCACCAACCACCCAACCACACCCCACAACCCCCCTTACTACCACACCCACCCCCATCACCCCACCCACCCCCCATACCACCCCACCACCACCCCACTCAACATACCCCTCAACCCACCCACTTACCCTCCCCCACCAACCCTCCCCACAACCCATCCACCCCACCCACCCCCATATACCACTCCACTTACCAACCACCCCATACTCCCCACACCCATACCAACTACCTTCTCACCCCACTACCCCCCCTACCTCAACCCACCACCCCCTCTCATAACCATACCCCCCACACCCCCCTTACCCACCACCAACCATCAACCCCCCACTACCACACCCACATACCACCCCCCCTACCCACACCCCCACCCCCACCTCACCAACCCCCCATCCCACCCCACCACACCCCCACCCCCATATATCTCCTACACACCACACCCCCATACACACACCATCTACCCCCCCCCACCCCACTACCCCAAAATCCCTAACACCCACCCACACCCCCACCCCACCATCCACCCCCCCAACACCCCCACAATCACCCCCACTCACAACCACCCCCACCCAACACACCACCCCCACCACCCCACCCCACCACACCCACACCACAACCCCACCCACACCACCCCCACACCCAACCCCCCACCCCCACCCCAACCACCACAACCCCAACCCACCACCCACTCCCCCACCACACACAACCCCCACCCCACCAACCACCACCCACACACCCCCACAAACCCCCACCCCCCCCTCCCCAACCACCCCCCCAACACCCCACACCCCACACCACCACACACCCCAACCCCACCACCACCCCCCCACCCACCCCACACAACACCCCCACCCACCACCACCCCACACCCACAACACCCCCCACACCCACCAAACACCCCACAACCCCCCCCCCCACAACCACCCAAACACCCCACCCACCACACCCACCCCCACCACCCCCCAACCACAACCCCAACAACCCACCACACCTCCAAACCCCACCACCACCCAACCCACCCCCCACCAACCCACCACACCCCCCAACACACCACCCCCACCCACCACACCCACCCCACCCCCCACCCACCACCAACCACCCCACCCCACCCCCCCCCCCCCCACCCCACCCCACCAACCCCCCACCACCCAACCCACCCCACCCCCCACCACCCCACACCACCCCCCCACACCCCACCCCCCCCACACCACCCACCCACCAACCCCCACCACCCACCCCCACCCCCAACCACCCCACCACACCCCACAACACCCACCACACCCCACCCCCCAACACCCCCCCCCACCCACACCCCCCCACAACCCACCACCCCCACCCACACCACCACCCCCCACACCCCCACCACCCCCACCCCAACCACCACCCCCACACACCCACACACCACACCCCACACCCCACCCCACCCACCCCACCACCCCAACACCACCCCCCACACCACCCACCCCCAACCCACCCACCCACACCCCACCACCCACCCCACAACCACCCCACCACACCCACCCCACCAACACACCCCACCCCCCACACCCACACCACCCCCCACAACCCACCCCACCCCCACCCCACACCCCCACAACACACCCCACACCCCAACCACACCCCCACACCCAACACCCACCCACCCCACACCACACCACACCCCACACCCCACCACAACCACCCCACACCCCCACCACCCCACCAACCACACCCCACCACCCCACCACACACCCACCCAACCACCACCCCCACACACCCCCACACCCCACACCCACACCCACCCCCAAACCACACCCAACACCCCACCCCCACCCCACCACCAACCCCACACCCACCACCCAACCCACACAACCACCCCACCCCCCACCCCACAACCACCCCCAACCCCCACACCCCCAACCCCACCAACCCACCCCCACCACCACCCCACAACCACCCCCCCAACCCCACCCCCACCCACACCCACCCCACACCCCCAACACCACAACCACCCCACCCACACCCCACCCACCCACACACCAAAACCCCCACCCCACCACCCCACCAACACCCCACACCACCCCACACCCCACCCACCCAACCCCCCACCCCACCCCACACACCACAACCCCCCCCACCCCACACCCACCCCACACAACCCCCACACCACCCAACCACCCAACCCACACCCACCCCCCACCACCACCCCACCACAACACCCCACCAACCACCACACCACCCCACAACCCACCCACCCCCACCACAACCCACAACACCAACCACCCCACACACCCCACAACCCACCACCACCAACACACCCACCCACCAACCCACCCCCCCACACCACCACCCCACAACACCCCCACCCCCACCCACAACCCACACACCCCACCAACCACCCACACCCCACCACAACACCACCCCCAACCCACCACACCCACCCCAACCACCCCACAACCCACCCCAACACCACACCCCAACCCCACACAACCCCACCACCACCCCACAACCCACACCACAACCAACACACCCCACCCCACACACCAACCAACCACACCCCCCAAACCCCACCCCCCACACCCACACACACCCAAACCAACCCCCCCCACACCACAACCCCACCCACACCAACCACACACCCCCCACACACCCCCACACAACCACCACCACAACACACACCCAACACACACACCACCCCACCACACCACCCCCCACCCAACCCACCACCCAACCCACACACAACCCCCCACCAAACACCACCACCCACAACCCCCCACCACACCACCACAACAACCCCCACCAACCACCCACCACACAACAAACACCCACACCACCCCCCCCACACCAACAAACACCCACCCACAACAAACCCCCCACACCACCCCCAACCCACCAACACAACCCACACAACCCACCCCCACACCAACCCCCCACCACCACACCACCACACAACAACACCCACACCACAACCCCCAAACCCAACACCCCACCATACACACCACCCACGAGTTAACCCGAGTTATATTCGACAGCACAGTTCCCTCCTTCATCAGCGTCATACTACCATTGCCACTGTGACTAGCTTTTTACATGTAATGACCAGCGTCATACATCTTAAAGGCCCCAGAAATTAACGCTATAAGTGTATATAGTTAATTAATCCCCTCCCACGGTCTCATTATACCTTTATCCCCTACTTTACTGGACCAGACGGTGAGTGAGACGGGCCGCCCCTTGTCTCCCCAAACCAGAAAGTGTCAATTATCCTCAGTAATTAGTGACTAGCATTATGTAGGTTACCTTGTTTTGGTTTTGGCTGTGTAGTGGTTGGAGGAACTCCACCCACATTATGTATTTTTCCATTTCTCAAACTGTATCATCCTGTATTTTTTATGTACTTATCTGTTGATTTAGTTATTCGTATATTTTATTCAATCAGTAGCAACTTTGAGTTTTGTGAAAATCAAATGTAATTATTATGGTTATTAATATAATCATATTGGACTCCTCCCCTCGACTTACTCTCGCCTACTGATCTCTCACTGGTCTCATTCTCTACATCCGCATCTTCTCTGTTCTCCTCCACTACACTCAAATGTATAATAACTATATGAATGCTGTTTTGTATCTCATTAGTCTGGGGCTGCTACGGTGATAGCGATTGAATTATAGGCAGTGCAGACAAACCAGAAAGTAATTGATAGACAAAAATTCAGCAAGCGGAGTGGTTGTTGCAAATGCTTAGGTCAGTTCTTAAAGGACTGCCACGGACACAGCCCCAATTATATACAATCTTTTCAAATCTTATAATCCCACACATATCAACCCCCATTTCTCTACCACTTATACTCAATTTCCCCCATTATCTCACTCCTCTATATATATACTCTATTTCTCTTCTTTAATCATATAATACTAATAAAAATGGTCACTCATTGGTAATTTCCACTTGTGGGGGAAAGGAAGGACAGGGAAGTACATCTGGACACTCACTTTTGTGGGAAAGGATTCTCAAACAAATAAATATACACAACAAATTAAGTACAAGCACAAAACTGAATGGCAACACGTTAAAGAGCAAAATAAAGCACAGTAGCGCAGGATGGACATTTTAGATTGCTATCGATAGCTAATGTAGCTAGCTCACTGTGTACAACAGACAATCAATCTTTTACACGGTAAATACATTTCAGTTAGAGCTTTGGGCCAACAGGATACGTAGCTAACCAGTTATTTCCAGGATTACCACAGACTAGTCACAAATCAAGAGCTGGGCGATCTCCCTGAAAACCTCGTGAAGCCTCCGTGTTGAGCCTCGAGCTGCCTTTGAATAATTTTTTTGGCCTAAAGAGAGTAGAGTACGGACCTCGTCGACCGATCAGGGCCTTTTGGGGCTTTCTGCGCATTTCCATTTTCCTGGAGTGAGGAGGACGTATTATAGCCTTTTATAGATCCATGGCAGAGCAGCCGGTTTTGAAGATGGCGGGGTTGAATTGTTTTTACCAAAGGGTCGGACGTCGCTTCCAGTGACGAGACTCGTTGACCAATCAGTGTAAGGCAGTCGGCTGACGTCATGTCATGGTGTAGCTTCGGCCCCGACAAAACCACTGTTGAGGTGGTACAAAAAAAGTACCCCCGATCCCAAGCCCATCCCTAGTGGAAATGCAAAATAACCGCGCCGTGCCGTACCGTTACTGTGGAAAATCATTCTGTCACTCCATCGCAATTGGTTCGCAACCTCAGGATTAGACTTCTCCCTTTCATTCAAACCACACCTAAACTTTATCAACAAAACATTATTTTTCCACCTCATCCGCAACATCGACCACTGTGTCCTTCTCAAATAGTGCGACCAGTGAGTCCAAAGTGTGAGCCAAGGTATAGGCCCTTGTCTCTGTTGATGGTGCTTCTCTTCCTGATTAAAATCGTCTCCAGGTTTTGTGTCCACTGCCAGCTTTTCATGCAATCTTTAATTCTAGCATTAATAGTTACATTTATCATATTTTCTGCCTGCTGTACATATACTATACACATAGATAAACAATATAAATAGCAATAGTTAACAGTTTCACCATATACTGTATCTATACCTTTATCTTCAATGTGTCTCTTCTGATAAAAGCCTTTTAAATTAAAAAAACCAAGATGTACAGTAAGTACAATAAAAACATGAAAGCTTGTGTGTAGCTCTCCCACTCGTCGTGTCATTTAAGATTTCCTTGGCTGAACATTGAACTCATGATCGCTGCCACTAAAGGCACAAAACAATCTTCGCACGTCTCTGTGACTCAGTGAATGAGGTGTTTCTGCAGACTGCGAAAATAAGGATATAGAAATAAAAGTGCTAACAAGGTTTCACGTCGTCTATGACTAACTACTCATTCCCTGCACCTCGCACCGTTTGTTTTTCTTTTCAATTATAAGTGAAATTCTTTCTTTAGGCAAAAGTATAGCAGCAAACTCCTTGTATTTAGGCGCTGAGCTGCTCAAATGTTTGCTCAGGTTTGGAGGCTTGAGTTTGGAATTGTCTGTGCTCTGCTTGTTATGCAGGAGTAGTTTCTGTGGATTTACTTCATTGTACAAAAACTAAATAAAATGGGAGCAGAGGAGACTAGCAAGAGACCAGCAAGAGCAAGAGTTATACTTTTAAAGTTATTTTTTAGCCTGTACTGGTAATGTGTTGAAGAAAGAGATGCACTTGTAACCTTCAGTTTGAATGCCTTTGAGAGAGACCAGAGAGAGACCAGAGAGACTAGAGAGAGAGCCACCAGAGAAAGAGACCGGAAAGGGACCAGAAAGAGAGACCGGAGATGGACCAGAAAGAGGGACCAGAGAGAGAGACTAGAGAGAGAGCGACCAGAGAAAGAGGCCGGAAAAGGCCCAGAAAGAGAGACCGGAGATGGACCAGAAAGAGGGACCAGAGAGAAAGACTAGAGAGAGAACGACCAGAGAAAGAGACCTGAGAGGGACCAGAAAGAAGGACCAGAGAGAGAGACCAGAGGGAGAGACCGGAGGGTGAGATCAGAGATGGACCAGAAAGAGGGACCAGAGAGAGGGAGGAGAGAGAGACCAGAGGGACCAGAGAGAAAGACTAGAGTGAAAGACCAGAGGAAGAGATCAGCGAGAGAGAAAGTCCAGAGAAAGAGATTTGAGGGAGACCAGAGAGAAAGACCAGAGAGAGACCAGAGAAAGTTGAAACAAAACTTTCTGCCTGTAACACCCCATGTGGACACCAGAGGGAGAGTTTTTAATGTTATTATTATTGTAAAGATCATAATTCTACCAGAGAGATTTCTCAAACTAAACCATGAATATTACTTTTATAAAATGGAAATTAATCTGTTTTGCAGAGTGTCGGATGATGAAGTCGGTGAATTATGGGAAGATGTCGACGCCTCTGAGCCGGAGTTCTCCCAGAACAGTCCAGTCGCTGAGGAGCAAGTCCCCGGCCTCAGGTACCACACGGACACTCGGCCTTTGGCTGGAGACGATTGGACGCTTAAAGAACCAATCAGAGAAGACTAAATGTCCAAAACACGTGTGAGACTAGAGAGAGAGAGACAGAGAGAGAGAGAAAGCAAAGAGAGAGACTAGAGAGAGACCAGAGAGGGAGACAAGAGAGGGAGACCAGAGGGAGAGACCAGGGATAGAGACCAGGGACAGAGAGAGACTAGAGAGAGAGAGACCAGAGATAGACCAGAGAGAAACTAGGGACAGAGAGAGATCAGAGAGAGACCAGAGAAAGACCAGAGAGAGAGACCAGAGAGAGAGACTAGAGAGAGAGACTAGAGAGAGAGACCAGAGATAGACCAGAGAGCGGGAGAGAGACCAGTGAGAGAGACCAGTGAGAGAGACCAGAGAGAGACCAGTGAGAGAGACCAGGAAGAGAGACCAGAGAGAGACCAGAGAGAGAGACCAGAGAGAGAGACTAGTGAGAGAGAGCACAGAGAGATCAGAGAGAGACCAGTGAGAGGGACTAGAAAGAGACCAGAGACCAGAGAGAGAGACCAGAGAGAGAAACTGATTTTCACTTTTGAATCTATAATACACAGAGGATTTTGTATCGTGGGCACTTTTAGCTGGAAGGGGAAAAATCTAGTGAAAAAAACTTTTCTACTGTTTATATTTAACCAAAACTGGGCCAAATGTAAAGTCAAACACATTGTCATATATCAAACCAGAAGGAGAAGTTGCCGGTTCGATTCCCATGGTGTAGAAGAGGTTTATTTAGGAGAATCTTTGTTTACACCCGCGTGCGCATGCGCCCCACGCCGAGTGGCAAGAAGACAGAGCGAAATAGCACTTTATCAGAGGAGATATAAAGACAAGCTAAAAATAAGTTTATGAGACCGAACTGAGCACATTCAAAGCCCATATGCCTGGGATGACGAGAGAAAACATTGGTCAGAGTCACCTCTCTTTTGGCACCGTTCTGCTGGGACTGGGACTCTGAGACCTTTATTCTTTCTTCATAGAAAACCCTTCACTCAAGAAGGGTCCGTGGTGAAAATCCATGTCTCGCGTTTTTCACCGCGGTAAAGTGGCCCGACATTTCGCCGTCGCGGTAAATCACATTAAAAGCAGGTTGTCCCTGTTTGCTGTTACTTATGGTAAACGTAGAACAGGAAGCCGTGGAGATGAGCAACCAAAATGCAATGTTTAAAATTAATCATCATTCATGAATGAATGAACAAGTGCGCAGTGAAAGTAGTTGCAAAAATTAAATGTTTAATTTTTGCAAAAAAAGAACTTCCCGTTCTATGCTTACCGTAGGTAACAGCATAAAAGGGCAACCACTTTACCGCTGTCGTTTTTCACTGTTCTTTTCCGAAAGAATTAGAAAAAAACCTCTCTACAAACGTCTAAAAATAGTAAAACTCTCTAGCATCCAGGTAGCTTTCCATGCTGTAGTACCACACAGACACGTGACCGGAGCGGGAAAACTATAAACAACGACGTCACTCCAAGATCCTCCTATAACAGCCAGGTTTTACTGTAGAACTAATAATATTTACTCATAAACAACATTGCCGAGAACATTGACGGCGGCTTTCAATCATTAATAATGTGTGCAATTAACAATTTCCGACTCGTGTTCAAAGCCTGAGACCCGGAGCTGATGATGATGATGATGATGATAGTTATGACTGCATCGGGTTTGGTTTTTATGCTCATTACGAAATCAGTGCAGCAGTAAATTAGAAAAACACAGAGACATATGTTTGTTTGTGTGTGTGTGCTTGTGTGTGTGTGTATGTGTGTGCGTGCGTGTGTGTCTGTCTGTGTGTATGTGTGTGTGTGTCTGTCTGTGTGGGTGTGTGTGTGTGGGTGTGTCTCTGTGTCTGTCTCTGTGTGTGTGTGACGAGTGTGTCTGTGTGTCTCTGTGTATGTGTATATCTGTGTGACGTGTAATGTGTGTGTGTGTGTCTGTCTCTGTGTGTGTGTCTGTGTGTCTGTGTGTATGTGTGTGTGTGTATGTGTGTGTGTGTGCGTCTGTCAGTGTCGGGCCGAGCATCTTGCGTCTGGTGCATGCAGAATATGAATTGAAATGAGCAGGATTTCACAAGGGAACGCAGTGGGAAAAAAATTGAATTGACGGTTAGAAAGAGAGAGAGAGAGTAAGAGAGAGGGAGAACGAGAGAGAGAGCAAGAGAGAGAGAGAGAGAGAGAAGAGAGGATGAGGCCGGTGGTGACTCAATTCTGCAGCTCTGCACAATGAATGGAACCCAAACAAGTGTCTGCTTTTGTCAGAGGCCGAAAAAACAGCTTTTCGTCCCGAAGATGTCTTTTCTCAGTGATATTAAAGAAGACGTGTGATGCTCTATTTGTGTGCATCCAAAATGAAAATGAGGCTGTTTACTTTTATGTTTTAGAACGTGAAACTACACATTCTGTGGATAATACTGTATATGGTGGAACAAGTGTATGGAAGTGTGTGATGCTTTCTGCCTGTTACTCTTTTTATTACTACACTGAGACAGAAGCTTTTCGACAGAAAGGGGTCTGCCTTGATGAAGAAAAGCCAAAAAGTGTCGTAATGTCCGACCGCGAAAAAACAGATTTTTAATTTAAGTCTGGGGCCATTTCTTATTTCTTTTCTATTTCATTTTCCCACGGATCCTTGAAGAGCACTCACGTTAAGCCCGTATTTGGGCCAATTCCGATGTTTAACATAACAACTTGGCCGATGTTTTTTTTTCTTTTTGTTATTTATATACAGTACATACAGTACAGACCAAAATTTCATGAAAATATAAAAACTTTTTGAATGAGAAGGTGTGTCTAACAGTTTTTAATTTTCATGATTATGAAAACTGTAGATTTTCACTGAAGGCATCAAAACTATGAATGAACTCATGTGGAGTTATGTACGTACTAAAAAAAAGTATGAAACAAGTGAAAAAAACATGTGTTATATTCTGGGTTCTTCAAAGTAGCATCTTTTGTTCTGATAACTGCTTCACTCTTGGCATTCTCTGGATGAGCTTCAAGAGGACCTGAAATGGTCTTCAACAGTCTTGAAGGAGAAGAAGGTCCTTTATTCGTCCCAAATTGGGGAAATTTCAGTTTGATGCATACACATACACATATACATACACATACACATACACATACACATACATATACATATACATGCACATACACATACACATACACATACACATACACATATACATATACACATCAAGGCAAGCAGCGAACATCACTTCCGCGCTCCTCATAGGCAAAGTGGGTTAAGTGTCTTGCCTAAGGACACAATGACAGCAGACATCAGTGGGAGTCGGTGGAGAAGGTCTCGTGGGGGGCTCGAACCCACGACCTTCGGGCTCAAAAGCTAATGCTCTACCAACTGAGCCACTGTCGCCTCTTGTTCCCCTTGTTCTTGTTAGTCCCTTCACTTTGTTGTCCAGCCCCAAAACCATCTGGATTGGGTTCAGGTCCGGGTCAGTCCAGGTCATCTGGTCCAGCACCATCACTCTTCTTATTGGTCAAACAGCCCTTACACAGCCCTTACCGTCAACGAATATTTTTTTTTGCCGATGGAAGTTAACAAGCCAAACATCGACCGATACCGATGTTCAGGCGATGCATTGGTGCATCCCTAACAATGATCTATGGGTTTGCTACTTTTGCATTTCCTGGGAACTGTTTGATTCTCTGATCTGTTGTTGATTAGGGCTATACAAAAATAAATTGACTTGAATTTAAATAAGCTTGTTGACATTAGACTCCGGGTGCAGCAAACACAAGTGTATTATTCATTAGGTTTCTGAACAGTCTTTTGCATCAGCTCCTCCTGCTGTGAGTGAGGTCTCATTATGATCCTGAGGAAGTCGTCGCTGGTTATGACTGATTAGTTCAACAAATATAAACGTGTTCCTTGTGATGTCACAGCGTGAGCCTCTCCTCGTGCTGGATTCATGTTTTGTCTGCAGCTCTTATGTTATTGTCTAATACTCGAGGGGAATGTGAGGCTGATGTAACGAGGAGAAAACTAATCGGGAACAGAAGCAGCAAACTACATTGCAAATGGTTTACGAGAACAAGCAAAGAGCAGTGGGATTACTATAAGTGTGACCTGGGATTGGGATTTCAAGTTGCAAAAGCAGCAAAAAGATGATGAGACTTTACTTTCATGTTATAGAATGGGAAAATAAATATGAAGTGGGAAATGTACAGTATGGTGAAATGAGAGAGAGCAGAGAGAGAGACCACAGAGAGACCACAGAGAGAGACCACAGAGAGAGACCAGAGAGAGACCAGATAGAGATCAGATAGAGACCAGAGAAAGACCAGAGAAAGACCAGAGAGAGACCAGAGAAGGACCAGAGAGCGACCAGAGAGGGAGACGAGAGCGAGATGAGAGAGGGACCAGAGAGGGAGACGAGTGCGAGACGAGAGAGCGACAAAAGAGAGACCAGAGAGAGACCAGAGAGAGTCTAGAGAGAGACCAGAGAGGGACCAGAGAAAGAGGGACCAGAGAGAGGCCAAAGAAAGAGACCAGAGAGAGAGACCACAAAGAGAGACCAGAAAGAGACCACAGAGAGAGACCAGAAAGAGACTAGATCTAGACCTGAAAAAGACCAGCGAAAGAGAGACCAGCAAGAGGGAAAGAGAAATTTGCCACTCTGTCTCTGTATCTGTTTGCATCTGGTACCTGGATTAGAAGTTACATGTTTGGTTCCTGATCGTAGCATGGATAAATCTAGAATCCACTACAGATCAGTGTTTAACAAGGGACAGACATTGAATTATTGTGGTAAATGTGAGGCGGCTGTAACGTGGATAAATCCAGTCGGGAAAAGAAGCAGCAGAGTAGATCACATAAACAAGCAAAGAGCAGTGGAATTTACTATTCGGTGTGACCCTGAGATGGAAACTCAAAGTTACAAAAGCTGCGAGATGACTTGAAAGAAAGAAAAAAAAGACAGAGATAAGAAAAGTAACAAAAGACGACATGTTCAAGGATCAGAACAGTGTTTTCGACCCTTTTTGTTAATTGTCATTGACTTTACAACACACAACTTACACTGAAACTAACCAAAAAAATCATATTAGCTTGAATTAGGTCGACTTTCTGTTCTCTTAGGAGGAGGAGCAGGGTTTTTGCACGAGCTGAAGCAGTGGAAATACACAGTTTTAATGCAGATGTTTGGCAGATGCATTGTGTATAGTAGTGGGAGAAGACTAGATAGATTTCTGAATACTTTTTTGCATCAGTACAACCTGTGGAGGAGCAGGGTTTTGGCACGAGCTGAAGCAGTGCCAAAACCCTGCATCGGTGTGTAGTAGTGGGAAAAGACTGAATGTATGGGGGCTTCTTGATATAGAACCACAAGTACATTATCAATTCGATTTCTGAACACTCTTTTGCATCGGTTCATGCTGGGGAGGAGCAGGGTTTTGGCACGAGCTGAACCAGTGAAAAGGCACAGCTTGAATGCAGATGATCAGCAGAGGCACTGGTGTGTAGTAGTGGGAGAGGACTGGAGAGAAACCAGGGGAGATACATGTCTTTGGCTCTAGTTTCATACATTTAAAACTGTTTCCATCTGCAGTGCCTTAAAACGGTTGAAAATAACAAAGACTAATATATACAAGGTACATTTGTGTTTCCTGGCTCCTGGTGTGGTGTGATTTATTATTATTATGTACATTTTTATAATTGCTTTCCGATTATTTGATCATTGCTTGCTGAGCTACAAGAGAAATGAGTATTAAGATAATGTGATATTTTAGATATTTATCTTTTGTGTATTGCATTAGAGATTGCTACTTCCTGGTTGCAGATAGTTTAAAAGTTACAGTCCGGGTTGTTCGCCAAAGCAGTGTGTTTTAAGTGTGTTAATGAATAATTTTTTGTGCATTATTCGTGTAATGCATGCTAAGTTGCGTCATGTTGTGTTTGCTAGCTCAATGGTGTGAATGGTGTATACATATCTCATGGTACTTCTCTGTTTCCTGGCTCTGGTTGAGAATCACTGGATACGTTTTTTTTCTTTCCCTGCGACCAAAGCAGATTCTGTGACTTCCCTTTGGAGATGAGTTGTTGGTTTTCGAGCTGTGAGGCGCAGCTTATGGAGAGAAAGTTGTGTGAAAGTTTGGGGAAAAGGTTATGACGATGACGCATAAGTGTGTGATTCTTTGCACTGACACAGAGAGACACAGAGAAAGGCAGAGAGGGAAATGTGAATAGATCCACACTGATGCACAATATACAGTTTAAAACCCTCTTCACAGTTAGAGTAGAGACAAAATCAAGCATAACATGTAGGACTTGTATTTAACAATGACATTTAAATAACAAAATGTTTAAGGAGAAATAGTAAGACAAGAAGATCCTGTAGAACATCACTGGTTTTTAATGACTCTTTATAGTAATAACTGTCAACTGCCAAACTTGCAGGTGAACGCAGATCCCGTTAGACCTCTGAAGCTGTGAAGGGCAGGGCCTGGTTAATACTGTGATGGGAGACCTCTGGGAAAACCAGGCGCCACAGTGCATCAGCTGCGGCTGTAAAGTGCCAAACTGTGGTTGTGTCCTTAGGACACATTACCCACATTAGAATGAGTCTGGTGTGTGTGTGTGTGTGTGTGTGTGTGTGTGTGTGTGTGTGTGTGTGTGTGTGTGTGTGTGTGTGTGTGTGTGTGTGTGTGTGTGTGTGTGTGTGTGTGTGTGTGTGTGTGTGTGTGTGTGTGTGTGTGTGTGTGAATGGTTGATGGTGGTGGGAGGGGCTGATGGCACATACTGGTTGCCTCTCTTCTGTCAGTGTGCCCCAGGGCAGCTGTGGCTACAGTAGTAGTTTATCACCACCGTGTTTGGAGTGAAAGAACAGTGACATGTGAGGAGACTTTGAGGGTCCCAAAAACCACTATATAAAACCAATGCATTATTATTATTATTAAGAAAAAAATCTGAGGTTTACCTAAGTTCTGACTGTAAGTGGAAATTAATCACTTATAGAATGTGTAAAGGGTAGGAAACATGTATATATATATATATATTCAATATATATATACGTGTGTGGTTTTTTTATTGCATAGTACAATGAATAATTGATCATACAAAATAAAGACAACAACAACAAACTGTGATGCGTCTTTTCTCCACTTGAAATAAAACAGCTTGAGGAAAAAAGAAAACAAGTCTGTGCGTGATGCAAGAAATGTTAAGAAATAACATTAATTCCAGAACTAAATGGTCGACAAACACTGTTTCTGACACATTCTGACTGTGTTAAAACAAAATTCTACAACGAGACAAAGCCATTTAGTCTTATTTCCAGAGCTGATGCTTTATATTCTCATTCCAAGAGAGACATTTATTTTCTTCAATCAATCAATATTTATGTATTTATGAAAAGAAAACACTTGAAAATGAGGGAGAGTTATAGACAGACAGAGGAAAAGTTAAACAAAATGAAAAGCAGCCTCAGTCTCTGCGATAACCATGGAAACCTGGAAACCCAAGCAGCGGCCGCAATACAAAAAAGCCTCGTGCCCAAAAAAGGCATCAACTTCCGGTTGAAATGGCCCCGTGATCCAGGCTCTTAGCTGGAGGTCTTAGTCACGTCGTTCCCTCGTTCGGAGAAACTCAGTCACCAAAACACGCCGTCACTAATGTTCCCAATCCACAAAACATGTTGTTGACATTGTGTTTGGAGAGAGTGAGGGAGGGAGGGAGGGAGGGAGAGGGAGGAAGGGAGAGAGAGGGAGAGAGAGGGAGGGAGGGAGGGAAGGAGAGGGGGGGAAGAGAGAGGGAGGGAGGGAGAGGGAGGAAGGGAGAGACAGGAAGAGAGAGAGAAGGAGTTGTTTCTTTGCTGATACAGGGTCTAAGGACAGTGGTGATGATCCAGGACACTCGAAATTCAACCACTAATCTGGACCAATGGCTCTACACTGCAAAAAAACGAGAGAACCAAAATAGAATAAGAGAGACCAGAAAGGAAGTCCAAAGAGAGAGAGACCAGAGTGAGATAGACCATAGAGAGAGAGAGAGAAAAATAAGTAAAGAATCGCACAAATTCTGCAAAATATATCTTAATCTGAGCACATTCTGACTGAGCCTTAAAACAAGATTTGTCAACGTGACAAAGAAAAATGATCTTTTCTGTATCTTGCAAAAAGATACAGAAATGTCTTCTTTGGAATGAGAAAAATAGGCATCAGTTCTTGAAATAAGAATAAATGGCTTTCTCCCATTGGAGAATCTTGTTTAAACACAGTCAGAATGTGCTCAAATTAAGACACAAACCACTCTTTATTACCTCATATTTTCTCACTTTTTGCAGTGTATGTGTTTGTTATCGTTGCATTTCTTGTGTTTGTACTGTTGGATTCTCTGATCTGTATCGGTGAATTCAACGGTTTTGTAAAGTCTGAGATACTACTGTTGTGATTTAGAGATATACAAGAATACATTGAAATGAATTGTGTGTGTGTGTGTGTGTGTGTGTGTGTGTGTGTGCGTGCGTGCGTGCGCGCGTGCGTGTGTGTGTGTTAGTGGGGATGGGGGGGGAATGATGCTCTTGCTGTCAGATTTGCCCTGACCACCGGTGCTACGCGATAAAAGCAAGTTATGCAACGCTCCCATGAAGACCGTGCCTCAGAGGGGCTGATGAATTAAAGAGGAGTACATCACAACAACAATAGGCATCATCAGGTCAAACTGCAGCAGATGAACTGCTCTGGGCTCAACTCAATTCAATGTTTGTTTGTGTATAACCCTAAATCACAGCAGCAGTTTATACGGCTGTAGAATGTAGACTTGGTCCTCGTTCTACAGAGTCCTGGATCTGTAGCATGTTCATCCAGATCACTCCCTCAATGTTGGCCCTCCCTAAGGTTTCTCACTTTTTCCATTTTCCCAAACACAACTGTTTGAACTGTTTGATTCTCTGATCTGTGTTGGCAAATGGAAGTAAATTGAATTGAATAAAGTTGTTGATTCACCTACAACAGATCAGAGAATCAAACAGCTCAAACACACTTACAGAACATTGATCCATAGGGAGCAGGATGATCACTGTACATACGTTTTAAAATATTTCCATACATTTTCCAGATCCTCACTGTCATTAGACCATCCTGGATCAGCAAGAAACAGCTCAAAAATATAAAACAGTGGGAGAAAAAAAGGAACCTCTAATCTCATTTCAATCTGCAGAGACTAAACAAACAGAAAATTGCATTAAATGATTTATTAATTTGTTTTTTTGGGAAGTTTCCACTTTTAAACTGCTGGCTTCTGGTGTAGGTTGGCAGCGCTGTGTGATTGGTCGAGAGAGAAAGAGGCCGGCTTTGATGGGCTGCAGCAGATAGTCTACCAGACTGAATTTCCACAAGCTGCCTAATATTTCGTCTTTAACAATGTGTTGTATTAGTTGAAATCTTCACGAAACCTGGCCATTCACCCTTCTCTGCTTCCTCAGTAGAAGTTGAACCTTGGACCTTGTCGGACACAGAGCTGGAGCCTAGTTCTCGCTGAGACTGTGAAGGAGTTGTTTTGCTCTGCTCTGGTTTGAGCACAGACGCCATAAAAGAGTCCATTAATTTAAAAGCCTTCTGCTCATCAGGCGGGGCCTCTGATAGCGGCCTCCAAGAGCTGCATTCATTATTACTCCAACAAAAAAGGCCTTCATCATATTTGTCTCTCTCCACGATCGAGCGAGGTGTGAGAAGAGAGAGGGTTTTACTATAAACATTGTAAACGAGCAGCTTCATGTCCTGTTAGGATCAGGTTTGGCTATCGCTAGCTTTACAACCTCTTTGGCCTGATGTTAGTGGCAGATGTTACCACTTTTACAATTACAGTATGTATGAAAGTATAAACGTATCAAACTCAAGAAAAGGGGAGTTCCAGACAATAGGTGTTTTGATAGATAAAACAAGTTTGGTGGTCTCAGATATTTCATCTTTCCGTGCTTGAAATTCAAGTACCATAGATGTAATTAACAATTCAAACACAAGAAATTCATTGATAATAAACACATAGAGCCATTGGTCCATAAGGGGCAGAGACCAATGTCCATAAATGTTCATAAATGTGGTTGAGTGTCCTGGATCATCACCACTGTCCATAGACCCTCCTGCATCAGAAAGGAACAACTCTTAAAACCAGTGGGAGAAAAGTGAGAAACCTCGGGGACAGACGGGCTGTAGATCCAGCGCTGAGGCTGTAGATCCAGGACTGAGGCTGTGTAGATCCAGGACTGAGGCTGTGTAGATCCAGGACTGAGGCTGTAGATCCAGCACTGAGGCTGTAGATCCAGGACTGAGGCTTTGTAGATCCAGGACTGAGGCTGTAGATCCAGGACTGAGGCTGTAGACCCAGGACTAAGGCCGTAGATTCAGGACTGAGGCTGTAGACCCAGGACTGAGGCTGTAGATCCATCATCATTGTTAATCCGACAGACAAGCAGACGCAGAGTCAGACTCAGGGCTGGACGGCGGACAGCAGGGGCGGACACGTCACGGGATCAAATATGTCCGTCACAGAAGCACGCGTATGTTCATCTGTCTATTGTGTTGCTTCCATGTGGAGAGATTTTCAATTTAAAGCCAGTCTCTTCACTGAGAGATAAATGCTGGAGTGCTGCCCCTAGAGGTGGAAATGGGGTGTTACAAGAAGAGGACAGAGTCAGTGCTGTGTGTGGTTTAGTGCCTGTTGTTTCATCATTAAAGAACTTATCTGTTAGAGATTATTCAAAGGATTGGCTTTGGCTGTCTGATGGTCTCTCTCTCTGTGGTCTCTCTCACTCTCTCTCGCTGGTCTCTCTTTTTCCTGCCTACTTTCTCTCTGGTCTCTTCCGGACTCTCTCTGGTCTGCCTCACTCTCTTGTCTCTCTAAATCGAGATCATTTTGCTCTGTCCCATTGGCCAATTTGAGGCTGAAATTAAGATACATTTAGCCAAATTTTAAATTTTTTACTTATTTCTTATTACTTTTTGCATTGTGTTTTCGATTACGATAAAACGATTCTAATTCCTGATTTGTGTCAATATCAGCTTTATTTGTATAGCAAATTTACAACAACACCAGGTGCCCAAAGTGCTTCACAAGAACAAAAGATCAAAAATGTAAAAGAAAACTGAGATACACACAAATACCTGTAAAAAGTAAAACAGTAAATCTCCATTCGTGTTAAAAGCCAAGGCACAAATGTGTCTTTTGGGTGTAAATGAAACTACACAATCACATCTTGTCTCATTCCAATTGTCGCGTTCCATTTTTGAGGATTTGATTCTCATTAAGACTTCTCATCTATTTTCTCATCTATTATCAAGAAATATGTAAAATCAGTAAAGCAGCCCCATAAACACAAGCAGCGGTTTTCTCTCAACGGCCATCTTTGTTCTTTAACTGTGCTCAAAGTTTCTGAATCACACTAAATGACTCACCATTGATTTGAAGCCATTGGAATCTTATATTAGTACAGCTCACTCGCTTGTCCACCTGATCATCTCTTTCAAAATAGACTGTTCCGCAGCGTTGACCATACCTTTAATGTGTGAGTCATTTCCTTTTCTGTATATTCTCTTGTACCTGAGACGGTGTTGAGGTAAATGTTCCAATGTTTTCTGTGTTTTTGGTTTATGTCTGAGTTACAGCTATATCTGGTCAGGGGGAAAAAACTACATAGCGAGGCGGGTTAAATGGAGAGTTGTTTTAGTATCCAGGGTTTTTGAACCTGTTCATATGTACTTCTATGTTTGTTCTGCACCATTACTCTTTTATAATGATCTTTTATTTTTAAAATTGGAGCAGTTACTTACATTAGTTACCATAGCAACACAGTGTTTACTTACTAACCGTTAGCATTTGGTAGCCTTTTGCTTTATTTCAAGGTGTATTGGTCAGCACTAGATCATATACGGACTCGAGATGAAAGCTTTAGTTTTAGACTAACAAGTCCTTAAAGTGATTGTCTGGAGTTTGTCAGAAAGATGATTGAAAAAAACGACGCAAGCTCCCTCCCCCTTCCTTTCTGATTGGTCTACGCCTACGTTTCCGTAATACTTTTAAATGTTAATCAGAGAACACATTATACATATACATTATTAATACACATGCACAGAAGTTTTCAGAATTATTTGTTAAAGTTTTAATGAAAAAAATTATGTTTTTATGCACAAAAAAAGTGATCGTGGCAAACCCAGAACAAGCTATTATCATGAATTGCACATTATAGGACACATCTGCAGAGGATCTGATTATGGATATAGGTTCAGGATATACATAAGTACCTCAGCGCAGATGTTCAGAATTCTTTGTTCAGTTTTCATGTAGTTCCAGAGCCTAATAGAGGCTTGATTCGGAGGTTACGCGAAAACAAACTGAGCATGTGCGCAGCTACGAGCATCAGCGGTGATGATTGACAGCCCTTGGCACGACTCGATTGGTTAACCTCGACGGCATCGTGTATTCTGAGCTATAGCTAAGAGAAGGGAAGGTGTGACTTGCCCGTAATATTAGAATTAAGAAAATGACTTATTTGATATCAACATTTAAGCCCAGGAAGTCAATTTAATACAATTCCTAAAATTTGAAATTAATTTAGAGTTACAGACTATCACTTTAAGGGGGGACTGGTTAAGTTGCAGGTGTCTGAGTAATGGTTAAGGTTATGGTTAAGGGTGGGTTGGGGTTATTCTATGGGAATGGCTGCTTAAGTTTAGGCATGAATAGGTAGTTGGTTATATTTACTGTACTTCCGCTTCTGTCCCTATGATCTAGTGCTGACCAAGTTGTATGGACCAGGTTTAGCACTAAGTAAAAGTGAGTTAAGGTAAAACAAATAATTATAAACGAGTGGAAAAATGAACTTTTTGGGGGTAATTTCTCAGAATTCCATTGGTTTTAATGCGAACAGTCCAAATGACGGCTCTGGGAGTTTTAGTAGTATCAGAATTCTGGGTGTTAAATAAGATCCGTCCTCCGTCTCTCCTCTTTTATGCTGCCTCCTTGTGATCTAGGGGAAAGTAACAGTTATTCATTTGATGATTTTTGGCTCGCAGTCTGTTCCCATTGGTGAATGCTGGCGTGTGTCCTTGGGCAAGACACTTAACCTGTCTCGGCCCCGGTGTCTGTTTGTGAATGGGGGATTGGTTTCTTGATAGATAGATGATAGATACTTTATTTATCCCCCGTAGGAGAAATTCAGGTGTCCAGTAGCAGAAAAAAATTAACAAAATGTTTTATTAATAAATAAATAAATAGATAAATAATAATATAAAATACATAAAATACATAAAATACATGAAATAAATAAAATAAACAAAATAAATAAAATAAATAAAATAAATAAAATAAATAAAATAAATAAAATAAATAAAATAAATTAAATAAATTAAATATAATTATAAATATAAAAATATATAAAAATAAAATGATGCCTTGAAAAGTACTATTTAACTGGACTTTGGAACAATATTCTAATCTTGAGTTTTGTCTGTAATGGCAATATTCAGTCTTGTGTTGTGCGTTTTTACCTGTTTTTTTTGTGCGTTAGTATTCCGCCGTAATGAACCCTCTGTGTTGCTGATGCATTATTTATGTCCTGTGGTAATGTCATGTGACGCCTCAACCTTTCGTCTCCCGCTGATGTCACTGCTCCAGCTGAGCCTTACGAGCCCAGAATAAAGTGAGGAGGATTCTCACTCGCACCATCTGCCTCTCGTGTCTCAGAGAAGTAACTGAGCAGTCGCGGTTCTTCTCACCCTTCTCCTCTGTGTCACAGATTCAGAGGAAACTGAGTTAAGAATAGGAGTCGCTATAATGTGATTTGTGACCCAGAGTTTCTACAGACTGCACGGCAACAGAAGGCAGTTTTACACTCAGAGGTTTTCAGCAAAAAAGCTCCAGAGAAAACAACTCAGAACTGGATTTATGGAGAATATGAGGAGAAAGGAATCCTGGGTTATAAACCTGAAGGCGTACTATAGGAAATCAACAATTTACAGCTTTTGATTAATTCAAATCAATTCAATGTATTCTTGTATAGCTCTCAATGAACCAACTGACTCGGAGGAGCACAGGGACTCTTAAAATTGCCAACACAGATCAGAAAATCAAATATTTCGAACCAGTGGGGGCGGGTCTTGGCTCAAAAAGGGTCCATGAGCATGTGCCCTGACATGCTGCAATCTGACTCCTTGACGGTGGGGGTGTACCCGGAAAAACAATTATCTGGTGCATTCTAACTACACCATCTTTCCGCTCAAAAACGGTTTTACAGGATGGTCTAAAAGTCGGCTACGTCCTTGATGCGGTAAATGTTGAGGGGAGTTTTTTTGTTTTTTTTTCTGACCAGTTTAGTTTAGCCGCTGACGACTTTTGAATGCACTCCTGGGGCTAGTGCCGGCTAACGCATGTGCAAATGCGGCCATTTTGAATCTGCCCATGTCTGTGGCACATTAATGTCAACGGAGGAAATAGGCCTCACTTCTTCCAATAATATTTACAGTCTAAGGTTCAAACTCAAGAAATGCAATGATAGAAAACACATAGAGGGGCGACAGTGGCTCAGATAGTAGAGCATTGGCCTTTGAGCACAAGGGTTGTGGGTTCGAGCCCACCACAAGACCTTCTCCACGACTCCCACTGATGTCTGCTGTCGTTGTGTCCTTGGGCAAGACGCTTAACCTGCTTTGCCTATAAGGAGCACGGAAGTGATGTTCGCTGCTTGCCTTGATGTGTATATGTATATGCGTGTATGCATCAAACTGAAATTTCCCCATTGTGGGACGAATAAAGGACCTTCTTCTTCTTCTAGAGCCATTGGTCCAGAAGGGGCAGAGACTAATGTCCATAAATGTTGATAAATCTGGTTGAATGTGTGTCGTGGATCATCCTCATTGTCCTTAGACCCTCCTGCATCAGCATTTTATTGGATATTCTTGTTTGGTAGTTTTGGTATAGAACAAAATTAGCAGTTTTGCCTGGATTGAAACAGAACCTGACCAAAACTAAAGATTAGTGCTGTCCAACGATTAAAATATTTAATCGCGATTAATCGCATGAATTTCATAGTTAACTCGCGATTAATCGCAAATTAGTCACACATTTGTATCTATTCTTTATGTCCCTTGAATTATCATTTTAATACTACTAAAAAGTGAATAGGCGTGCTGTGTGCAATTGCTTTTTTTAATATTTTGTAAATTTGTTCATGTAAATACTCTATGCTGTTTCTCTGTTTACTTTTGGTATATCTATGACTGTATACTGTTTGCTTGTATTGCCTTTTTTATTAACCCCTCCCCCCCATCTCCCACTTCCTGTCCCCCCCCCCCCCCCCCCTCCCCCCCGTCCTATGTGCCCTTCTGGGTTTCTTCTTTGGCCCCCTGTATCTCCAACTACATATTTTTTGTAATCTCTGTCTACAATGTATCTGAACTAGTCCTTTTCTTTGTTTCTATTTTTATTTTTATTTTATTTTTTAATTGCGCGATAAAAAAAATTACGCCGTTAATATTGATTTGCGTTAACGCGTTAATAACGCAATATTTTGTACAGCACTACTAAAGATCGATTTGTGATGTTATATACAGTATATCCATATCCATCCATCTGATATCTATGTCATTCACTAGTCACTTTACCTGCTGATATTGTTACTAATGTTTATTCTGCTCATATTTTCCGCTGCTAAAGTACAATATACACATCTGTAAATACTTCTGAACCAAGTGCAATTATAGCTCCAGAGTAATGTTATATTGTCCTTTTTTTACTGACAATTTTAATTTTATTTTCTATTATCTTAAATAATAGACTGTTGGATGTGTGCGTCTGAGTCTTTTTTCCTTCTTTCTCTGCTGTAATGTGCAACGATGACACTGATATTTAGAAGGAATATCTTAGCTTATCTTAATTACCTTTTGAGGATCATAGCTTGGAGTAAAATAACTGTATATTTAAAATGAGGTCTAAGAAGCTATACAGTAGTTGCACATCCGTCAGATGGGAGCAGCTCTCCTTTATAATAATACGATGTTCTGCATGTAATATTCTCTCGTTATGTGTGCTCATTATTTTGTCCAGTATCGGGTTCTAATCCACTCGACTTATTACAAATGGTGAGTCTGGAATTGAGTGTGTAAACAAATGATATCTGAGTCAAAGCAAAACCAAGCAGACTCAGATTTGTCTCTGAGGCGGTGTATTGATATTTGCACTAATGGTAAAGTAATGGCCTCCCTGCAGCGGCGGCGGGACGCGACCATTTGTACTTTCGGATGATTCTTTATGTGGAAAGAAAATCTGTGTTCGATTGACATTTTCATGTTCGTTCCCTTTTCTCTGCGCCAGAAGAAACAGATTGCTTTTGTAAAACTGTGTTGAGCTACTTTTAATGGACTTCTGCGGCACGTTCGTCGAATTTAGAGTCCAACGGCAACAGGAAAGGCAGGTTTATTTGTGTAGCACAGTTCATACACAAGGTTCAAAGTGCTTAACAAAACGAGTTGCTATACATTAGCATTGGCTAATTCTTATTCCAGGTCCACCGCCACTGGCCCGGGGTGGTATTGCAGCATGTCAGCGCATGTCATTTTCAAAAATGTTGAGCCGGGACCCGCCCCCACTGATATTTACATACAACATATAAGCACATGTACAGATACACACAGACATACAGACATCCATCCATCCATCCATTTTCTTCCGCTTCATCCACTGCCGGGTCGCGGGGCAGCAGCCTAAGTAGTTTATAAAAATACTTCTGCTAAACTTCTTCTCCCACTTTTCTCTTCTCACATTTCAAAGTGAACATATGCCCATTCTCTTGGCCACTCATGTGAGATCATCCCTAAATGCTCCACCACTTATTACCACAAACACACACACACACACACACACACACACACACACACACAGGCAAAATCCCAATCTGCTCAGTGCGAAAAATAGCCTCTTTTGATTGGCTCTTTTGGCTCTGGCTGTCTCCCTGAAGACTGATCCCAAAACTCATCCACTTCCACCAAACAAAAATAAATGTGAGCTTTCTCTCCCTTCTCTCTCTAACAGCTCATCTCTCTATCTCTGTCTCTCTCTCTCTCTCGCTGTCTCTCTCCTCTCTCTCTCTCTCTCTATCTGTCTCTTTCGCTCTCTCTGTCTCTCTATTTATCTCCTCCATCTCTCTCAGCATCACTCTCTTTCTTTCTTCATCTCTCTCCCCTCTCCATATCTCTCTCTTTCTCTCTCTCTGTCTCCCTACCTCTCCATCTCTCCCTTTCTCCATCTGTCACTCTTTCTCTCTCCCTGTCTTTCTCTCTCTCTGTCTCCCTACCTCTCCATCTCTCCCTTTCTCCATCTGTCACTCTTTCTCTCTCCCTGTCTTTCTCTCTCTCTGTCTCTACCTCTCCATCTCTCCCTTTCTCTATCTGTCACTCTTTCTCTCTCTGTCTCTCTACCTCTCCATCTCTCCCTTTCTCTTTCTCTGTCACTGTATCTTTCTCTCTCCATTTCTCCCCCTCCTTCCCTCTCTTTCTCTCTCTTCATCTATCTCTTTCTCTCGTCCCCCCTCGCTCTCTCTCTCCCTCTCTCTCGCTCTCTCTCTCTCTCTCTCCCTCTTCATCTATCTCTTGTCATCTTTCTCTCCTCCCCCTCCCTCTCTCTCTCCGCGCCGCGCGTCACGTCACAGTATGCGCAAGCAGCGTCGCTCCATTCATCACCATTTTACTACCCGCGCTCGGACTGACTCGCTGCTTCTCTCTTCTTGACACTCTCTCTCTCTCGGATTATCACTGTGTTCTTTTTATCACCACCACCACCACCACCATCATGCTGGAAGCGGAAGGTACAACTCGCGAGCAAAAATATCCATACATACACATATACACATACATGCAAGCGCCCCTACATATCATATGATTGTACTGTACTAGTGTCTGACTCTGTCTCAGTCTCTCTCCCATCACCTACATCATATCTGCACGGGCTGGCTCTGTGTTTATGCATTACATTATCTCTCGTTTATTCCTATTCTTTTACATTACGGTGATTGGTTGATAATTGAAACCTATGGAGGTATTTGCAGTCCTCGCGTCTCTCTATGACCTTAACATTGTTAGTTTCTTACAGACGTGTAGTGACGCTGGTGTCCTGGTGCAGGTGACGGTTGTATAAGCAGAAGCGGCGCCTGTGTTTTCAATTCATCAATGAAATAAATAAATAAATAAATAAATAAAAGGCACACAGAGAGCGCCGCTCCAGGATCTAAAACACAAAACACTCCAACTCCCAGAATTATGAAACTGTACATGAACTCCCAGAGCAGTCATTTTGACGGCTTCCATTCAAATCAATGGATTTCTACGGTTTTAGGTTTTAAAATGAAGCAATCCGTGTTTAAAGAGCACCCTGATTTTAAATTCGAGTATGATGAAATATTATTGAAATAGGTTGTTTTTGTGTGTGACTGTTACGTTTATTATTCTCAGTAAACTATAAATAAATTGCATTTGAGAAAGAGCCTGTAGACCAGAACTCCCATTCAGATACAGTTATATATGATTTGTATGTTATAACTAAATAATTCTGTGTTTATCTTTAATACATGCTAAAACTCGTTAACGAAATATAGCAAAACTATGCTAACTGCATGCTGCTTGTAAACAGTGTATTGCTATGGTAACTAGCACTGGCTCAAAGCCGAGATTGCTCTGTACCAGTCTTGGACCAATCTTGGACTAATCTTGGACCAGTCTTGGACCTGTCTTGGACCTGTCTTGGACCTGTCTTAGACCAGTCTTATACCAGCCTTGGACCAGTCTAGAACCAGTCTCGAACCAGTCCGGGACCAATCTAGGACCGAGATAATTTCATAAACACAAAAACGTAGAGACAAACTCTACATATAGAAACAGTCACAATATTTTGAAGACTAAAAAACACACATGAGTAGCGTAATCGCACTTCCAGATCAAAAACCCGTCAAATTGACTGCTCTGGCAGTGGCGTGAACCAAAGCCTGTGTTTGTGCTATTCCCGTCCGTGATGCGTGTTGCGTCTTTGTCTCTTTGAATTATTTACAAAGTTGTGTGATCCCCGGAGGGACATGAAGGTGGGACGCGGACCACTTTGCTGCTGATGGGAACCGAGCTCTGAAGCAGCTAATAATAGGTTTACAGTTAGTTCTGCATGAAATATAGGAATTAAATATTAGTGTGGGATTTAGACTGGAGCAGGCTGTTTCGTCATGCAAGGAATTAGTATCAACGATTTTGGTTGTTGATACTAATTGTTGGGCGACAGTAGCTCAGTTGGTAGAGCATTGGCCTTCAGGCCTGAAGGTTGTGGGTTCAATTCCCACCTCTGCACCTTCTCCACCGACTCCCACTGATGACTGCTGTCGTTGTGTCCTTGGGCAAGACACTTAACCCCACTTTGCCCAAAGCCCCCACTGAAAGATCAAGGCTATATGCTCACACTCAGAGAGCAGCCGTCCTCCTGTGGACTCACCACCTGCAGAGGGTCAGTGAGGGGCTGGTGCTATGAGACTTGGGTGGCATCTCTGATTGCCACCCCCCTGACCCAGAAATGGATTAAAGGGTAGAAAATGGATGGATGGATTTTGGTTGTATTAATTTAGTATTTTGAAAGATTATTCCCATGATACCAGTTTGTTGTCCCATATTTCATTGTGTGAAAACAGGGGGAAATACATATGCAGCCAGCGAAGGTTCAATTTGGTAGACGTCAGCCAAAGGTAACCCCTCCAGGCCGGTTCTCATCCCCAGCCTATCGCGCTGCAAACGCCCCTTCCAATCACCGCACCGGCCAGGCAAGCCGCTTAAAAGCGGAGAAACTCCCACTCTCTGCCTTCTCGAAGCCTCGCAAGCCCTCGAAGCCTTGCAGAGAATCGTCTGGAGGAATCGTTTTCGTCTACTCACGCTACTCGGCGCGACCCTGGCGTCCTCCGTCTGGCTGCTTGTGGTCTGGTCCCTGCACTGGTCTGCTCCTCCTCTGCGTCCCTGCACCTGCTGTGGTTCGCATATCTCCTGCTCTCCTCCTCTGCGGGCTCTTTCTGCGGGCTGCTCCGCGGGGCCCTCCGCGGGTTTCGTGCGGCTCGTTCCTCGTGGTCTGCTGCCGCACGCAGAAGGTCTGGCGATGCCGTGCGTGTCCCTGCCTCGATTGGCGGTGCCGCGTTGTCCCGTTGCTTTTCCCAAGTCTCCTGGCATGTGAGTACAGTGAGTGTGCTGACCGCGGACAGATTAATCCCGGAGTTTTGGGCTGCAGGCGATTGGTTTTTGCCCCGCGCACTTGACTGCAGGCGCCAGTTTTTTCGCCCCGTGCTTGGTCTGCAGGCTCCGTTTCACATGTGTTTGAGCTAACCGAGGGGCAATGCATATTAAATGGCATCAATCTCTATCGTCTGAGGGATATAAGAGGAGCAAAGTGCATTAATTCAGATTCATGTTCTGCCACTTGCAGTAAAACCATGCATTTAAATAGCTAGCTCGCTGGTATTAAATTAGGTAACTAAACTGCAGTTGTTGCATTTTGAAAGTGCAGCAGAATGAAAAAGGGCCCAAGGTGAATCTGCAATGGGTGTGAAGTGGTGTTGGAGCTATGAACGCATGGATCAGTGATCGTTCATGCGTATCTGCCATAACCAAAGCAGCCGCTGCCGCTCCGCGGGCTCCGCGGGCTCCCAGGCTGCACCTGTCTCTACGGCTCGGCTCCTTCAGACGCGTACGTAACCTGGCTCACGGAGTCAAGCGGCGCACGCTGGCGTGACACGTCTGTTTGTTCGTATGAATCGCATCGTGGTGCTGCTGCTCCCGCTAATGCTGCTTCTTGTACTGCTACCGCTACTGCTGCTACTGCTGCCGCTGCTGCTTCATACTGCTACTGCTGCCGTGCTGCTGCTGCTTCATGTACTTTGTCATCTCTCCTCACTTCGCTTCTCTTTCTGAAACACTAAACAGCTACAACATATCCTACCGCTGTGGCTTCGATACAGGTTTTTCGCCGTTGTTATCTACGGATGCTGCTGCTGCCGCGGCTTGATACAGGATTGTTGCGTTATTATCCGAGGTTACTGCTGCTGCCGCTGCTGCTACTGCTACTGCTATTGCTGCAACCCACTCTCTCAGAAGCTTATCCTGCTTCTAATGGACGCAGCCCGGCTGAGTATGCCGCGCTGCGCTGGACTCGCACCTATGCTCCCAGGGTCGCTTCGGCGGTCATGCTTCATCTCTCTACTTAATCTTCTGATTCTATCAGATGCAGCTGGCCGAGTGGCTGCGCTGAGCCGTCAATCGGACTCCTAATCAAAGGCATCCACACCTGTATTCTTCACTCTTCTGATCGCAGGCTCCCCATCATGCTGCCCATCCTGCAGCGGCTCTGAGCGGCACTGAACTCCGGCTCTTCTTCCAAGTACACGTCTGCCCTCCTCGCAGCATCTTCCTGCTCGCCTTCTATGGCTTCTCTGCATAAGCGTTTCACTACTGCTCACTCACCCTTCAGGCGGTCCGAGACACGGCTTTTCCCGACCATCCTACTATCCTGATTATCTACTCTCCAACCCAAGATTCTAAGCGTAAGGACGCCTGCAACTTCAATGGCCCTCTCCGATATGTCTCTGCCCCTACAGGTCTCCGCTTCTACACGGACGTGCCCCTTCCGTGGGTTTTGGGGCTTTTTTCCAGGACCATTGGGTTGCCGGGCCGTGGCCGCTACTTTCCACCGGAGCATCTCCTCTGCCCTACACGAGATATTCCCAGTGGTCGTGGCCTGCGCGCGGCGGAATCACACCTGGCAGAGAAAGAGGATCTCCGTCATGCGTGATAATCTCGACTTCCAGGAGTTCCGACGCCTCTGCCCTTCTGCCAACCCATCACCATGCCAGATCCCCTGCATGGAATCCCTCGCCCTGGACTAGTCCCTCCGTCTCTTCACCTCCTCATCTCCTCCGCTGCATCCTACATGAAGATGGGTCTCTCACCTTCCACACTGAAATCATACAGTTTCGCGTGGAAAGTCTACTCCAGCTTCTGTCACGCCCACTGCATTCCACTCATTCCGCCCTCTGCTGTCACGATCCATGATGCATTACACTCGCCTCCGCTCTCGGAAAGGAGATCTCAACGGACCGTCATTTCTTACCCCTGATAACCTCCCTATGTCCCCCAACTGGTTCAGAGCCCAACTCAAGTACGTACTGCTGCTTTGTAATCTGTCTCCCCATCTCTACACAGCCCACTCCTCTCGGATAGGCGCCGCCACGCGCGCCGCGTCACTGGCGCTCGCCCATTCCGCCCTTCAGCAGCTGGGCCGCTGGTCATCATCGGCCCTCTCCTCATACATCAGGCCTGACACCTCGACCATCCTGGCAGCCCAGCAGCTTTTGGCATCTCCATAAAACACTCGCTAAACTCCTGGTGGCGGCTGCAGCTGAGTATCCGCAAGTTTGGTCACAGCAAATAGTGGTCACAGTATATAGTGATAGCGGTCACAGTATATAGCGATAGCGGTCACAGTATATAGCGATAGCGGTCACAGTATATAGCGATAGCGGTCACAGTATATAGCGATAGCGGTCACAGTATATAGCGATAGCGGCCACAGTATATAGCAAAAAATGGTTAGCGCATGATGGTCGTCAGCATATAGCGATAGCGGTCACAGTATATAGCGATAGCGGTCACAGTATATAGCGATAGCGGTCACAGTATATAGCGATATCGGTCACAGTATATAGCGATAGCGGTCACAGTATATAGCGATAGCGGTCACAGTATATAGCGATAGCGGTCACAGTATATAGCGATAGCGGTCACAGCATAGAGTAGTCTCGTCGTTCTGTCCCCTCCAAACCAGGCTGCAAAAAACTCCATCAACACAGCTTTTTGGGGATTGGCATGCTCCTTCGCATGGAGGCCCTCCGCTCTGAAGGCCGCACCGGGGCCTAGGGCGCCAAAACCTCCTCCTAAATAAAATACTCAAAAGCTTCTTGTTTCACGTCTCTCCAAATTGAAATGCAGCCAGCGAAAGTTCAATTTGGTAGACGTCAGCCAAAGGTAACCCCTCCAGGCCGGTTCTCATCCCCAGCCTATCGCGCTGCAAACGCCCCTTCCAATCACCGCACCGGCCAGGCAAGCCGCTTAAAAGCGGAGAAACTCCCACTCTCTGCCTTCTCAAAGCCTGCAACCACCGCCTCCCCTCCTCCTCCTCTTCACCCTGCCTTCAATCTGCCTTCAACCTGCTTCCCGCTGCCAAATGCCGCCACCAGTGACTAGGTACCGGGGGATTGGCACGCTCCATCGCAGGAGGCCCTCCGCTCTGAAGGCCGCACCGGGGCCTAGGGCGCCAAAACCTCCTCCTAAATAAAATACTCAAAAGCTTCTTGTTTCACGTCTCTCCAAATTGAAATAAGTATGCTTTTTGAATGGCAAGTTTGTTTGTATAGCACATACACAAGGCAGCTCAAAGTGCTCAAAAAATAAGGTAGAATCAACCACATAATGCACAAGAGAGGGAGAGATACAGAGATGGAGAGATTCAGAGGGAGAAAGAGAGACAGAGAAAGGGAGAGAGAGAGAGAGAGACAGAAAGAGATAGAGAAAGAGAGAGAAAGATACAGAGCTAAAGAAAGAGACAGAGAGTGAGAGAAAGCGATAGAAAGAGAAAGAGACAGAGAGTGAGATAGAGAGAGAGAGAAAGAGAAAGAAAGAGACAGAGAGAGCGAAAAAGTCAGTATTAAAAAGAGTGAAGATACAGTCCTTCAGTTGTTGCAGCTAAACAGAACAGTTTTTAATCTGGATTTGAAACTTGTAGCCTGTCTCACATTTTCAGGAAGACTGTTCCAGATTTTAGCTGCATGAATCTGAAACGCTGCCTCCCATGTTTAATCCTGACTCTGGGACCAGCAGGAGACTATACTCCCCTGAATCATTTCTCTCTCTCCCCTGTCCCTCTGCTCTGGGTCAGTGGGTCTAACCTCCAGGTGAGCTGAGGCCACTGAAAGAAAGAGAGATGAAAAAGTGAAAATAGAAGCAGCGTATCAGTCTCCGGCAGGTTAATGAAGGCGATAGGGAAACAGGAGTGGAGTGTTAGCTTGACCGCACACGGCGCTACGCTAATGAGACTGCAGCTACAGTTTTAATGAGGTTATGGCACATCTGGAGGAGAAGAGCGAGACGAGAGACGGAGCTTTCACCCGGAAACAAGCACGAAATGTTGATATATTTACCGTTCGTCTGATGCAGAAGCCGAGTGTGAAGAGAGAAGGATTTTAAAATGACTGTCTGTGGAATTTGCTATAAAAATGTACATATTCTTTTGTAATACTTGATTATGTCTTTGCACGCAACATGATCAAAGCAGATTTGAAGTACCATGTTAGACACGCTTTTGTTTGTTTTGTCTTGTCACCCATTGTGCCAAACAGGAAAAGTAAATATAGTAATAATGATAATAATGATAATAATGATAATAATAATAATAATAATAATAATAATAAATACATTAAAAAAGGCCCAGGTTAGCTTGAATTCACAGATATCAATTTTTTGTCAACTAAACATTTTGAGGTTCACAATTATGACTATTTTCAAATCTCTGCCGAAGTGTTTTTTTCCTGTACTTGTCTGGTGCACACTGTGGACTCTCGCTTCCGTCATCACCGTGTGTGGAATGATTGGAGCAATATCTGAACTCTGAACATTGTAAAGTTCTTTGGGTGGCCGTGGTCTGTAAAATGCGCTATATAAATAAACATTACTTACTTACTTACATGTATTCCAATGGGGTTTTACTGCAAATGGCAAATATATTCTGAATCCGGGTAGAATTACCGTCATTTTCTGGCTTCTTTTTCCACTTCTTTGAACCCTGCGGCTTATATAGCAATGCGGCTAATATGTGTTATGTGTATTAATCATTGTAGTAGAGTTGGACTGTTTTTATGGACTTATTATTTTGACTTTATGAAGTTTTATAGCTGTAGCTGTACACATTCTTGCTTACACATATATATATATATCCATACATCCATTTTCTTTCCCTTAATCCATTTCTGGGTTGGGGGGGCAGCAGTCAGAGCTACACCCAGTCCACACAGCACCTGCTCCTCACTGATCCTCCTGCAGGTGGTGAGTCCACAGGAGCCTTGATCTTTCAGCGGGGGCTTCAGGCAAAGTGGCAAGTGTCTTGCCCAAGGACACAACAACAGCAGTCATCAGTGGGAGTCGTGAATTAGGTCTTGTGGTGGCCTCAAACTCACAACCTTAAGGCCCAAAGGCCAATGCTCTACCAACTGAGCCACTGTCGCCACATGCATATTATATCAGCTTGTAACAAACCTTTTTTTTTACCTCTGATGTATTTGTACTTGGACATCCCTCGTCTAGATCATATTTAATAAGAACCAAACTATCTGTTATGTCATTTACAAAGCAGGACCATGTCTTCTAGTGGTTTCATAATCACGTCCGTATCTTGGCTCCAGTGTGAGCAGAACATGTAAAGATTATGTGATTTCCTGCGTGGTCCCTGTGGTCTGCAGAGTGGGCGGCAGCGGGGGGCGGACGTGTGTAGGCTGCTCGTAGGCTCTTGTTTTAACTGATGTGGATTCAGTTTTTACACTATTTCAGTCGCTCTATGTTTGTGAGCCTCTGTTCTCTCTCTCTGTGTTTAGAGCTGGGAGATAACCCACAGAGGAGCACATCAGCCTGGTTTAAGCGTAGAATGATACAATTATTACGCATCATGTTTTGTATTTGAGAATGTGACTATTCACTTTGTCATTTTATACTATGACTAATAATAATGCGTCTTTATTAACTAAATTTATGGTGATCTATTAATATTTATGGACATCTGCCCCTTAAGGACCAATGGATATGTGTTTGTTTTGTAAAGTACACCGACATAATACTGATTTAGGGCTATACAAAACTACATTGAATTGATAGATGGATGGATAGATAGATAGATATAGATACTTCATTGATCCCCGTAGGAGAAATTCATACATTATAAAACGGTTCTAACTACTGTAACTAACATGTTTAACTATGACACATCATTTAGTTTTAGATTCAGATATGTTCAAACTCAAAGTGGTTCTGAAGTGTATTTTTGATCACAGTAAACTATACTTTGTACTATTTTTTTTTAATCTCCGATCCATCGGGGGGGGGGGGGGGGGGGGGGGGGGGGGGGGGGGGGGGGGGGGGGGGGGGGGGGGGGGGGGGGGGGGGGGGGGGGGTCTTCGGGGGGGGGGGGGGGGGGGGGGGGGGGGGGGGGGGGGGGGGGGGGGGGGGGGGGGGCGGGGGGGGGGGGGAGGGGGGGGGGGGGGGGGGGGGGGGGGGGGGGGGGGGGGGGGGGTGTCCATTCCTGAGTCGGGGGGGGGGGGGGGGGGGGGGGGGGGGGGGGCGGGTGGGCGGGGGGTGGGGGGGGGGGGCTGTGGGGCGGGGGGGGGGTGGGGGGGAGGGGGGGGGGGGGGGGGGGGGGGGGGGGGGGGGGGGGGGGGGGGGCTGCTCTGTCAGCTCTGTCAGCTGCTCTGTCAGTGACTACACAGCCTTGATATTTCAGTGGGGGGTTCAGGCAAAGTGGGTTTAAGTGTCTTACCCTAGTACACAACGTCAGCAGTGGTGCTCGGTGGAGAAGGTCTCATAGTGGTCTTGAACCCAGGACCTTACGGCTCAAAGACCAATGCTCTACCAACTAGGCTACTGTCACCCCTGTATTTATTCATTCTTATTTTTTTGGTCTGTATGTTTTTGTTTTATCTCGCGTTATTTTTGTGTTATTTTTGTGTTATTTTTGAATGTTGATGTTTTTGTCTGTACTGTTGTTTTTAATGAATCAAAAACTATACTTGGTCCGGTACATGCTGCGGTTCTTTCCCTCACCTGGATCTTTCCCTCTTCTGCCTCCAGTGAACGGGATGCCCGGGAGTCAGCAGTCCACCCCTCACTCCGGAAAGTCTCCCAGCCCTTCCCCCGCCAGCCCCAGCAACCTCAACCAGCGCCGGGTAAGAGCCTGAGTCTGTCTGCAAAACATAATTCACCTGTTTCTGCCAAGACGTACAGTGCTGTCTGCAGAACCAGGCCCACATGGTACTGATACCAGGAGAGCCATAACAACAGAGGATCAGAGGGGTTATTCAAGTTTATTTGAATGGTGCCTTTTTGTTTTAGTCAAGATTATACTGAAACATACTGTCCCTTAAATATCCTCATGCTCTTGAAAATTCCCAGTTAGTTCCTGTTATTTTCCATTCATTCCCAGTGGTTCCATTGTGATAAGTGATCATATCAAAACTGGACAATGCCGCAGACTTCATAAAGACGTATGAAGAATAGGGTCTCAAAATCCCGGGAATTTTCCAAGATTGAAACTTTCCATGGGAATTAATGGGAATTTACGGGAATCAACTGAGAATTTTAAATAATATATTTCAATTACGTTTTGTTTCAATATAATCTTGACTAAAGCAAACAGGCGCCATTCAAATAAACTTGAATATTCATGGCCAGCAGGGGGTGTGGTCTCAAAAGCCACAAGGAGCAGTGGCCTTGTGGCTTTTGAGACCACGCCCCCTGCAGGCCATGTGTCTTCACCACATGTATTAGAGAATTTCACGATAATGTAGGGAACTTTTTCTACATTACAAATTAATCTGTCGACATTTCTGTATAAAATCTTGGGTGTGAGACCATTTCATTAAATTACAATTGAGTACCAGTTATTGAATATTTCCAAAATTCCCCAGCTTAACTTTAACTTTCTGGAAATGTACCAGACATTTTCCACCCGTTTGCAACCCTAATGAGAATCTTTCAGCCTGTTTTTAGATTGTGTTTATTGATAAAAGGCCTGAGCAGAATCAAATAAACAGCAGAAGAAGAAATCATTGGTAACAAACTCTCTATTATCGCTGTTGATTCCAAAAATATACTGTACTGTGCATCAATTACTGAAAATAACTTCATTCATTTGTTAATTCAAGTTATAGAAAACTGGATTGCACTTTACTTTTTGGTGGAAACAGGGTTTGAATGAGTAGTTAGTAGTTAATGGTAGAAGTAATAATAATAGTAATGAGTTTAGGTTGTATTTTAGTCTATAATGTTTCTTTGTATGTTTCCAGGAAAAGGATAAAATCATGAATGAACTTAGACCGACAACATCTTAGACCAGTCTGAGGATGTGTCTGCTCTGGGATGCTCTGGGATGCTCTGGGATGCTCTGGGATGCTCTGTGATGCTCTGTGATGCTCTGTGATGCTCTGGGATGCTCTGTGATGCTCTGTGATGCTCTGTGATGCTCTGTGATGCTCTGTGATAGGGTCGAACTCGGGCACAGATATTTCTATGTTTTGCACTCGTGTTTAGCATAAGCATAACCTGCACTCATCAAGCTAGTGTGTAGCTTGTGTTAAAGCTACACACTATAAATGTCGATATTGGCGTAAACTTAGTCGGATTTGGTGAAAAGACCGTCCTCATGCAGCGACCGGCTAGCTAATAGCGCTAACACAGCTACTACTGCGGCTAACGCTGGCTCAAGACCGCGGCACACCAATCTATTAAAGAGACAACGTTCCATCCTGCTTCAGGTCTCACCGATTCAATTCTATTCTGTTATTTTTGTACAGCCCTAAATCTCAACAGCAGTCGTCTCGGCGGACTTTACAAAGTTATAGATTTGCCAACTACAGATCAGAGAAATCTGAGGTCCAGGCCAAAGTTTTGTGCATTTGTTTAACTTATTAACTTATTTTATCATTTAAATCATCTATGAATTTGATATAAGTTTAACCACATCTGTCCAGACGCAGTGTGGATGTACATAATGTTCCAGAAAACATATTTAAACAGTTGTAAATGTGTTTCTCTTGATATAATAGTGTCTTATTAGTGCGCAGAGGGAAATTCATGACCAAAAACGCCTTCTGCCGATCGCACAAACACACAACGAGACACAACTGAACCACCATAGACGCTCCAGCCTTCAGATTGGTGTGCCCTGGTCTCTGTGCTGCAGTCCCATCAAAAACATCCATATCCAAAGTGTTAGATAAACTTTATTGATCTCACAATGGAGAAAATGTAGTCCCTGTTCGTCAGAGCTGAAGTCCAACCAATTCAAGAGTTTAAATGACCATGAGAGAAATGCAATAATAAGGTTGTTGTCGATTTGGTAATTTATAAACGACAAGGGCTGGGTTCACTGAGATTTGCAGATGACAGAGATTCTCTGATTCCTGCAGTTTGTGGCGACCCTTAAAAATATTTAGTTTCCATGGATCAGTCCAAAACATGTGACGTCTTTACATGGGACCATTTCACCAAAGCATTTCTGTTGTAAAGCCAGCCCTTTGTCGATGAAGAGATGTTTTTTATAACCAAAATCTGTCGTTTTGTACTTGTTTTTCTGCATGTTTTTACTTTATTTAACTAGATACTACAAAAAAACATTTACAACCAGTAAGGGCATTAGTTGAGGAAGGGGTATCTCGTCTTCTTGGTAGACTTGGTTCTTCTATACCAGAAAATGGTAAGGTAAGGTAGTGTGGTATCTATCTATCCATCCATGCATCCATCTCTCTCTCTCTCTCTCTCTGGCTGTAGATTCGTTTGACAAACTATCTATCTGTAAATTCAAGCTAACCCAGGCTCAAGCTAACCCAAGCTAACAAATTAAAACAGCATAAAATGTCCTAATTGTCTGGTATAGAAGATCCAAATAACTTTGTAGTGACATTAGTAGAACCAGGAGAGATGGTGGAAACGGCTTTAGCACCGTAATCTTCCGAAAGGAGCATGCAACTCACACGGCTTCTGAGTTCTGAGTTCAAGCCAAGGTCAAGGACTTCAAAGACTAATCCACTTCAGAAGCCTTTAACGTGAGATTTAATCAAGCTAACTGTACGCCATGCTGATTTTTAATATCCTCTTTAAGACCTGTGACGGCTCCTTTCCCCTTTGCTGTAAACAAACACCTCCATCTCTCTCTGGTCTCTCCCTCTCATCTCTTTCTCTGGTCCCTCTCGGGTCTCTATCTCTCATCTCTCTTTCTGGTGTCTCTCTCTCCTCTCTCTCTCTGACATCTTTCTGGTCTCTCTCGGGTCTCTCCACTTGTCTCTCTCTTCTCTCTCTCTGGCCTCTCTTGTCCCTCTCATCTCTCTTGCTGGACTTTATCTCTCTGGTCTCTCTGTCAAACACCTCCATCTCTCTCTGGTCTCTCTCTCATCTCTCTCTGGTCTCTCTCTCTCATCTCTCTCTATCTGGCCTCTCATCTCTCTCTGGTCTCTCTCTCTCATCTCTCTCTATCTGGCCTCTCTCTGGTCTCTCTCATCTCTCTCTCTGGTCTCTCGCTCATCTCTCTCTGGTCTCTCGCTCATCTCTCTCTCCGGTCTCTCGCTCACCTCTTTCTCTCTGGTCTCTCTTATCTCTCTCTCTGATCTCTCTCTCTGATCTCTCTCTCTCTGGTCTCTCTCTCTGGTCTCTTTCTCTGGTCTCTCCCTCTTATCTCTCTCTCTGGACTAATATCCTTTTTAATACATGCTCCTTCCCTCTTCGTTGTACTGTAAACAAACACCTCCATCTCCGCTCTCACCTTTTCCAAACGGGAGAATTAGCTCGAGACGACGCTGCGTTCTTTCCTGCTGACAAAACAGCTACGGCGATGACGAATAGCGCAATTACTATTATTATTTTTTATAAAGGTTGAATGAATCCAAGAATCGATGTGTGTCTGGTTCGTACGTGGCTCTAAACCAGCCGAGCGTGGAGAATGCGTTCACCGAGTGTGGTGCGAGCTTTAGTTGGAGAATATAACCATAGAAAATTAATGGTTGTTTATTTTTTGGCCTTGAGGCTTTGGATTCTTGATACGTTGCTGCTGTATGAAGGTCAGATGTGGGTTTAGCTACAGTGGAGCAGAAGCTGGAGCAGAAGTGGGGCATGAATGCAGAGAGGGCTGGGGGAAAAGGAGGAGGAATATCACTCAAACTGCTATTTCTCTCTGCTTCTGCTCTAAGACGTGATCCTGAGGCAAGTTTAAGCAGATTTAGTGGAAGCGGTTTGTGACTAAAGCAATGGGTAAAGATGTCCGTTTGCTCTGTCTCTCTTCTTAGAAAATAGATGTTAAGCAGTTTTCTGCTTGTTTTGGTATTTCAGAATATGTATTGGAGCTGCAAGAATGGGAAAACAAGTCTCTCTTCTTTCTCTCCTCATTTCAAATTTTTGCCATTGGTTTAAATATTCTCACAAATCTCATTAGTGGTGATTATAACATGACGAGGGGCAAAGTCATCAAATCATAAAAAGATCAACACCAAAAACAGAAAACTACATATGACAGTAAAAAACATGTCTATTTTAATCAATGAAAGACCTAAATTAACGTGTATTTTCCGGCTGATAAAAAAAAAAAAAAAAACAGTTTTATATAGCACTTTTTCGGACACTCAAAGACGCTTTACATGTCATTATTCATTCATTCCAAACGCAGTGGTGATAACTACTACTGTAGCCACAGCTGCCCTGGGGCACACTGACAGAAGTGAGTTCACACACACACCAGACTCTAGGTAATGTTGGTGAAGTGTCTTGCCTAAGGACACAACCACAGATTGGCACTTTACAGCCGCAGCCGCCCCACTGTGGCACCTGGTGTTTACAGAGGTTAGGTGTCTTGCCAATACAATCTATGGTCTTGCCACGAGTCGGTGGAGAAAGACTTGTGGTGCACTCGAACCTACGACCTTCAGGCTCTCCCAATCCTCTACCAACTGAGTCACTGTCGGCCTTAAAAAAAACTTACATTTTGCAAGTTTGAATAGATATTTATTTTATTTTATATATAGTTGCAGACTCTGTGTAGAAACAGCTGTGTAAAAAAGCCTCTTCATATAATCCCCGTCTCTCGTCTGACGCTGCTTTGCCTCCGCTCCGTGTGGTAGATTTTAATTTAGCGTTCCTCCCCCCGTTCTCTCCAATGAAAGGGCATTAGCGACTCAGAATCTGCCGTGTAAATTAATTCCAAGCTCCTTTGAGAAGCGAGCAGCGAGATTTGTTAAATTACACCCTTCACACAGACAAGGTAATGGGAAAAAGTGAAATATGGAGCAGGCATATGTGTGGCAAGCCCGGGTCCTTCGCTTTCAATCACTGTTTTTCCTGTGAGGTCTTTGCTAAAGTTGGTATCTGTAACTTCAAAGCCTCTTTTTAGATCACCTGGCCCTGTACTGTAATTTCAACTATGTATATTTATGTATATGGTATCTAATCACGCTTGGCATAGAAACCAATGGTAATACGTCAATTCAATTCAATTATCTTTATTTACAAAAAAACGTCAAACACATTCTAATACCTTGTTTGTTAGTCGTATTATATATTTTGTGGTTTGTTGGTCATATTATATCTTTATACAATCCCAAACCATTTTCTAAATATTCACCCATTGACATTTTTTTGGTGAGAAATAGTTGAACTAATGGGGAGAGTCGGTTGAGGATTTGAATACATTTTGTCCAATCAGAAAGCAGCGTGGTAAGCCTTCAAAATGTCTGTATTTCAGTTACTTTTTTGTGTGAAATTTTGGCAATAGATTTTTAAATACATTCATCAGTTAGAGCGGGCTTCAACTTCCTGACTGGACAAAAAAAGTAAAAATATTTGCCATTGGTGCAAATATTCTCACATATCTCTCTGATGGTGATTATACCAAGACGAGGGACTTTATATCCATCCATCCATCCATTTTCCGGGTCGCGGGGGCAGCAGTCTAAGCAGAGACGCCCAGACTTCCCTATCCACACACACTTCCTCCAGCTCGTCCGGGGGGACCCCAAGGCGTTCCCAGGCCAGCTGAGAGACATAGTCCCTCCAGAGTGTCCTAGGTCTTCCGCAGGGCCTCCTCCCGGTGGGACGTGCCCGGAACACCTCCCCAGGGAGGCGTCCAGGAGGCATCCGGAACAGATGCCCGAGCCACCTCAACTGGTTCCTCTCGACGTGGAGAAGCAGCGGCTCTACTCCGAGCTCCTCCCGTGTGACTGAGCTCCTCACCCTATCTCTAAGGGAGCGCCCAGCCACTCTGCGGAGGAAGCTCATTTCGACCGCTTGTATCCGCGATCTCGTTCTTTCGGTCATTACCCAAAGCTCATGACCATAGGTGAGGGAGGGAACGAAGATTGACCGGTAAATCGAGAGCTTTGCCTTTCGGCTCAGCTCCCTCTTTACCACAACGGTCCGATACAGCGACCGCATCACTGCGCACGCTGCACCGATCCGCCTGTCAATCTCACGCTCCATCCTTCCCTCACTCGTGAACAAGACCCCGAGATACTTGAACTCCTCCACTTGAGGAAGGACCTCTCCACCCACCTGCAGAGGGCAAGGCACCTTTTTCCGGTCGAGCACCATGGCCTCGGATTTGGAGGTGCTGATTCTCATCCCAGCCGCTTCACACTCGGCTGCAAACCGTCCCAGTGCATGCTGCAGGTCCTGGTTCGTTGGAGCCAACAGGACAACATCGTCCGCAAACAGCAGAGATGAAATCCTGTGGTCTCCGAACCGGACCCCCTCCGACCCCTGGCTGCGCCTAGATATTCTGTCCATAAATACAGTGAACAGAACCGGTGACAAAGGGCAGCCCTGTCGGAGGCCAACATTCACCGGGAACAGGTCTGACTTACTGCCGGCAATGCGAACACAGCTCTGGCTCCGGTCATAGAGGGATCGGACGGCCCTCAGCAGAGGACCCCCGACCCCGTACTCCCGGAGAACCCCCCAAAGGACACCCCGGGGAACACAGTCGAACGCCTTCTCCAAATCCACAAAGCACATGTGGACAGGTTGGGCGAACTCCCATGAACCCTCGAGTATCCGATGGAGAGTATAGAGCTGGTCCAGTGTTCCACGACCGGGACGAAAACCACACTGCCTCTCCTGGATCCGAGATTCGACCATCGGCCGTAGCCTCCTCTCCAGTACCTTGGAGTAGACCTTACCGGGGAGGCTGAGGAGTGTGATCCCACGATAATTGGAACACACCCTCCGGTCCCCCTTCTTGTAGAGAGGGACCACCACCCCGGTCTGCCACTCCATTGGCACTGCCCCCGATCGCCACGCGATGTTGCAGAGACGTGTCAGCCAAGACAGTCCTACAACATCCAGAGACTTTAGATAATCAGGGCGGATCTCATCCACACCCGGCGCCTCGCCACCATGGAGGCTGCCAACCACCTTGGTGACCTCAGCCAGGGAGATGGATGTATCCGCCCCAACATCCTCAGCCTCTGCCTCTGTAACAGAGGACGTGACGGGGGATTGAGGAGAACCTCAAAGTATTCCTTCCACCGCCCGACAATATCCCCAGTCGAGGTCAGCAGCTCTCCACACGCACCGTACATGGTGTTGGCAAAGAACTGCTTCCCCCTCCTGAGGCGCCGGATGGTTTGCCAGAATCTCTTCGAGGCCGACCGATAGTCATGCTCCATGGACTCTCCGAACTCCTCCCAGTCCCGGGTTTTTGCCTCTGCAACAGCCCGGGCCGCGGCACGCTTGGCCTGCCGGTACTGGACAGCTGCCTCAGGAGTCCCCCGAACCATCATGGCTCGATAGGACTCCTTCTTCAGCCTGACAGCATCCCTTACTGCCGGTGTCCACCACCGGGTTCGGGGGTTGCCGCCGGGACCAGCACCAGAGACCTTGCGACCACAGCTTCGTGCCGCCGCATCGGCGATTGAGGCAGAGAACATGGTCCACTCGGACTCCATGTCCCCCTCCTCCGCCGGGACCTGGGAGAAACTCTCCCGGAGGTGTGAGTTGAAAGTCCGTCTGACAGGGGGCTCAGCGAGACGTTCCCAGCAGACCCTCACTATACGCTTGGGTCTGCCAGGTCTGACCGGCTTCTTCCCCTGCCAGCGGATCCAACTCACGACCAGGTGATGATCGGTTGACAGCTCCGCCCCTCTCTACTTTACTTTATATAATCAGTAATTTTTTAGATATACACAATGTACACGATGGGTCACATGGTCAAAAATATGCATTCTCTAACGATGAAATACAAGTCGGAGTAGCCTTTGCGAATAAAAGCGTCTGATTGGTCAATCCATAAAGAGCTCATATTCGTATTATTAAGACAATATGAAAACAAAAACACCAGAGTCACATCCGAGGGGTCTAAACCACAGATTTTTAAAGCCCAAAATTGTGACTGTGACACAAACGGTGACTGAGCATTAGGAGTACTCACGTTTACATGGAAGTCAATAGAAGCTAGAGCGAGTTGGAGCCAAACTTCGTCCATGAGCACTTCCCCATTGGGCTGTTTTGAGCTAGAGGATCGCATTGTCCATTTATATACAGTTTACAGTATATGAGTATGTGTCAGACTATGACATTTCAGCTCGGGTTTGCCCCTATCTATTTCAACCGTACTATACAATATATCGAGGAATAAAGAATCCCTTAATCTTAATCCTAATCTCATTGTCTCTGCTCTCTTGTAAACGCAGTGATAAGCACAGGATGAGCTCGGCACAGATATAGCCGCCCGATCGCCTGTAGCACACACATTCCCATTCATATATTCAGTGTGTGTTTCAAATGACCCATTTTATGAATCTGCAACAGCGGCGAGAAAAACGGACAGGCCGATGGTACTCTGAATGGATCCAGGCCGTTACTATGTGTTACTATGGGTTACTAAGGGGAACTATGTGTTACTATGGGTTTGCAAAGGAGTCGAAGTCTAGTATTTAGATTAATAAATATGCAGTTTTTCAGCGACATGAATGAAGTCAATCCGTCTGAAAACACTGTGCGACTACGCTAGGTCTGTTGGTGACTCCTCTCTCTTCTCTCGCTACTTTCTCCTCTTCTCTTGCTACTCTCTCCTCTTCTCTCTTCTGTACACTCTCTCCTCTCCTCTTCTCCACCCTCTCTTCTCTCCTTTCCTCTCTACTCTCTCTCCTCTCTCTTTCTCTCTCTTCTGTACATTCTCTCCTCTCTCTTCTCTCATCTCTCTCTCCTCTCCTCTCTCTCCTTTCCTCTCTTCTCTTCTCTCACCTCTCCTCTCATCTCTCTCCTCTACTCTTTCCTCTTCTCTCACCTCTCTTTCCTCTCCTCATACTCTCTCTCCTCTCTTCTTTCTTCTCTCATCTCTCTCCTCTTCTCCCTCTTCTCTCACCTCTCTTTCCTCTCCTCATACTCTCTCTCCTCTCTTCTTTCTTCTCTCATCTCTCTCCTCTACTCTCACCTCTTCTCCTCTCCTTTCCTCTCTCATCTCACCTCTCTTCTTCTCTCTTCCTCTATCTCTCACCTCTAGACCATTCTGTGTGGAGTCTGCATGTTCTCCCAGTGTCTGCACAAGTTTCCTCCAGGTGCTCCAGTTTCCCCTAGCACTAAAAAACATGTACATTTGTCCCCCGTAACACCCTCTCAGACCCCCCTCCTGCTCCCTCTCTCTCTGGGACCAGGACTGGGACTTTCCTGGTTAAACAAAGGTGAATAATGAAAAATGTTCGCCTCAGCCTCTATACTCTGAACCCACTCAATGAATGAATGAACCAGCTCCGTTTTACACAGTTACCTAATCACACAGCCTCAGCAGCCTGCATACCGCACCTAAAGGATCTTGCTTTAGTAAAATAAAGACTTTACCCACTGCCTCCTCTCATCTCTCATTCATCTCCAAGGCCTTGAGTTGCATGCTCCGTCCACACTCATTCATCTGCGTGCGTGTGTGTGTGTGTGCGTGTGTGTGTGTGTGTGTGTGTGTGCGTGGGTGTGTGTATGAATGAAAGAAAACGGTTTTATTTTGTATCATGATCATGTCATTAACTGTTTTAATTATGTTTATGCCCGTGATATAGTCTTTTAAATAGTTTTTGTCTGTTTAACACAAGGACCTGTACCATATATTGTTTTTAAAAGCCACAGTAGGAGTTTGCAGGAGTCAGAGCGACACAGTAAATATAGCATCGTTTGGGTGCGTACCGATGTTCCCCGGGTCCGATGTTCCCCCACTTCTATAGGCGGGGGAACATCGGACCTGGGGAACATCGGTACTTCGCGTATTAAAAAGTCCCGATGTTCCCCGGGTCCGATGTTCCCCCGCCAACAGAAGTGGGGGAACATCGGGACTTCAACAACGAGACTAGTCCCGTTGTTCCCCGCGTGCGCCCTTTGATGTTTGATGTTTCCTCCTCCACGAAAGATGGCATATGATCCGTGCCAACTTTTGTGAGAGAAAAAATACTAACTAGCCTAAGCAAAGGAAGGTTTCTCACCCATCATCTGTACTTCTTAGCAAGTTTTCCCGACGTTTCGTCCTCAACCTGGGGACTTCTTCAGGGAATGAATTCTCGGACCGCGCGTTGGAGATTTATAACCTATGGGTGTGGTAAGCCACACCCTAATCCTGATACTAACTCGTAAACAATCTCAGGTCTGCTTGATGTAGAAGGGAGCAGGTCTAACGACCCTGCTGAGGCTAACGACCCTAACTCATTAGCATGTCACAGACCTATTGTCTGCTGGGATGCTCAAGTGGAGTGCAGGTTTCACCCCTCCTAACTCATTAGCATGTCACTGACCTTGTCCCAAGTTAGGGCGTTGTTTTTAGGATGTCGTCATAGATGCGAGGCAAAACAAATCTTAACCCTCCTCCTCTGTTAAGAGAAGGTTTTTGTTTCCTCACAAAAATGGCTTCTTTCACCCCTCTCTCAAACCAATTCTTCTCCCGAGCCAGAATTTTAACCTCTGTGTCCTCCACCGTGTGGTTGGAGGCCTTGAGGTGGAGGTGAACAGCCGACTGTGGCCCACTAGAGTTTTCTCTACGATGTTGGTAAAGTCGTTTCTGTAGAGTTTGTTTGGTTTCTCCAATATAGTGGTCAGTGCACTCCTCTTCACTACATTTAATTGAATACACCACATTGCTCTGTTTGTGTCTGGGTGTTTTGTCTTTGGGATGCACTAATTTCTGTCTTAACGTGTTGAAAGGTTTGAAATACACAGGGATTTTGTGTTGCCTAAAGATTCTTTGTAGTTTCTCTGAAACTCCCGCCACATACGGTAAGGACACCCCTCTCCTCCTACTTTCTTCTGTCTGTTGGACTGTGTCTCTGGCCTTTCTCGTCCTTTGGGCTTTAGTAAAAGATCACTTGGGGTAGCCACATCTGGAAAGTGCTCTCTGAACATGTTTGGTTTCTCTGTTCTTTCCCTCCGAGCTAGTGGGGACCTGGTGGGCTCGGTGTTGAAGCGTTCTGAGCCCACCAGGTGTTGCGAGGATGAACGGAGGGAGATATGTTTCCAAAAAGAAAAGGTGGTGGAGCTAATTTTACTTTTCTTATCTGCAACACGTTCTTATTCTGAGGTGGTAGGTTGTAAAAATGTAGTTGGCTACTACAATGCGAGATCTACAAGGCTTATAATATAAAGTATTCAGTAGCCCTAGACTAGTTATGAGCGAAAGCCGCTTGTTGCTCCATTATCCGCGCGCAGCAATAACATGTCTATGAGCGAGGCCCGCAGTCGGGGAACACCGGGCCCTCCGGCGTTTGGAAGGTCCGATGTTCCCCGGGTCCGGTGTTCCCCGCCCCGGGGAACTCCGGACCCGGGGAACATCGGGCCGACCCCGCATCGTTTAGCCACATTAGCAAGTTTTAACTGGAGCTAGCCCTCTTAGCAAAAGTAACAAAGAGTTAGTTATAAGATTTAGCCATTGTTAGCCATAGCAGTAAGGATTAGTTTCAGGGTTAGCACATTAGCAACAGATATTTTGTTCACATTGGCAGAGTTAGCTCGAGCTGGGCAGAATTCCAAGATTTAGCTCAAGTTAGGCATATACCAAAAATTAGCTTGAGTTAGCCTCATTAGCTAGAGTTAGCTCAATTAAGGCACATTTTGCAAATGTTTGCCCAAATTATCCCTATTAGCTCAAGTTAGACAGAATTACAACCACTAGCTAGAGTTAGCCAGAGTTAGCTTTAGGTTTATGGGTTAAACAGGTCACCGGTAAGGGTTAGCCTGTGTTTTTAAAGTTAAACAACCCCATTAGCAAACATTTATGAAGCGCACATCAGTAAAAGTTAGCTCGAGCTGGGCACATTTGCAAAGGTTTTCCCAAATTAGCTACATTATCAAACATTAGCTCCAGTTAGCCTCCGTTAAAAAGATTGAGTCCGAGGGTGTCACACAAGCTTTGATTTTCCTGTTTCTCTGACAGTAAAATAAAAATAATCAGAAAACACAAACTTTTAACAACATTCAAATCTGAGTTTACAACATATCTGCACTTTGATACAACAATATTTACAAAAACAGAATCGTGTACAGGTTCTTTCAGGCAGTGACGGTGGAAAACTGTAGTTGTAAAAGATGTAAAACTAATTCAGTTTTTGTAATTCATTCATTTTTGTAAATACCGGAAGTTTCCATCGTAGACTCGTTCTGCATGTGAGTTGCCAGCGTTTTGTCTTTGTTTATTGTTGTTAATTTTTATGTTTGCATTTCCCAGTCATGTGTTCATTCATATGTTTGTGTGTTATTAAATTCATTTTCATTTCATAAAGTTTCTCGTGTCTTGCTTTTTTGTGATCCATATTTGTCTCCAACATTCACTCATGGCATACATACCATTCATACACATTATACATACCATTCATACACATTATACATACCATTCATACACATTATACATACCATTCATACACATTATACATACCATTCATACACATTATACATTATACATACCATTCATACACATTATACATTATACATACCATTCATACACATTATACATTATACATACCATTCATACACATTATATGGAGGGGACAGATGCTAACGTTACCGTAGTGTTAGCCTTAATGTGTAGCCAGCAACATACCCTCAACAAACCAGTATCCGGGGAAATTCCAAGGTGACCATGGCTTTCAGCAGCACTCTCTGCTAAATGTCTGTAAGTTAGAGTGGAGTAGAGTATTGTAGAGTAGAGAAGAGAAGTGTAGGGCAGAGTAAAATAGAGTAGAGTAGGGCAGAGTAGAGTACAGTAGAGTAAGGCAGAGTACAGTAGAGCAGAGTAGAGTACAGTAGAGTAGGGCAGAGTAGAGTAGAGTACAGAAGAGTAGGGCAGAGTACAGTAGAGTAGAGTACAGTAGAGTAGGGCTGGTGGAAACAGGGCTATAGTCCTCACTCATCTGCTTCACTTCGGCCACAAATTAATCTAATTTTACATAATTATAAAAATGCTTGTTCATTTAAATGAGCCGCAGACACAAACACAGCATCGATCTGTAAAAACCAACGTCTAGACACGATGTCATCACTGAGGATGTCATCACTGATGATGTCATCACTGATGATGTCATCACTGATGAGGAACCAGTGTTTCTGCTGTTTTTTGGTGAAGGAAACTAAATGAAAACCTTTATCTTAAAAGGAGACGTGCTAAATGGACCTTTCTGACTGGTCTGTATATAGACAGACAATGCTAACTCCCTAGGTCTGTCACCCAATAGAAAAGTGCTCATGGAGGAAGTTTTGTGCCATCTCGCTCTGGCTCTTGTTGACTTGACATAAGAAAAGTAATCTCCCCCAGCTCAGTAACACACACAGAAAGAGAGAGAGGAAGAGACTGACAGACAGACAGACAGATACATAGGGAAGACAGACAGATGGGGATAGATAGTTTGATAGATGGAGAGAGAGACATGATAGACAGATAGATAGATTAAAGAGAGAGATGTAGGTAGGTATACAGTATAGACAGATACATAGACAGAAAGATGCTATGGACAGACCACGGCCACAGGTTCTCATTCTCTTCACACTCAGTCGGAGCAGCAATCTTCGGTTCCAACCAGGTCACACACAAACTCTCTCTCAGTGACTTTTTATAAAATATGCACCGCTTGTGTTTGCACCTTTTCCCATAATTATTCATCTCTGTTTCTCGTCAGCTTCACTCCAGGTCAATCTCTTGCGACTTCATTCTAATTTATATGTAAAAGACAGAACATAGCTGCTGCACGGGTAAAGAAATAAATAAACAAGTAGAGTCCAGGTCTGACTCACTGTGAGGTAGATATAGAATGCTAGTGTGTGTGTGTGCGTGTCTGTGTGTGTGTGTGTGTCTGAGTGTGCGTTTGTGGGTGTGTGCGTGCCCAACATACGGATAGCGTGGTCGAAAAGATGCCAAATCCTGCTAAATCGATAGCGCCCAGACCGGTGTTATCTGTGTGTGTCTGTCGCTCCAGCTGCCACTGCCTTCACAAAGGTTCAGCTAAGGACTTGGCACAAGACAAAGAGATAAAAAACAGACTAAACCGCATCGTTTTACCCCAAAAAACAGCAACGAAAGAACGGACGGAGAACCAGCATTTGTCGCCACATGTACAAAAGGGAAATGTCAATGTTGTGAAGGGTTTTATGAAGATTAAGAGGAAAAAACAAAGAGATTATTATGGTAAAAAAGGTATAATCTAAGTAGCTATAAAAGTATGGGATGGTTTAAAGCTGGGGGACCTACATTTAAAAGGCACACATTTAATAAAATCTATCCAAGTATATGTAGCTGTACCTCCAGGAGTAGAATAGAGTAGAACCAAGTAGAGTAGAGTAGACTCTACGCATCATGGGAGCTCGTCCACTGCGCAGAATCGGGAGGACCAGACGATGCCCAAATATAGGCGAGTTCCGCTAATCTCCCGGTCTCCCTGAAGTCCCATGCGCTACCGAGCACAAGCCATTCATTTGAATGGGGCGCCATCTTGGATCACCGGGGCTTGGCTACTTCTCACGGGCTCCGTTAGCGGCAAAGGAGATGGCTAGGCTAAATGCTAATGACTCACTCGGGCGCATTTCATACGTCACGGTAAACTCAGACCCAATCGTTTCAATCTGCAAAAGAAGTTAACCCCTCCCACCTGTTAATGAAGCTCAATGGAGCACCTCCAGACCTGTAATGTAATTAGTACTATGGTGTGGTAGGACCAGGCTAGTTCAGTTATGCAAGCTCAATACACATGTCCTACAAACAGACCATACACCACTACTTGAGACGCTCTCCCCATTCTCTCCCCCTTGTTTTCTCACCCCTCCATCTCAGCGTATATATCTCTGCAGCTCAATCTGTCTGTACATTTTCACACATAAAGGTTCAGACCCTACAGACAGACAGGAAGCGACCATACATGGGCCTCTGTCTCCTCCTCTCCTCTTTGCTCCAGTTTCCATGGCAACTGCATTTTGTTTCCAGGAAGGAGAGCAGCAATAGGAGGACGGCAGAAGAGTGCTAGATTTCCGATAAAGAGCCTCTGATCTGGGACAAGTGCAGCGAAAGTGAAAAAGGACACAAAAAACAAGTCATTATTAAGTCATTAGGGTTTTAGCTGCAGCTGCTTTTCATGTTCTACTGTTGTTCTATTACATTCATGAGAGATTTCCTGTGTTTTTTAACTAAGATTAATACTGCAGCAAAGTGGTGCAGTGGTTACATGTAGTAGTTTGCATGTTCTCCCTGAGTAAATGAATACTGACGTGTGAAGCGTCTTTGAGCATCCAAAAAGAACTGTATAAAACCAATGCATTATTATTATTATTATTATTATTATTGTCATTATTATCATTATTATCACTCTTACTATTACAATTTATGGGGAGGTTAAGCTTTAAGATCATACCATCATTTTAAATAGGATGTTATATAATAAACTATTGTGGCTAATAATGCCAGGTTATATTTCAAACTGGCAGTGCGGTGGTTTGAGTGAGAGTTGGTAAATATAAACAGAGTGGAGTGGAAGTGTTGGAAGAACATCAGCTCTACATATTTTTATGTAACAGAGAGAAGCTGAGTCACCGACACCTGCAGCTCAGACTCAGACTCTCGGATTCTGACAAATCAGTTTTTAACCACTACAGTGTTCCCTCTTCATTATAGACTGTTCCATCTGTGCTAATGCTAGGATATTAATGCTAATGCTAGGACGTTAATGCTAATGCTAGGACGTTAACGCTAATACTAGGATATTAATGCTAATGCTAGGACGTTAATGCTAATGCTAGGACGTTAATGCTAATACTAGGACGTTAATGCTAATACTAGGGCGTTAATGCTAATACTAGGACGTTAATGCTAATACTAGGACGTTAATGCTAATACTAGGGCGTTAATGCTAATACTAGGACGTTAACGCTAATACTAGGATATTAATGCTAATGCTAGGACGTTAATGCTAATGCTAGGACGTTAATGCTAATACTAGGACGTTAATGCTAATGCTAGGATGTTAATGCTAATGCTAGGACGTTAATGCTAATGCTAGGACGTTAATGCTAATACTAGGACGTTAATGCTAATACTAGGACGCTAATGCTAATACTAGGACGTTAATGCTAATACTAGGACGTTAATGCTAATACTAGGACGTTAATGCTAATACTAGGATGTTAATGCTAATACTAGGACGTTAATGCTAATGCTAGGACGTTAATGCTAATGCTAGGACGTTAATGCTAATACTAGGGCGTTAATGCTAATACTAGGACGTTAATGCTAATACTAGGACGTTAATGCTAATACTAGGACGTTAATGCTAATACTAGGACGTTAATGCTAATACTAGGACGTTAATGCTAATACTAGGACGTTAATGCTAATACTAGGACGTTAATGCTAATACTAGGACGTTAATGCTAATACTAGGACGTTAATGCTAATACTAGGACGTTAATGCTAATACTAGGACGTTAATGCTAATACTAGGACGTTAATGCTAATACTGGGACGTTAATGCTAATGCTAGGACGTTAATGCTAATACTAGGACGTTAATGCTAATACTAGGACGTTAATGCTAATGCTAGGACGTTAATGCTAATGCTAGGACGTTAATGCTAATGCTAGGACGTTAATGCTAATACTAGGACGTTAATGCTAATACTAGGACGTTAATGCTAATACTAGGGCGTTAATGCTAATACTAGGACGTTAATGCTAATACTAGGACGTTAATGCTAATACTAGGACGTTAATGCTAATACTAGGACGTTAATGCTAATACTAGGACGTTAATGCTAATACTAGGACGTTAATGCTAATACTAGGACGTTAATGCTAATACTAGGACGTTAATGCTAATACTAGGACGTTAATGCTAATACTAGGACGTTAATGCTAATACTAGGATGTTAATGCTAATGCTAGGATGTTGAATTATTTTGTATTTCATTTTTATTTAACCAGGGAAGTCCCATTGAGTTTAAGAACCTCTTTTTCAAGGGTCAGCTCTAGATCATATACGTAATCGGGATGGAAGCGGAAGTAAATATAACCAACTACGTATTCATGCCTAAACTTAACCAGCCAATCCCAAAGAATAACCCCAACCCACCTTAACCCTAACCTTAACCATCTTACTCAGACACCTAAAACTTAACCAGTCACCATTTAAGGACTTATTAGTCTAAAACTAATTCGAAAGTAGAATTGTTACCTCAGGTTTCGTCCCAATTCCGTATATGATCTAGTGCCGACCCTTTTTCAAGGGAGTCCTGTTTAATGCTAATGCTAGGACGTTAATGCTAATGCTAAGATGTTAATGCTAATGATACCTACCTTCCTTCCTACTTTCCTACCTACCTATCTACTTATTCACTTCTCCTCCTCCTGCCTCCTCCTCTTGCCTCGTCCTGCTCCTCATCCTCTTCCTGCCTCCTCTTCCTTCCTCCTGCTTCTCCTGCATCCTCCTCCTGCCTCCTCCTCCTGATCCTCCTCTTCCCCCTCCTCCTCCTTAATTGCTGAGGTCACGTTGAAGGATATTGAATCATGATTAAAGATTTTCTGGGGATTGCTGGGATTATCTCCATCACCGTCCAAAAAACATTTCATCGCAAATGTCTCACGTGCGGATTATTGAGAAATGGAGCCAATAGACTCAGCTCGGTCTGGCCTGGTCTGGTCTGGGTTCTTGTCTTTCGAATCGAGGAAGTGGAGAATTTGGTTTTCATAAATGCTGATTGAAATGAAAGACCAGAGAGAGACCAGAAAGAGACCAGAGAGAGAAAACAGAGAGAAAGAGAGAGACCAGAGATACAGTAAACAAGAAATGTTGAGAGACCACACAGTAAAATTGACAGAGTTGTTTTCGACTCTTATAGAGTCAATTTGACTCCGTCGTAGATATGTATAGGTCCCACCCTACAGAGAGTAGATTGTACTCTGCTCCAAGAGCACATTTTTCAGAGTTAAATTTACTCCATATGGAGTTATAACCTCACAAACATTAACTCCACAATGAGTGAATACAAATGAACTCTGTATGAAAAACAACTCTTTCAGAGTCATCTGAAATCTTAATAGAGTCAGCTTAGTTTACCTCCATTCAGAGTTAATTCCCAAACTTACTTGTTCTTATCTAACCTTTATACAAAGTTTGAGGACAGACGGGTAAATTACAAAATATTTATTGCAACATATTTTGTTCACACTTGTATCAATGTAAAAACATTCAACTTTTGTTTTTGTAAACTACAAAATAGTCAGCATAAACATAAAAACTCATTTTTACACGGAAGACTTTTTTTCCCCTGACCATAACTTTACAGAAGATGACAGTATGGAACAATAAACCTTTTGTTGTCCTCCATGTTGTGTGCCATTTGTAAGTCAAATGGTTTGGGATAGGAAAGAACAGAGACATCAATAACACTATGCAACTCTTCTCTCGGTACAGACACAATGAAAGCATACACATGTTCATCAAAACAAACTGTTTCTAACTTTGTAACTATTAAGAAGACATTGTCATCCTTCACCACAATATCTTTGATTTTTTCAAAAATGGGCATGTCATTTAACACTGCACTACATATCACCAAGTTGGTTCGAAACTCAGTTCCGTAGTATTTGGCCCATTTCACAGACCAGACAGTTTTCGTAAAGGACAAGCTTAGAGTACAAGACAACTGTTCCTTGGCAGGAAAAGAAGAAACTGATTTCTTTTTACCTGGGCCAACAATCAACCTCTCCTTAGGAAATCTCTGCCAATGATAAGCCATGTAGTTCTGATGCTTCTTTGCTAAACTCCAAGTCAAGTTTTTGAAACATTTCTTCTGCTGTTTAAAATATTTGTGCTTACCCTCATACCGCATACACCATACATGAATTAATGGACCTATGTTTTGTATGCAGCGGGGATAATGAATCATTGTGTGGTGCTTTGGTAACAGATTTTTTCCAGGAAACAACCGTTTGAAAAGCTGATGGTGCTCCACAATCAGATACTTCAAGTAGACAGTCATGCCTTTGGTCAAATATGGGGCAAAGACTATGTTGACAATCTGGAGCAGTAAAAGTAATAGATTCCAGTGCTCATCATTTCTCTCAACAACATCACCAAACATTAGAGGAATGTTACGGAGCAGACACCAGGCCTGAATGGCATTAAGGCCCAAGTCATTGCTTGCATTCTCCAGTTTTAGAGCAGATGGTTGATTCCTTCGTTCTACATATCCATAATTGAAAGACTGAATTCTATCACTTATCTCTTTAAAAGAGATAGACTGCTCAGCAATATACTGAAGAGTGAGCTTTACCTCAAACTGTGCGACGCCTTCCAAAATGTCATGCATAACATCGACTGCAAAATTATCAACTATGTGGAAGTATTGGAGAGAGTTGAGTAAACACTCACTTTTCACACCATATACATGAGACAGATCAGGGGAGGCTTTTATGAGCTGACAATGATCAGAATGCAACTCTTTAGTTCTTAAACGCATGTTTGGGTGGTCTTCAGTAAATACTTTCTGATAGTCTTCTCTCTCCGTTAGGCAAAAACGACAGCAATATTTGGCACTAAAGGACTCCACATAGCCAAACAAACCATGTAGTCCAAGATTGTCACCTGTGACTTGAAAAATGCTCCCATTAATGCGCCCACCAAGTCCAGGTACATCAATTCCATCTACTTCCAAAATCTTAAGATCATTTACCAGAGGCTCAAGAATGGTTGCAAAACCATATTTTTTAATATCCAGAGTATGAAAAAGCATACATAAATGGATATTGGCAAGGCATGAATTGTATCTTGGTGGGAAGTTCCTTAAGGTAAAGTAAATTGCACCAAGTTTGTGTGAGCCTTTTTTAGACCCCAAAGGATTACATGGCTCAAAATCATCATAAAACAATTGTAACTGAAGAGATGGAGTGTCCTTGGAAAACAGGGGATTTTTCTTAAAATAGGTCCCATCTCTTAAATCTGAATATAGATTTGACCTTGATTGAACTGACGTAAACATGTCAATGGCACTAGACTGTTTTAGAACTGATTGAAGTGTAAGTAAAACTGGAATGTAAGCCAATGTATCAGTAACAAGGATTTGATCAAATGTGCCAGTGTTTTTGTTCCATCTGTTGTCAAACCTGGAACCAATGGCTTTCTTTACAGGAGCGACTACGCCCCATTTCTTAGAAAAATATTTGCGTCGCTTCTCCACAGAATTCAATTGTGTAAATGGATTGGAAATATAACCCAGTGTTTTTTTAACTTCCTGAACTGTTTTTACATCACTTAAACCACTTAAAACTGTTTCCTTTATCTGATCCTGTATTCCGTTAACAACTTCCTCCAAAGAGCAAACTAGGTTATGCAAATTTTCTTGACCAACCCCGACAGACTGAAGCTCTGCCACAACAGAAGCACACATATTGTGAACATACTCTCCACTTTTTGAACTGGTGTGTGAAACAAGTAGATCGGGTTGCACAACAGGTGCTTCCACATTAACATCTACTATCAAATCATTACTTCCATAGCAATGGTTAATATCTGAAATGTCAACATTGAGAACACTGTGCTCATGCACCCTTTTCATATGTTTACGAAATCCAGAAAAAGTTCCAGAAGTGTGTGCACACCCGGCTTCACCGCATTTTAGTCTCAGTGTCCTTCCAGGGCATAGTCCATGCATCAACTTCAGATGTCTTACCAACACATTTGTGTTAGAATGGCGTGACTTGCAAATAAAACAAATCATGTCCATACAATGAAAATAAAATCAATCAATCAATCAAAAAGTCTTTCAAGGCTACTGCAGAAATCTTGATCGGAGCTCAATGACACGAGGATTTTCTCTGACGAGTCCAACATCAATATTGAAAACGGTGGTCTGTATGAACGTGTACATGTTTCGGAGGGACTCACTGAACTCTGTGCCAAAGACAAAATGGGCTTTGAATAGCTCATCAAAGGCCCCAAGTGAAGTTGTTGCTCGGCAGGGTATGGCAATTTTGTCTATGACGATGAAAAACCCATGGAGGTTGGTTCTGGATGTTCCAATAGCAAGAAGGTACGGCTGACAGGTCTGGACAATGGCATCTAAATGTCCCTGAACACTGTTCCCAGTCTGTGGGAGAAGAAAAAAAGTAAACAAAACAATTGTACATATGGGACTGAGGTTGTACAAAAGACACGTGTTGCACCCGTTATGTATGTTATTGTTAAATGATTACTAGTCCCTTGTACCCAGAATTTCAATGGGAAGTGTGTGTGCACCCCGTTTGAAATAAAATTTAAATGTAAACGTTATCCCCGTGGAGTATTGTGTCCCCAGTTTTCCTAGTTTATTTTACTATGCACAGCATGTGTTGACCTCAATACGAATATGGATCGAATAAGTTTGTGATGTGCCCATAATAAATATATCTGGATCAAACACTTCCTTAGAAAGTGACTACAAACCTTTAGAAACCTCACAAGGTGTTCTATTGCATGTGTAGCTGATAATCTCCCGGGCTTTCTCCGGCCTTGGGAAGTAGGGGGGAGCAAATAGACCAGCAGCAACAGCGAGGACAAGTCACTGTCCCAATCTTTTTGAAGGGAAAAAACATAGCAAAAAAGAGCAAACTTAATTGGCTTATCCTCTTCAAATTGCGCCAATCAAAATATTTACAAACACACTGCAGAGACATCTAATCCTGCACAGTGCGTGTCCCTCATGAGATTGTAACTAAGTGCTAAAGCATGTCATTATTCAGTTAAGTTGCCTTCAGTGTTTTAGTAGATAACACTGAAGCCAAATGTCCAGCTCTTAAATTGGACAAAAACATATGAAACTGTATATACACTTGTACTTTGTAATGTTAAACAACAATATTACATACCCTCTATATCACCATTTTCTGACTGAGGTGACTCTGCTGTGCGGATGAGTTCTTTGAGTTCAATGCTGATATGTGACAGGGTTTTACTCTGCTCAATAGTCTTTTCCTTGAACATTGTTGGCCACCGTTCAAGAAGTTTTGCTGAAGTCTCTTCTCCAAACAGCAGAGCAAAGTCTTGTTCAATCTGGGGATGGGTGACAAATGTTTCAACTTTATAAAACGCAGAAATTCATAACTAGCATAAGTTAAAAGTTATATAACTAGTCATTACACATAAAACTTCAGAATCAGGGTAAATTGAGAATTTGACTTACCAGGCCCTTAACATCAGCAAAACGAGTAAATGTTGACAGCACAGCAGGTGACTGGTGAGAGTCATGGACCATTTTCTGGCGATGAACAAATGTTTGCTTCATTTTGAGTCGGACCACCTCTTCATCAGTTGCATGCCTCATGAGAGATATTGCTTCCTTTAGCTGTTCTTCATTAAGCTCTGGCTCTGTCACATCTCGTTCAGAGGCTGGTCCTCCCTTACATCTTTTGTTCTGTGCCAGAGTTGGCTGATCCTCTGAGGCTCTCTTTTGAATTGTCTTGATGCGCCAGGCAAGGTATCCAGTTCCACTGTCAGAGTCATAGAAATGTTCCTATACAGCAATATAAAGAATTTACTAAAACATTATTGAAATTAATGTTTGATAAATGGGTGTTTGTGGCTGGGTAGGAATTCAGGGTTAAGTACAAAAATATACTCACATAACCCTTTTCAGAAAAGGGGTCCTTTAATTGTGGGAAGACCGATACTATTCCCTTTGCATACCGTTCCTTCACAGTTCTTGATGGCGATGTGCTAAAAGCATAAAAACATACTATTAACATGGACTTCTTTCTTGCAATACAGCCTGTGTGTGAGGAGGAGAAGGTGTGTTCGCGCGGAGGAGAGGTGTGTGCGTGCGGAGGAGAGGTGTGTTCGCGCGGAGGAGAGGTGTGTTCGCGCGGAGGAGGAGAGGTGTGTTCGCGCGGAGGAGGAGAGGTGTGTTCGCGCGGAGGAGGAGAGGTGTGTTCGCGCGGAGGAGGAGAGGTGTGTTCGCGCGGAGGAGGAGAGGTGTGTTCGCGCGGAGGAGGAGAGGTGTGTGCGCGCGGAGGAGGAGAGGTGTGTTCGCGCGGAGGAGGAGAGGTGTGTTCGCGCGGAGGAGGAGAGGTGTGTGCGCGCGGAGGAGGAGAGGTGTGTGCGCGCGGAGGAGGAGAGGTGTGTTCGCGCGGAGGAGGAGAGGTGTGTTCGCGCGGAGGAGGAGAGGTGTGTTCGCGCGGAGGAGGAGAGGTGTGTTCGCGCGGAGGAGGAGAGGTGTGTGCGCGCGGAGGAGGAGAGGTGTGTTCGCGCGGAGGAGGAGAGGTGTGTTCGCGCGAGGAGGAGAGGTGTGTTCGCGCGGAGGAGGAGAGGTGTGTTCGCGCGGAGGAGGAGAGGTGTGTTCGCGCGGAGGAGGAGAGGTGTGTTCGCGCGGAGGAGGAGAGGTGTGTGCGCGCGGAGGAGGAGAGGTGTGTTTGCGCGGAGGAGGAGAGGTGTGTTTCGTGCGGAGGAGGAGAGGTGTGTTCGTGCGGAGGAGGAGAGGTGTGTTCGTGCGGAGGAGAGGTGTGTGCGTGCGGAGGAGGAGAGGTGTGTGCGTGCGGAGGAGGAGAGGTGTGTGCGTGCGGAGGAGGAGAGGGTGTGTGCGTGCGGAGGAGGAGAGGTGTGTGCGGAGGAGGAGAGGTGTGTGCGGAGGAGGAGAGGTGTGTGCGGAGGAGGAGAGGTGTGTGCGTGCGGAGGAGGAGAGGTGTGTGCGTGCAGAGGAGAGGTGTGTGCGGAGGAGGAGAGGTGTGTGCGTGCGGAGGAGAGGTGTGTGCGTGCGGAGGAGGAGAGGTGTGTGCGTGCGGAGGAGGAGAGGTGTGTTCGCGCGGAGGAGGAGAGGTGTGTGCGCGGAGGAGGAGAGGTGTGTGCGCGCGGAGGAGGAGAGGTGTGTGCGTGCGGAGGAGGAGAGGTGTGTGCGTGCGGAGGAGGAGAGGTGTGTGCGTGCGGAGGAGAGGTGTGTTCGCGCGGAGGAGGAGAGGTGTGTGCGGAGGAGGAGAGGTGTGTGCGTGCGGAGGAGGAGAGGTGTGTGCGCGCGGAGGAGGAGAGGTGTGTGCGTGCGGAGGAGGAGAGGTGTGTGCGCGCGGAGGAGGAGAGGTGTGTGCGCGCGGAGGAGGAGAGGTGTGTTCGCGCGGAGGAGGAGAGGTGTGTGCGCGCGGAGGAGAGGTGTGTGAGGAGGAGAAGGTGTGTGAGGAGGAGAGGTGTGTGAGAAGGTATGTGAGGAGGAGAAGGTGTGTTTGCGCTGAGGAGGAGCAAGACAAAGGTACGTATGCCCTACTTTAGTGCATAAAACGCCTTGCCAGTGTGTGGAGGATGATTTAATTGGGGACCCCTGCCCTACACCATATTAAGTTTCACTTTGGAGGACAGTGTTTCAATGTTAAATAAATTATTACCCATGGATTTCAGTCATGTTGGCAATAACCATATTGACCATTTTCCTTCGAGAAGCATCTGTTAGTTTATTTGTCCTTCGATATTCCTTTATGATCTGGTCTCCTCCTGGCCTCTTTTTCAGAATGTCCTCTATGACCTTCAAAAGAACATAAACACGAGTCAATGCATGTATTCTTGAGTTCCGTCAACTCATGACAGTGGGTGTCCGTATTTGTAGTTTAGACTTAGACTCTATTGATCTACAAGGGAAATTGTATTGTCACAGTAGCTTGCATACTATTTCACAATATAAAATAAAAAAGAACGCAACAATCGAAAAATAAGAATAATAATGAGATAATATTGTGAGAATAGAATAATCTGGTACTTAGGAATATACATATCAGTGAATATGTACACATTTACAGTATAAAATAGGGAAATAGGACAGTACACATCTGTTAATATAAAATATACAAGGACAAAGCAGATGTATCTGTCACAGAGCGGTGACTACAGCAGGATGGAGTGGCCTGTGCTCTTGTACCGCTCACTGTGGCAGCTGTAAGAATGTTTGAGAAGGAGCTCATTTGCTCCTCTATAGTCCGATGGAGTGGATGTGTTGAATCGTCCATGATGGAGAGCAGTTTTTCCAGTGACCTTCTGTCTCTCACTATACAAATTACTAACCATAACTTGATTGGCTCGTGCAATCAGTTTGTCAGGGCAGAAAAAGTTGAAGTTTAGCCACAAGGACATTATCTTTGAAAGAAATACTTACAGAATCTTTATTTCTGGAACTTGACTGTGTCTGCAGAGGGCTTTCAATGTTCAAAATCACAGCATCACAATCATCAATATCCAGGATGGAACTTTCTCGGCTCGTCTGCATCACCTCAGCATCAAGTTCTGCATTAGGAATTAGAATCAGATTAATTCATAGTCCCATCAATGGCAAATTTATCTTGGGCTGGCAGTGCAACCTGTACCTATGGAGTTTGATCACTGATCTACACTGATTAGAGGTGGGGGAAATTTCCAATTAAAAAATGTCCTTACACACACCTAACTTCTTTGTAACTAACATATGCAACACTAAAAGCAGCAAAAAGCACCCTGAGCTGTACACTAAAATTCAAATGTTCATGCATTTCCATTCCAATAGATATTTTCATAAGTTATAAAATAGATTTTAATTACTTTAACTCTGGAAATGTGGAAAAAGTACATCAATGTACATATATTAAAAATGCATCAATAATAGTTTTAAAATCGAATCGCAGCCTCTGAATCGTAATTGAATCATGAGGTGCCCCAAGATTCCCTCCCCTATTAAGCCTGGTGTATAGTCGCGCAGAGCTTACAGTGGTGACATGCGTTATCATGTGGTTGGTTGTGGGATTACAACATTCTTTTCAAAACTCTGCAAGGAGACCACGCAAGTGTACCACCAACTGTGGCTGCGTTGGTCCAACGTAACCGCAACCAGCGCCGCATGAGTGTACACAGGCCTTTACTGATGTACTCTTCATTGGGACCTACCTTCCGGTGTGCTGTCCAATGACAGTTCATAAACATGGCCAATGTTTGACAGCATCACCTCTTCAAAAACATCTTCATCTATTTTAGTTTTTGTTTCATCAAAAAGTTTGGCATCAGATAAGCGGTTGAGAGGAATTCCAAACTTCTTGAAAGCTGTAAAAAACAAGTATATTTTGGATTACTGGACAATTGCTGTTCATGTGAAAAAGAGGCTTACAATAAACAAACAACTTCCCGAGATGGAAAGCAAAAGCAACTGCAATATCTGTTGCACCCCCTCTTGTTTTCATAACCATGCATAATGATCTCATGGAGAGTAACAAATTTACCTTCATCAAATAGATCCACAAGCTTGACTTCATATATTTTGACAAATCTCTGCTCCCCCTTATGTTTCACTTTGACCAGCATTTTTCCTGTTAAAAAACAAACATCCTTGAATTTACACTTGAGACACTCAAATTCGCTGATTTTATTAGGCCTCGAACAGAGGCATGAAAGAGTGACAAATAAATCAAATGTGAGGTCAGAGGAATTCCTCCCCCTGAGAATTTTTGGGATAAAAATATTGCAATAAAAATAAAGCAAACTTGTGCGCTCAGAATAAATGATTAAATAAAGTATACACCTTTCTTACAGCACAAACACATGCAGCGCGGGCTAGCTGTGGCGGGTTGTGTTTGCGTGGGTTAGCTGTGTTTGCCTGACCTAGATGTGGTGGTGTTGTGTTAGGGCTGGCTAGCTGTGTTAGCGCGGGATAGCCGTATTAGGGCGGGTTGGCTGTATTAGCACGGTCTAGCAGTGTTAGCGCGGACTAGCCGTGTTAGCGCGGGCTAGCCGTGTTAGCGCGGGCTAGCCGTGTTAGCGCGGGCTAGCCGTGTTAGCCCAGGATAGCCATGTTAGCGCGGGCTAGCCGTGTTAGCGCGGGCTAGCCGTGTTAGCCCAGGATAGCCGTGTTAGCGCGGGCTAGCCGTGTTAGCCCAGGATAGCCATGTTAGCGCGGGCTAGCCGTGTTAGCGCGGGCTAGCCGTGTTAGCCCAGGATAGCCATGTTAGCGCGGGCTAGCTGTGTTAGCGCAGGATAGCAATGTTAGCGCGGGATAGCTGTGGGACTGCATATGTGCGGTATAGCCGTGGTTAGCCAGATTAAGCGAGTGTAACGAATATCACATGAGCCAAACTGAGACTCCATTATCAGTAAAATAAGGCATTTCCTCACCTCCCGTTACTAACGTCCGCTCACGTTTAAAACGGCGTAGCCTAGACCTTGCTAACATGCTAGCAGGCAGTTACATGTGGTGCTGGTGACACATTTTGATATAATGAGGGAATTTTAACAAATCTACTACATTACCACACATATTCTGTTTGGAATGACTTGGCCTAGATTAGGCTAAAAACACAAACAGGCTAACGTTAAAGCTATCACTGGTGGACCTGTAGTCAGTTAAGTCAAATTCAGACTGAGGTTATATCAACCAGCTAAGACAATGTAAGACAAATTATGATATTCTCAACTAAATCAGACACACTCACCTTGACGCGTTCTCCTCAAAATGGTGGGTTTCAGTCTACTTTCCCGCTTTCATCTGATGGTTCTCACTGTTGGGGCTTCCCGCGCATGAGGTGAGAATGAACCAAACCGTAATGGGAGGGGTGTGTGAATGTAAAGCAGGAGCCAAAAGACTGCCTGCTTTTTTGTCTAAAAAGAGTTGATTAGCCTCAACATGTCAAGTTTATGCCTCAGTCTGGGTTAAAGCAGGTATAGGCACAGAGAAAAAATTAAACGTTTTAAGATAGCAAATTCTGTAATATACGATGGTGCAGTCTGAAATAGGGTGTGTATGAATTGACTCTTTTTTATTTTTACTCTGTTTTTTAACTAGGAAGGTAGAGTTAATTTCACTCCAGTCGGAGCATCTGTCACTCTGATAGAGTATATAATTTTTTACTCTGACATTTCGACTCCGGTCATTTTACTGTGCAGAGAGCGATAGATGGAGAGACTAGGGATAGAGAGAGAGAGTATTTGTTTTTCTGTAGTCCTTTTTAAACAAATCATCAAAAGCACTTGAGACATGAATGTAATAAATCGTTTCATAACCGTGAACAAAAAACATGCGTCTCGTTTCACCAGTGACGGATAATCTCTCTGGGTTTTGTTGGTACGAAGCAGGTGTTTTGGAAAAGGTGACATTTTGACAGATCATCGTCGCGGCGATGGATTGGATATCTCTCCATCAACGCCGCTGCCATGACGACCAGGCCAGGAGGAGCAGGGAGGAGTGAGGTTCGGTCTCCTCTTGGATCCAGGGCAACGGAGGGGGCAGGATGTGCGAATGGAGGCTCAGGAATGTGTAGGGGAATGTAATGTAACCAGGTCAGAGCAGAGAGTAAAAGTAGAAAGGTAGAGGTACTGGTTTTCCGGATAGGGTAATTGAGAGAGAGCAGAGAGAGAGAGAGAGAGAGAGCAGAGATAGAGACCAGAGAAAGACCAGAGCGAGACCAGAGAGAGAGCAGAGGGTGCGACCGGAGAGATACAAGAGAGAGACCAAAGAGAGAGAGAGAAACCAGAGTGGCACCAGAGTGAGACCAGAGAGAGAGAGACCAGAGAGAAACCATAAAGAGAGAGACCAGAGAATGAGACCAGAGAAAGACCAGAGAGAGAGCAGAGAGAGAGAGACCAGAGAGTGAGACCGGAGAGATACAAGAGAGAGACTAAAGAGAGAGAGAGAGAGAGAAACCAGAGTTAGACTAGAGAGAAACCAGAGAGAGAGAGAGACCAGAGAATGAGACCAGAGAGAGACAAGAGAGAGCGACCAAAGAGAGAGACCAGAGAGAGGGACCATAGATAGAGATCAGAGAGGGACCAGAGTGAGACCAGAGAGAAAATGTAGCGCGAGAGATACCAGAGACCAGAGTGAGACACCAAAGAGAGTTGGTGACTTGGTGAGAGACTTCTCCCCAGCGATCACCCAAACTAATCCATATTATAAATCTTTAAATCTGCTTGGGCAAAAAAAACATTGAAGACATTGCATGATTTCGTTGCCAGCGGTAACCATGTCCAAGTCGTCACCTCCAGAGCTTTTCTCTTGTGGATGGATGGGATTAGAAAAGTTAAGAGTGATGTGGAAATAGCTTTGAGATGTTTTTGGAGGTTAATCCACGGAAGCACGTGTCGAGGAGAGAGATGGAGCCGCTGCCAGGAACTCGGCCCAAAAGAGAAAACTCATGGGAGAAAGTACGAGTTTTAGGATTAAGATTTACGTGTTTCCACCTTTGGAATATTACAAAAACAAAACAAAACAACTGATGTTTGGGGGTGAAAATAGTAGATTTCATGCACAAGGGTTTTCTAATCATCAATGTCCTCAGCCTTGAACTTGGTCATGGTTGCTGTAGATATATACAGTATATGTATGTACATCCTCTATCTGACCTCATGATCAAATCTAATTGAGGACAATAATCATATTTGTGATTTCCCAGGGTTCCCAGGGTTCTCAAGGCTCGTCTTCCTCGCTGTCGTCTGCAAAAGTGTCCAGTCCAGAGGAAGAGAAGGACGGCTCTTCTCCTGAAGGTCCGTCACGTTACACCAGCTCTAACGCTTTACGACCTCTTTCTTTTCCCTCCGCCACAGGCTATACTATAGGCTCTTTGGAGTGTTGTGATGTCACATGGAGACAGCCTAATACAACGCACTCAATTGAAATTACCGAAAAGTGACCCAAAATTATCTAAAATTTACCCAAAAAATATCCAAAATGTACTCCAAATAATCAAAAAAAATACCTACAAATTATCCAAGAATTATCCAAAATTGTCCAAAAATTACCCAAATTTTTCCCCCAAAGAATTATCCAGATATTATCAAAAAATTACCCAAGAATGATCAAAGATTTACCCAAAGATTTAACCAAAAATTTACCAAACATTTACCAAAAAGGACCCTCTATGACTGGTTCTGTCTGTGTAAAAAGCCTGTGTCTTGTGCGCAGTGGAGGTTCCTGTGGACGAGGTTCCCTCGGTACCATCCTACATCTCGGACCGGTACAGAGTGGGTCGAATGCTGGGGGACGGGAACTTCGCCGTGGTCCGTGAGTGTGTGGAGCTGTCGACCGGCCGCGAGTACGCGCTCAAGATCATCAACAAGGGAAAGTGCAGAGGAAAGGTGAGTCAAACCTCTGAAGCTAAGCAGGACAGGGCCTGGTTAGTACTGTGATGGGAGACCTCTGGGACAGTCAGGAAAGTCCCATTGAGATTAACAACCTCTTTTTCAAGGGAGTCTTGGGCACGAGGCAGCAAAGGTTCCACAGTTACATAAGATTACAGATTACACATAAGTAGTACGTAAAAATTGCTAATACTGTATTGTGTTTGTGCAGGAACACATGATCCAGAACGAGGTGGCCATCCTGCGCAGAGTCAAGCATCCCAACATTGTGCTCCTGATCGAGGAGGTGGACACCTACAGCCAGCTCTACCTGGTCATGGAGCTGGTCAAGGTGAGGACACTGTATTTACATTCATGCCTCACACTTTACTTTCTGTCCACTTTTTGTTCCCCACATCCCCCTTTCTCTTGTGATGGGCTGAGAAGCTGAAACAAAGAAAAGTAATAATATTATTTAAAAAAACAAATACAAAAAAAAACTTCAAAGACATCTAAACAAAATGAGTAATTAATAAAAAAATGAAATAAAGATAAATAAATAAATACTAATAATAACAATAACCATAACCCTGTCCTGGTATATACAGAAGCAGCAATGAACAAATGTAAATGCAATGTAACACTTGAATATAAAACAATGGATCACAACAAAGGTGAAAACACTGTCACATGACGTCCAAATCTGAAGCAAAACACTTTACGCTTCAAATGTCAGGACGAGGACTATCATTCAAAGACAGCAACATGGCTACAATTTAATATTAGTTGTAAGTAGAAAACAATGTAGAAACATCACAAAACTAAAAGCCGTCAAATTGACTGCTCTGGGGGTTCTTGTGTTATCTGATTAAATTCTTGATAATAAACTGGATTGAAGCTCTCTATGCTGTTTCTTCTAGTGTATATTTGTAGCTTATTCCTCATGTGGTCATACCTACATGTGAAAGCCAGCTCCCTGTCAGACCTCTGAAGCTAAGCAGGGTATGACCTGGTTAGTACTGTGATGGGAGACCTCTGTAAACACCAGGTCTTTGAGTGTCCTTAAAAAGCGCAATATAAACTGAATGTATTATTGTTATCATTATTTTGTCTGGAGTAATGTGTGTGGGTCTTGTTATCTCTGATTTGGGATCGGTCTCACGGAGGAGATGCAGACAGAGCAGCACTTCTCACTTGGCGTTGGACAGACTCGGTTCGCGGCCGGGAGCGATCGTGTGTGCGCATTTTTCATTCGCCGGTCGAGAAATGGTGTGTGCATAATTCAGGAGTGGAGTGTTGTCCATCTGTCGGTGCAGCTACAAAGTACTACAGAATATAGATGAGTGTGGAGACAGCAAGAGTGTGGAGAGGTGAGGGAGGAGGTGAGGGAGGAGGTGAAAGAGGAGGTGAGGGAGGAGGTGAGTGAGGAGGTGAGTGAGTGATTAGGTGAGGGAGGAGGGGAAGAAGGAGGTGAGCGAGGAGGTCAGGGAGGAGGTGAGGGAGGAGGTGAGGGAGGAGGTGAGGGAGGAGGGGAAGGAGGAGGTGAGGGAGGAGGTGAGGAGGAGGTGAGGGAGGAGGAGGAGGAGGTGAGGGAGGAGGAGGAGGGAGGAGGGGAGGAGGAGGTGAGGGAGGAGGTGAGGGAGGAGGTGAGGGAGGAGGTGAGGGAGGAGGGGAAGGAGGAGGTGAGCGAGGAGGTCAGGGAGGAGGTGAGAGAGGGGCAGAGCAAGGAGGGGAGAGAGGAGGTGAGCGAGGTGAGAGAGGAGGAGAAGGAGGAGGTGAGCAAAGAGGTGAGGGAGGAGGTGAGGGAGGAAGTGAGAGAGGAGGTGAGAGAGGGGGAGAGCGAGGAGGGGCGATAGGAGGTGAACAAGGAGGTGAGGGAGGAGGTGAGGGAGAAGGTGAGGGAGGAGATGAGGGAGGAGGTGAGCAAGGAGCTGTGAGAGGAGGGGAGGTGAGGGAGGAGGAGAACGAGGAGGTGAGTGAGGAGGTGAGAGAGGGGGAGAGCGAGGAGGGGAGAGAGGAGTTGAACAAGGAGGTGAGGGAGGAGGTGAGCAAGGATCTGTGCGAGGAGGGGAGAGAGGAGGTGAGGGAGGACCATAGTGAGAGAGTCTGTAGACCCAGGACTGAGGCTCTATCCATCCTGCTGGGTTAGGGATGGGGGCCATGTTTGTTTTGCCTCTGCGCTGCTTGCTTTCGTCAAACCCGGATATCCCGCCCTTAACTTCAAGACCTAGATGTTCTACACAAAAAGTGTAAGCGGGAACTCACAAATACCGCTAGAATTTAACCAGGACTTAGACTTGCCCACAGGAGGGAGAGACCGGTCCACAGATCCAGGTCCCATCATAGTGTCATATAATAAACAATGGAACAACATCTGAATAGCACTGATTATTGACTCTAAAAACTCAAAAAACAACTCCACGCCAGTGCTTAATGAGGAGAAACCATGACAGTTGAGAATAATTGGACTTATTGACCCGACCAGAAGGAGTCCAGTAAGTCAGGTACCCTAGCTTTAAACATAATATTCATCTCTGTCTAACAAAATAACCAATAAACACATTTCTCTGGCCGCTCTCTGCCTTATGTAACTCTGAGCCACAGCCACGTCTCACTTCTCACCACTGACACTTTTTGTTTTTTTATGAATATATCTTTGGACACGTGCGTCCCATGTGACTTTACAGTAGAATAGATAGATAGACAGACAGAGTTTACTGATCCCCCGTATAGGAGAAATTCAGGTGTCCAGTAGCAGCAAAAATAATAGCCTCTGGGTGGAGCAGGACAGGTCACAAGGTGGAGCAGCCGTTTGGTTCGGAGCATTTTCTCTATTCTAGTGAAAAGTAAAATGCTAAATGGTTCATTAGCATTTACAAAAAAATTAGCATTCCTCCAGTGGATTTTCATCTGATCCACTTGGTTCGGACCATAAATCCTCTCTGCTCCGGTCTGGACCATTGCAAAACCATGAACACTGCTGCCGTTCTCCAGCGCATTCTAAAGTAAATATGAAGCAGAGATATAGGACCAATGTGAAATAGAACTTTGTTAAAAAAAAAAATAGCCTCATTAACAAATAGCCTCATGAGATACCCTTTCAATTCATTTCATTTCAATCGACTCAAAGGACTTTGCAAAGTTGTCAATTGGCCAACAACAGATCAGAGAATCAGGCATTGGTCCACAGGCCTCAGAACATTTATGTTTCATTGACATAGGCAAGGCAAGTTTATTTGTATAGCACAATTCATACACAAGAAGACACATTGTTATCGGTTTTAAATGCAGACATATTTTATCCATACATTCTCTACTCAATCATAAACTATTTATTTCTTAAACCCAGTGCAAACTATATATCACTTAGAATAAATAACATCATGGTGTACACATAACCACACATATACACGACCTACTTAGAAAGCAAGAAAGAGAAAAAACCTTTAAAAAAAATGAAACTAGATTAGGTAGGATTAGATAGAATATTGAAAATAATAATCATAATCATATGTATAGTTAAATGACAAAAAACTATAGAGAAGATCATTACAATTCCAAAATACATATAAAAAGTAAAGTGAAAAAATTAATTCTTGTTTTGTGCGGTGACTTCTGGCTCCAGACTTCGGGATTTGACAGACTTCATGTTTAAAAAGCCGTTGCGGCGCAGGTCAGGAGCAGCGGTGTCAACGAAAAGCAGAAATCTCCCCTATTTATACCCCACGCTCTGCTGCTGCTGTCACCGACGAGACAAGGGCAAAGGAAAACTGAAGACGAGAGACAGAGCTGTAGTGTCAGACTGTATGTGATTAGTTTTTAACGTATTAAAGCTCGGGTACTTAAGTTTCAAAGCACAAACAATAAGAGTAATGCAATAAAATCCATGTGTAGTCCAAGGATGGTTCAGTCACTAGTTTTAACATAGATGTATTTTTGGCCTAATAATAATACATTTGTTTTATACAGCACCTTTTGGACACTTAAAGACGTTGCACATGTCAACATATTTTCACTGTAGCCACATCTGCCCTGGGGCACACTGACAGAGCAAAGGCAACCACCAACCACACACACACCAGACTCAATCCAATGTGGGTGAATTTAGCTAAGCCTAAGGACACTTTACAACTGCAGCCGCCCCACTGTGGCACCTGGTGTTCCGAGAGGTCTACCATCACAGTACTAACCACACCCTGTAATGCTTAGCTTCAGAGATCTGACAAGATCTAGCTTTCATGTGCAGGTGGAGCCTGAAGTTGCTAAACATGCTAAATATTTGTAGTTTTATAAAATTCACTGGATACATGCATGCATGTGTGTGTGTGTGTGTGTGTGTGTGTGTGTGTGTGTGTGTGTTGTGTGCCTATATTTCTGTCATGACAACAGTTGCTAAGGAGCTTTTGCTGGTTCTGGCTAAAAACCCCCACTACTCTTAATTGTTTATACCTTTCTTTTATCATTACTATTTTTTTAGCATAATTGTATTGATATTTTAGTGTGTGTGCATGTGCGTGTCTATATTTTGGCCATGACAACGGTTGCTATGGAGTTTTTGCTGGCTGAGAATGCAGAGGACACTCATCCAACCGACACGACTCCTCATTGTTTAATCCTTACATTTACTATCAGTTTTCCACAATTCAATTCATATTTTCTAGTCCACGTTTTTAACACACTTCCTGTTCGTTCTCAGGGCGGAGATCTGTTCGACGCCATCACCTCGGCCAACAGATACACCGAGCGAGACGCCAGCGGGATGCTCTACAACCTGACGAGTGCCATCAAGTACCTGCACAGCCTCAACATCGTGCACCGCGACATCAAACCAGAAAACCTCTTGGTGAGGCCCGGCTTCTGACGTCACCGCTGCAGGACTGATAGAGTAGAAGAAGAGATTGTAGGCTTGTCTGGACCAGTGGGGGCGGGTCCCGGCTCAAAAGTGGCCAAAATGACGTGCGCTGACATGCTTGCCCGGGCCGATGGGGGTGGACCCGGAATAAGAATTAGCCTATACTAACATATAGCATCTTCTTACCTCTCGAAAACGTCTTTACAAGATGGTCCAAAAGTTGGCTCTTGGCCCAAAGCTCCGTTCCACATCTGTGTCAATGCTGAGGGGAGTGAATTTTTTTGGACCACTCTAGTTTAGTTGCTGTGAATTTTTGAAGGCACTCGTTAAATGAATGGGGCTCGTGCCGGCTGACGCATGCGCAGATGCGTTTTTTCACCTTTTTCAGCCCCTGCGGCCATTTTGAAACTGCCCATAGACCGCGAAAGTTGTGGCACATTAGTTAGAACGGCGGAGATAGACATGACTACGTCCGTTAATATTTACAGTCTATAGTCTGGACTAGGGCGATATGAGCAAAAATTTTAATCTTAATTTTTTTTTGCCCTACTCCCAATAACAATATTGTCACAATATCTTTAAAACCTGCTATGTTTTGCTTACCAGGAAAGAGAGAAAAACTGTCTCTTGAAACAGCAGAATCCAAGAACAATCATAAACATTTACAGACAGAGGTCATCCCGCTCATTGTGTTTGTTGTTACTGCATTTCCTGTGTTCAAACTCGGATTCTCGGATCTGTTTTGGATGAAGCTACAACATTGCAAAGTCGTCCGACAAGACTGCTTTTGTGATTCAGGACTATACACAAATAGATTGAACATTGAGCCACGAAAACACCAGCAAATAATAATGATAATTATTATAAAATGCAGAAGTACATTCAATAAATACTTGCACAAATACTTGTACAAAATACATTCAATAAAGGCACTCACAGTGACTTAGATGCAGCTCCATATTCTTCCAGAAATTTCTCGAGCAAAGTTTCTCTTAATCTTAATCTATTTGTATGTTTTTCTTTATGAATGAGAAGGGACTATATTTTCTCTCCTCCTCACTCACTGATAAGAGTATTTTCTCTCTTTTATGTCTTTCAAAAGCTTCTCAATCAGGCGATAATCTCTAAGTATTCATTTAAATCAAGGTTGCAGCTTCCGAGTGATTGAAGGACTCTTTGAAAGCATGAGACGTGTGTAATGTTTGTGTGTGTTGTGTGTAATGTTTGTGTTTTTTGTGTGTGTTTTCTCAGGTGTACGAACACGCAGACGGCAGCAAGAGCCTGAAGCTGGGAGACTTTGGTTTAGCGACGGTGGTGGACGGACCTCTGTACACTGTGTGTGGGACACCGACATATGTAGCACCAGAGATCATCGCAGAAACTGGGTAAAGATATGACATCACAACTTTGAACCATGAAGACCAAATATGGCAAGGGCCAGAGAGAGCAGAGAGATTAGAGAGAGAGCAGTGAGACTAGAGAGAGACCAGGGAGAGACCAGAGATCAGCGAGAGAGAGAGAGAGCAGGGAGAGATTAGAGAGACTAGAGAGAGATCACAGAGAGAGCAGGGAGAGCAGGGAGAATACAAATCATTAAAATCATAAATAATCACAGTACATTTCAAAGAGTGAAGAAAAAATCCCCTGCTTTTAATCTGGATTTGAACATGGTCAGAGAAGAAACCTGTCTCACATTTTCTGGAAGACAGATAATCCTCCTCAGAGTCCCAGTAGGAGGCCAGTCCCTGTGCTCCTCAGAGTCCCAGCAGGAGGCCAGTCCCTGTGCTCCTCAGAGTCCCAGCAGGAGGCCAGTCCCTGTGCTCCTCAGAGTCCCAGCAGGAGGCCAGTCCCTGTGCTCCTTCCAGCAAGAGACATGTCATACATGTTGGATAGATAGATAGATAGATAGATAGATGGATGGATGGATGGATGGATGGATAGATCTATATTGTTCCCCAATATTCAGGTGTTATTTCCTAGTTAAGTATTTATGTATTTTCTTCTAACTAAACCGGTTTTTCTTCTGCAGTTATGGCCTTAAAGTGGACATCTGGGCAGCAGGAGTCATCACATACATCCTCCTCTGTGGATTCCCACCGTTCCGAGGGTGAGTATTTGTGTATTTTTAATTGTATTACGTCATTAGTTCATCTCTACACTCAGACCGTGTTGTGTAATATCCCACGATAACTTTGCTACAGAAAATTCCACTATAAACAAATCCGATGGTAGATTATGTAGGTGCTTGACGCCCTCTGCAGGCGGGAGGTGGTAGTGCAGTGTTCACTCTTTATGAAAGCATTCTATATGTTGTATTTTGAAGAGACTCAAGTTATATTGTATTCCACTATGACAAAGCAAAAAGGGTAAAAAATAATTAGGTTTAACAAGACTCCATGAATTAAAATGGACAGAAAAATATTAATTTGAAACAAGACGAAAGCTACTATAGGTTTGTAGGCTGCAGTAGTATTGACCTGCACAACATATACCACACATAACATACATTTACATATACTACATATAACACACATTCACTTATAAGGAATTAAATTAAATAACTAAAAGTGATCGGATTGGGAATAGATGAAGTAAACACATGATCATTCCAATCCCCTTTTAAATGCAAGATACAGACACACTTTCTCTCTCTCTCTCTCTATCTCTCTCTCTCTCTCTCTTTCACTCCCTTTCTCTCTCTCTCACACACACACACACACACACACACACACACACACACACACACACACACACATAACACACATATATAACACATCTTCATAATAATACTATTTCAAACAGCAGATTGTGCTTACATTTGTGCAGTAGCTGTGAAGACCAGGAAGTGCTGTTTGACCAGATCCTGATGGGGCAGCTGGAGTTCCCGATGCCGTACTGGGACAATGTTTCGGAAACAGCCAAAGTAAAGTATATTTCAGTAAATATATAATACAGTTTATATCATTCTATCTGGTATAGGCTGAATAATAAACTGACCAAACTTGACTCCTCGAAACAGGAGCTGATCCGATCCATGCTGGAAGTGGAAGTAGATCAGAGATACACCGCTCCCCAGGTCCTAGAGCACCCCTGGGTCACGGTAAGAACCGGACCGGAGAGAGAGAGACCAGAGAGAGGGACCAGAGAGAGGGACCAGAGAGAGGGACCAGAGAGAGTGACCAGAGAGAGTGACCAGAGAGAGAGAGAGACCAGAGAGAGAAAAGAGAGATCAGAGAGAGGGACCAGAGAGAGACCAGAAAGAGACCAGAGAGGGACCAGAGAGAGAGAGAGACCAGAGAGAGGGACCAGAGAGAGACCAGAGAGAGAGACCAGGGAGAGACTAGAGAAAAAGAGAGACCAGAGAGAGAACAGAGAGAGAGAGACCAGAGAGAGACCAGAGAGAGAACAGAGAGAGAGAGACCAGCAAGAGACCAGAGAGAGAACAGAGAGAGAGAGACCAGAGAGAGACCAAAGGCAGACCAGAGACAGACAATAAAGACTAGAGAGAGGCTTCGAAACAAGTGCATGCATGTTTTTTTGTTCTCTGTCATATCTCTATATAAACTTTTTCAGACATAGAAGTGACAAAGACAGGACCACCCTCTCTCGGCCAATCAGCTCTCAGCTCAGTGTCAAACAGTGACTCAGAGGGTCTTTCTTACAGCTATGCTTCAGATAATATGATTTACAATGAGATGAAGACAGAATGTTGTGGTCTGAAATGGAATCAATGTAACAATATGCATAGAATATAGAACTAGTTTTATTGGCAACACATTTCTTCAGTCCTACTTTAGCATAACTTGTTTTTTAGCTTGTTTTCTGATTTCTGTGTTCTGTTTTTTTCTTGTTTCAGGATGAAGGTCTGTGTGAGAACGACCGTCAGCTTTCTGTAGCAGGAAAAATCAAGAAGCACTTCAACACCACTCCAAAGGACAATGACACGACCGCCGGCGTCTCCGTCATCTCGGTGCGTGCATACCACCGCTCACATAACGCCTTCAAGAGTCTGGGGTCACACTCTCAGTATATATGAATGCAAATCATAGTTTTTAAAGACAAGAAACAAAGCTCTCAATTCAGAGATCAGAGAGAGAGAGAGACCAGAGAGAGTGAGCAGAGATAAACCAGAGAGAGAGCAGAGAGAAACAAGAGAGAGACCAGAGAGAGACAAGAGAGAGACCAGAGAGAGACCAGAGAAAGAGCAGAGAGAAACCAGGGAGACAGCAGAGAGAGACCAGAGAAAGACCAGAGGGAGTCAGAGAGAGTGAGTCCAGAGAGAGACCAAAGAGAGACCAGAGATAAAGACCAGAGAGAGAGACCCGAGAGAAAGTCCAGAGAGAAAGTCCAGAAGAAGAGACCAGGGAGAGAAACCAGAGAGAGACCAGAGAGAGACACCAGTTCTGTCAGTTAACTGGAGCTAAACCATTTAAATTATCAATTCTATCACAATATCTGAACAATTCCCTATTAATTTTTCTTTTATGAATAAAAATGTGAGATTTGATGCTTTGACACCGTCCCTTTAACCCCAGTCTTTTGAAGCGTGTTCTATTTCTGTTTTAATCAATGTTTGCGCGTTACAGAGGACTCTAATGGTGGCTGAGTGGTTAGCACTCTGACTGTGGCGCTCTGTGTCTCTGTTCAGCTCGATGACAGCTTTTCTATGCAGAGATCTGGGTCGTTGGATTTCTACCAGCACCCAGCCATGTACTGGATCAGGTAGGCCGGGTTCACCGAGCACAAAGCCTCCCCTTTAAACCACAAAGAGCCAGTCCCTTGTCCTGGATGTTTGCCCCTGTCCCGCCCCTCGCACCTCGCTGCTTTCTTCCCATTTGCTGCTTATGTTGTTGTGGGTATTTAAAGGTGCATTATGGGAAATACACAGAGACTTGTTTTTAAATCAGTGGTATGTATGGTACTACGTAGCCTGGTCGTACCACAACATAGTACAAATTACATTTCGTACTATTGAGCTTTGTTAACAGGTGGGAGGGGTTAACTCCTTTTGCAGATTGAAACAATTGGTTCTGAGTTTACCTTGCCATCTCCTTTGCCGCTAACAGAGCCCGTGGGGAGTAGCGGCACAATTTTTCCAGCGATTACATTTGCTAAACATTACCCTTGCTCCAGCTTCAATTTCTTGATAGAACCAGACCGGATTACTTTACTATCACATTTTTCGCCATTGCCAAACTACAACCTTCCCCTTCGACGCAAACTCTTGACATCACCCACATCTAACTACAGCACCCGCCTTCCGCGCTCTCTGAATGGTCGGTCAAAATTCAAGCAATTGTAATCGCTAACATGGGGACCAGACCCAGACGTTACATGCAGTGAAATGATGATTGATCGGAGTTCAGTGTACGGATGGCTAAGGCCAGGCTAGGTACTATGTGTTACTTGTTACTATTACCAGAGAGAGGCCAGAGAGACTAGAGAGAGGCCAGAGAGACTAGAGAGAGGCCAGAGAGACTAGAGGGAGGCCAGAGAGACTAGAGGGGAACCAGAGAGACTAGAGAGAGGCCAGAGAGACTAGAGGGGAACCAGAGAGACTAGAGGGAGGCCAGAGAGACTAGAGGGAGGCCAGAGAGACTAGAGGGGAACCAGAGAGACTAGAGGGAGGCCAGAGAGACTAGAGAGAGGCCAGAGAGACTAGAGGGGAACCAGAGAGACTAGAGGGAGGCCAGAGAGACTAGAGAGAGGCCAGAGAGACTAGAGGGGAACCAGAAAGACTAGAGGGAGGCCAGAGAGACTAGAGGGAGGCCAGAGAGACTAGAGGGGAACCAGAGAGACTAGAGGGAGGCCAGAGAGACTAGAGGGGAACCAGAGAGACTAGAGGGAGGCCAGAGAGACTAGAGGGAGGCCAGAGAGACTAGAGGGAGGCCAGAGAGACTAGAGGGAGGCCAGAGAGACTAGAGGGGAACCAGAGAGACTAGAGGGAGGCCAGAGAGACTAGAGAGAGGCCAGAGAGACTAGAGAGAGGCCAGAGAGACTAGAGGGAGGCCAGAGAGACTAGAGGGGAACCAGAGAGACTAGAGGGAGGCCAGAGAGACTAGAGGGAGGCCAGAGAGACTAGAGGGGAACCAGAGAGACTAGAGGGAGGCCAGAGAGACTAGAGGGGAACCAGAGAGACTAGAGGGAGGCCAGAGAGACTAGAGGGGAACCAGAGAGACTAGAGAGAGGCCAGAGAGACTAGAGAGAGGCCAGAGAGACTAGAGGGAGGTCAGAGAGACTAGAGGGGAACCAGAGAGACTAGAGGGAGGCCAGAAAGATTAGAGGGAGGCCAGAGAGACTAGAGGGAGGCCAGAGAGACTAGAGGGAGGTCAGAGAGACTAGAGAGAGACCTTTGTACCAGTTTGTTTTTAAATACCTTACATTACTGTGCTATAGAAAAAAAAGAAAACAATATTATTTCCAATATTGTTTTTGGAAATGTGTTAAAAACCAGCAAAAACCATCTCAAAGATTACAGTACATGATACACACATGCACATGCTAGTTATGATTACAATGAAAAACAATGTCTTATGTGTTTAATGAGATGTTTATTGAGGCCAGAGAACAGTTATTGCACCTTTAAAACCGCTGCTTTTCCCTGGTTGCTTTGTCTCGGCTTCTGTCGTTTGTGTATTTGTGAGTTGTGTTTTAATGAGATTAAGATCTATATTAGCATCTTAATTAAGATCCTATATTAGTCTCACATTAAGATCCATATATTAAGATTCAGTATTAGTCTCACAGTGGGGAACTTTCAATGTTGCATGACAGGTTACGGAACAGAATCTAGCCCACCGAACAAAAAGTCTTATTATATGAATAAAATAATCTTGCGTTCCAAGGATGTTATCTGGTTTATTTTTCATCCATTTTTGTGTCATGATCATAGACTGTATAAAAGTGGACTGATAGAGAGGACGTGTTAGCCTTGAACTTAAGCTAATTGGAGGTCATTATTTCTGAAGCAAAACTTCACCGTGAACATTTCTGTTTCGGGCTTCATTGAGCTAGCGGGTTTGCATAGTTAGTTTAGTTTAGTCTTTATTTGAAGGGACAATGCACAGAGACATCAAGCTCGAAGACAGACATGTTCTGCAGCAGATTATAGCTAAACAGCTAGTTTCCATCTGCAGTCCTGGTTACATATTGAGCTAGCAAGTTAGAATTGTATTATTGTGTACTATTTACAGTCTATGATGATGATGTAAATGTTGTAATGAAAGCTGCATGTTTCCCATCACACACAGGAATATATTTATTATTGAACACTGCAAAAAATGATAAAATACAAGGTCATTATTGCTCAAATCGAGTGGTTTTTGTCATTCTCCATCCATCCATTTTCTTCCCCTTAATCCGTTTCTGGGTCGGGGTGGCTGCACCCAGTACACACAGCACAGTTTTTGACATTCTGACTCTATTTAAACAAGATTCTCCAACGGGACAAAGCTATTTAGTCTTAATTCAAGAACTGTTGCTTTATTTTCTCATTCCAAGAGAGACATTTCTTGTATCTTTTTAAAACAAGATGATTTTGCTTTGTCCCATTGGAAAATCTGGTTGTAAGGCAAGCATATTTCATCACTTTTTGCAGTGTAGAAACCCTAGGTATTGAGATTCAGCTTGATAGATTCTGACTCGACCACATTATGCATCCAGATTGTCTTCTTGTTTACGTTTGTGTATGTTATAAATATTACCTACTGTATTTCTTCTTCCTCCATTCTCTCACACTTCCCCTGTCTCTCCACACAGACCACCTCTCTTGATAAGGCGGGGCAGATTCTCCGACGAGGATGCCACCCGGATGTGATCACGCTGGCGGCCGTGACCCTGACCTCCAGAGCCGAGCGGACCGTGCAGCCTCCCAGCCTCCTCCCCGGCCTCCGCTCCCCTCCGTCGCTCATGGACCCGGACTCATACCGGTCCCCTGCCTCCACCGACGTGTCCCTGTGCTCCGTCAACAGCACTGGACGCTCCCCTGGATCCCCCTTCTGACCCAGAGACGGGGCCCTCTGTGGTTTTTACGCCAATGCGAGCTCGAAAAGCAAATGTGTCAAAGTCAAACAGGGCAGACTTAATGTCCACGGGTTTCTTAGTGATGACTGAAGCAATTAAAAACAAAATATTATGACCGTTACCGAATGTCCACACTATTCTCTATGTCTCTTTCTCTCTCTATAGTCGTTCTCTCATTAGTAGTAGACTATATAGAGCAGGTGACTCCAACCTTTTTCACCCAGAGAGCTGCTTTCCCGGGATGATAAAGGCAGAGAGCTACTCATAGAAAAAAATATTATTATTAGTTCTCATTGCATATTTGTTACTAGTGCTTAAAGTAAGTGCATTTACAAAAATAAATAATGATAATGATACAATCTGAAACATTAAGTCATTTTTGATTTGTTCATTTCTAAATCCTTTGGCGAGCTACCTGGAAGGGGGTGGCGAGCGAGCTACAGGTTGGAGATCCCTGATATAGAAAATACAATTGTGTAAACTTTCAGTCACAGCTTACATATTATGAATAAGGAAAGAGGTCCGACTGGCAGTGTGGCCAATTAAAGCTCGGGTACCTGACTTTTTGGTTACATAGATTATACTGGTTGTTTGTTGAAAGAGTCTGTTGTGAAAAAAACAGACCACATCATGCAGACTTTATCTTTTAGAAAACACGTTCGTTTTTGCTCTTCCTGACCCTGGGAGTCACTATTTGCAGGTTTGTACTAAGAGCTGAGGACTGAGGCTGTGGATCCCAGGACTGAGGCTGTAGATCCAGGACTGAGGCTGTGGATCCCAGGACTGAGGCTGTAGATCCAGGACTGAGGCTGTAGATCCAGGACTGAGGCTGTAGATCAGGACTGAGGCTGTAGACCCCAGGACTGAGGCTGTAGATCCAGGACTGAGGCTGTAGATCCCAGGACTGAGGCTGTAGATCCAGGACTGAGGCTGTAGATCCAGGACTGAGGCTGTAGATCCAGGACTGAGGCTGTAGACCCCAGGACTGAGGCTGTAGATCAGGACTGAGGCTGTAGACCCCAGGACTGAGGCTGTAGATCCCAGGACTGAGGCTGTAGATCCAGGACTGAGGCTGTAGATCCAGGACTGAGGCTGTAGATCCAGGACTGAGGCTTTGGATCCAGGACTGAGGCTGTAGACCCCAGGACTGAGGCTGTAGATCCAGGACTGAGGCTGTAGACCCCAGGACTGAGGCTGTAGATCCAGGACTGAAGCTTTCCATTGCGACAAACAACATGTATTATCTATGAAACAAAGGATTCAGGTACCCCAGCTTTAAAACACAGTCTATCATCTTCATTACGACCCTTAAATATTTAACTTGACACATCGGCTTTCTTTTTTTCGCGCACAAGACTGAAATCCTCTTCGAACGTGACACATGGGAGGAGGGCGGAGAGGGAGAAACAAACCACGGACTCTGACGGGAAAAGATTTCGTGAAAGACTTTGTTATTTTTGACTTTTTCTCTCATCTGAGCACACACACCGAGCTCACGGAGCGACGAAGCGACCGGCAGATCCTTCGGTGATGATCGGGGCTCGAAACGCGGGACTCAAGCTCCGAAGGCAATATGAGAAAATCCAATGTTCATGTTTTATTGAACCTTAACTTATTTATCTAACACCACATTTTTTTATATGTTTCTTATTTTATGTTGTGGGGAGATAAGTGACTAGACGTAGAGCTCAGGAAAGTCAATAGGCTTCTGTAGAACATGATTGTGATGTTAAGATAGCAAAAAAGTTACTCTTTGGGAGGTCTGGGTATGAACACAGGTGTCTACACTGCAAAAAATGGGAGATATAAGTCAAAGATTGCTCAAATTTGGCGAAAATTATCTTAATTTGAGAACATTTTGACTGCTTTTAAACAATATTTGCAAATGGGACAAAGCAAAACGAACTTAAAAAGATATGTCTCCCTTGGAATAACAAAATAAATAGCTAGATTGGTACACATCTATCCAGACAAACAAATAAATACATCATTCTAAAAGTTTTATGGTCATACTGTCCAACAGCACAGAGGTGGAACATCCCGTACTCTGGTTGATGTCGGCAGAGTCTGCAGATGTCAGACTATTTTCTGCTTTGGTTTAGAGTGAAATTCTAAATGCTTTTGAACAAAATTTGCATTACTCCAGAAGATTTACCTTTTTATCAGTGTAAAACCATGAACGCTGAACTGCAGTAACATTTACAGCTGGAAAAAGCAAGAAAATAACAATTGCAAAACACAAAACCACAACTGTTTCAGAGCGAATTATGACTTTTTCCCATTGGCAAATCGTGTTTTAAGACAGAATATGCTCAAAATTAAGACAAAATCCACTCAATTCAAGCAATAATCACTTTGTATTTTATCATTTTTTGCAGTGTAAGGATATGTACTTAATAGTTACCTAATGTAACTTAAGTTCTACGAATAGGTGCGTAGTCCCTTAGGACTTCGCTAGTGGATATCACGTGACCCCCAGGTCACAGACGCCAGAGAGATCAAAATAATTTGCTCCAATCACCAGCCACCTTCCTCTATAAATGCCCCTGCACAAGGCCGCACCCCCTCTTGAACTCTGCCAAGCCGGGCTGGCCTGATGGGCTCGTAGCTAAGGGACTACGCACCTATTCGTAGAACTTAAGTTACATTAGGTAACTATTAATTCTACGTCATGGTGCTACGTCCCTTAGGACTTCGCTAGTGGGACACAACGCGGAGGCCGTAGGAAAATGTACTCCCAGCAGGCCAGCGAAGGGTGATTGGAGCTCCGCCCGAGCAAGACCCTCACACCGTGAGAGGACTCAGGGCAGAAGAAACAAAGCGTGTTACCGGGCCACTCCTACCAAGGACGCCCCCACGTAACACCAATCGTAGGTCAACCGTAGTCACAGGACGCCTCTCCCAAGAGCTCCTGATGTAGACTACCAGACCGATCAAACACACATATATGTACCGCACCTGTAGGATGCCTCTCCCAAGAGCTCCTGCACCAGGGCGGAAAAATAGACCGAAGGCCCACTCCTCAGGGGAGGGACCCAACGGTCCAACTCAATCCGCTGCACTCAGCACGGAATGGGCCACCGACCGGTCCGACACATCCGAAAGATAAGACCGGACGAAAGAGGAGGACGACGCCCAAGAAGCCGCACGGCAAACGTCCTCGACCGACGCCCCCCTGAGAAGGGCCGTAGAGGCCGCCATCCCACGCGTGGAATGCGACCTGAAACCCACCGGGGGGGCCAGGCCCTGCGCCTGATACGCCCGTCGCACCGCCGTGGCGACCCAATGCGCCAGCCGCTGAGCCGACAGCGGGGCGCCCCTGTTCTTGGGGCCCAGACACACAAACAGCTGATCACCCGACCTGAATGACGACGTCATGGCCAGGTAATGCCTCAGCATTCTGATAGGACACAGAAGGTGCTGCCGCTCCTCCTCGGGGGAGGCATGCGGCGGCGGGTGGAAAGCCCTAATCCTGATCACTCTCGACCTAAAGGCCGACGTGATGACCTTGGGGAGAAAAGCCGGATTGGGCCACAACTCCACCATGCCGTCGTCCTCTCCAAAGGACAGGCACGACGCATGGACTGAGAGCGCACACAAATCGCCCGCCCTTTTTGCAGACGCCAACGCCAGCAAGAGGGCCGTCTTAAAAGCGATACAATCGGGACTCGCCTCCGCCGCCGGTTCAAAAGGCGAACCCGACAGCCCCCTAAGGACCACCCTGAGGTCCCAAACCGGAGGCGTTCTCTGGAGCGGGGGCCTCCTCCTGCGCGCCCCCCGCAGAAAACGTTTAATCAACGGGTGAGAGCGGGCTGTGAACCCCCCGAACCCGTCGTGACCTGAAGTAATGGCTGCCGCAAACACCGCCAAGGTAGCGACAGCCCTCCCCTTGTCGAAAAGCTCCTGTAGGAATCCCAGGACCCCCTCCAGCGGGCAAAACCTGGGATCCCAGGAACGGGAATCGCACCAGGCACTGAATAGCCTCCACCTCGTGGCGTAGGCCCTCACGGTGGACGGCGCCCTCGCTCCCTGAATTGTCCCCACCACCGCAGGGGGAAGACCCAGATCTACGAGGCTCCGCCTCTCAACCTCCAAACCCAGAGCCTGCGGCCGATTATCGGACGTGAAAACAGGGCTCCTGCCCCCTGGACTAGAGCCCCCGGCTCGTCCGGGAGGGCCCAGGGCTCCATCACCGCCATGCCCCTCAGGAAGGGGAACCACCGGGCATGCGGGCTGTCCGGAGCCACCAGAATCACCGACCTCCTCTCCTGTTCGATCCTCCGCAGTAGGACCGGCAGGAGACGCACCGGTGGAAAAGCGTACAACAGGCCGCCTGGCCATGGGTAATGAGCCAGAGCGTCCACGCCTAAAGGCGGCTCGTCCGCGGCCCTTAAGGCGAACCAGGACGGGCACTGTGCGTTCTCTGCACTGGCGAAAAGGTCGACTACTGGACGACCGAACCTCCGCCAGATCTCCGCGGCTACCCGTGGGGCCAGGCCCCACTCGTCCTGGAGTGGGCCCCCCCTGGACATCCTGTCGGCTCCCACGTTCCGGACCCCCGGGACGTGGCGCGCCCTGAGAGACAGGAGGTGAAGCGCCGCCCACAGCAGCGTCACCGTCGCCATGCGATGGAGAGCGGGGGACCTGGTGCCCCCCTGCCTGTTCAGATAGGAGACCACTGTGGTGTTGTCTGAGCGCACCATCACGTGTCTCCCCTGCAGCTGAGGGGCAAAGTGCAGCAGTACTCTGTGCACTGCCTCCATCTCCAGCAGGTTGATGTGACGGGCTGAGTCCGACCAGCAGCCTCCTACAGAGCTCTGGCCGAGGACCCCGCCCCATCCTTCGAGCGACGCGTCCGTGAACACCTCGGCGTGAGACACAGCGCAGGCCAGAGTCACTCCGTCCCGCAGTAGACCCGGAGTGAGCCAGAACCTGATGTCCGATGCTGCCCCTTGGGGAACCCAGATCAGCCTCCCCCCGTCCCGGGAGGGGTGAAGCCTGAGGCGCGAGAACCACCTCTGAAAATTTCTCATGTGGAGCAGGCCTAGCCGCACCACAGCATGAGCCGCTGCCATCATCCCCAGCAGGGACCTGAGGCGCCGAGCGGGAACTCTGGGGCCCGCCAGAACCTCCCGGGCCAGACGGGTAATATTCGTCCGTCTGTCCACGGACAATGCAGCACGGAATATCACAGAGTCTAGCTGCAGACCGAGGTAAATCATGCGTTGGGCTGGCTGCAGCTTGCTCTTCTCCCTGTTCACCACAAAGCCCAGACGCTGTATGTGGGACAAGACCCATTGCGTGTGGCTCACGGCCACTTCCCTGGATGGGGCCAGTATTAACCAATCGTCTATATAGGTCAATATTCTTACCCCGGCACGTCTGATCGGCTCCAGAGCCGCTTCCACACATTTGGAAAAAGTGCGAGGCGCGAGAGCGTACCCGAAAGGGAGACGGCAGTACTCGTAATTCCTCTCTCCCACTGCGAAGCGCAGAAATCTCCTGTGTTCTGGCACTATGGGTACGTGGAAGTATGCGTCTGTCAGGTCTATGGATGTCATCCAGTCTCCTTCCCTGACACACTCGAGGAGCTGCCTTGTGGACAGCATCCGAAACTGCCGTTTGGAAATGCACTCGTTTAACACGCGCAGATCCAGAATGGGACGCACCCCGCCTGATTTCTTTGGCACCAGAAAGTAAGGGGAGTACAGCCCCCTGGTGGCGTCCTGCGGGTCTACCTCCACTGCTGCGCCTCGACTCAGCAGAGAGGAGACCTCTGCTTCCAGTGCCTCTGTCGATCCCCGTACCTGAGAGCGTACTGCCCGTACGCCTCGGAATGGTGGTGGCTTTCGGAAAAATTGCAGAGCGTAACCTCTGCGCAGAGTTTTCTCCAGCCAAACATCTGACAGTAAGCCCTGCTCCTTCCAGATGTCGTAGAAATCTGTGAGGGGCGGAACGGGAGCTGGAACACGAGACGTCATGGCCCCGCCCCCTCCTGGTGTTCCTAGCAGGGAGGGGGGGTGGCTGAAAGGGCCGGGGGGGCCCCTGCGTCACACCGTGAGCGCCGAGGGCGGTCACGTGTTCTGCAGGTCCGACGTCATAAGTACGGGACTGCTCACCACACGTGACCCGGCTGCTGCTGCGCCCCCCCCTGGCTCTTGCCTCATGGAGGGGGGGGCGAGCCCCTGCATCGGGAAACCCCGTGTTAGCATTGTAGCTCTGCTCATCACGCGTGACACGGCTGCTGCGCCCCCCCTTGGCTCTTGCCTCATGGAGGGGGGGAAGAGCCCCTGGATTAGGAAACCCCGTGTTAGCAATGTAGCTCTGCTCATCACGCGTGACACGGCTGCTGCGCCCCCCCTTGGCTCTTGCCTCATGGAGGGGGGGGAGAGCCCCTGGATTGGGAAACCCCGTGTTAGCCTTGTAGCTCAGAGATGCTAACACGCTAGCGCCCGGAGCACACACATTAGCACTTATCAGATCCCTCCGCCTGCCCTCTCTCCGGGAGGGCAAAACATGAACCCGTGAATCGGAGCTCGTGGTCTGCACAGCGCGCTGCACGCCCTTCTCTGGGGGCTGCAGGCCTGGCGGAGCCACGTTATATGCTCGAGAAGTAACACAAACAGAATTCAAATCATTTGACATGTTACATACCCCCAAATGAGACTCAGACAGCGAGTACTGGTGAAATGCCGGACGGCCTTTATTGAAAGAGTTTTTACCACCCCGACCTCCTCTACCGTAGGGAGGCCGTCGATGGGTGTGTTGGTCCCGCGAACCTCCCGTGTGCCTGTCTGGGCCCGGGGGTCTCGCCGCTGGGGAACGATGGACCACGGAGCGTGGATATGGTCCGGGGCGCTTGCCAGGCGAGCGCTCCCTGCCTCTGTCTCGGCTCCGCGCTGGTGGGCGGGCCTCGCGTCTCGTAGCTAGGTGTTTTGCTAGGCTAGCCGAGTCCTTAGCCGCGCTGTCCAGCCTCGTCATCAGCGTCTGCATCTCCGGACCGAAGAGCGACGTCTGGGAGATGGGCAGGTCCAGCAGCTGCCTCTTCTCCGCCTCTCTGAGGTTCACCGCCCCCAGCCAGAGGTGTCTGGCCCCGACCTGGGCTGCTGCCATAGAGCGGCCGCCATCGACAGCTAGCGCTTGGCACATGCGCAAGATCGCTGCTGAAGTGGTCCTCGCCTGGGCTAAGGTGTCTCCACTGAGTGCCTGGTCAGAGGAGAGAGACCTATCCAGGGCCCCGGTGATGAAAGCCATGTTGTTCGCCACCGCGACGACCTGAGCCGCATTGGCGTAACATCTGTCATGCATAGCCAGAGACATCCTATCCCGCTCGGAGGGAAGGAGAGGTCTGGTGCTGGGCCACACGGATGAGGAGGGGTGCAGGGCCGCCCGAACCGAGTCCTCGATGTCCGGGACCCCGCCTGTCCAGGACCAGTCCTGCACGTTGCAGTACATGCCATACCCCAAAGCGGGCCTCTTGGCCGCTAGGGGTTTTGGCCACTCACGTGTCGCGTAATGGACGATCGGGTCCATACGCGGGCACAACGTGGGCTGGGCTCTCCTCCTCCCTCGAGGGGCTGCGTACCCAGAGGTGAAGTCCTCCACCCTCTGGTTCGGTTGCGGTGGCAGGGGGGCATCCATGATGGCCGCCGCCGTGGCGTAGAGCCCAGGCATGTGGTCCAGCGGGAAGCGGTCCGGCTCCGGGTTGGACACCACCTCGTCCAGCGTGAGGAGAGAGCCGACCTCCGACACCTCTCCGTCCTCGCAGTCACCCCACTCCGCGGGCACAGGTGGAATGTCGAGGGGGGCCCAGTCAATCTCAGACTCCTCGTCCTTAGAGGAGTCCGGACGGGGCGCTGTAGCGGCGAAGAACGCGCGCCTGCGTTCACTCTCCTCCCTGGGGAGAGCGACACACGAGGCGCAGGTGGCGCTCAACGCCGCATGGCCCGCACCCAGGCACATGAAGCAGCTGGAGTGCTGGTCCTTGCGTTGGAGCTTGCCCCGACAGGTCGAGCAACGACGACGTCCGACGCCGGATGGCGAAGGGGAACTCGGACGTGCATCAGAAGACATCTTTCTTTCTCAGGTAACGAATGTAGATCTCAAACGGCGCCAGAGTGAAAGAGGGGGTGCGGCCTTGTGCAGGGGCATTTATAGAGGAAGGTGGCTGGTGATTGGAGCAAATTATTTTGATCTCTCTGGCGTCTGTGACCTGGGGGTCACGTGATATCCACTAGCGAAGTCCTAAGGGACGTAGCACCATGACGTAGAACTGGGCCGCCCGGTAGTTTAACCACTTAGAAGGAAGGTTTTCTTATAAAATGTTTTAAAATAGTAGTAAAAATGAGTCTAAAGCACTAGTTGTGAGGACAATGTTGGTGATGCCTTGTTGTTTTTTGGTGGATGACGGTCGACGGGCTGATTATGGTGCGTTCACTTGCTCTTTGTAATGCTGGTTTCTCCAACGCCTTGGCAATGATAGCATATGGGTGCTTGTGTAGCAATTTTCACACTCAAACAACACTGGTTAATATGCTATTCCTTTAGCATCATTCAGACGAAACAATGTGACGGCGGCTAAGAGCTAAAACTTCTGGGTCTGAGGTTTAGGAATGATCGAAAAAATGAAATGATAATAATAATACATAATACAATACATAGGGTATTTCTAGATCGTCTCAAGATCGTCTGATTTGCTTCTATCATCATCATGTGGAGAGAATGGAATAATATCAATAAGTCTGAACATTGTAAAGTGCTTTGGGTGACCTTAGTCTGTAAAATGCGCTATATAAATAAACATTTCTTACTTACTTAAAAACAAGTACAAAAGTACATTTAATAACACTGAATAGGCTTGTCTAAACAGATGAGTCTTGAGGTTTAGTGTTTGCTCTGTGGTGGCTTCTTTAGATATTGGTTCAAGAGTTCGGAGTAGAGTCGCTTCTCCTCCCTAGACGAAAAGAGGGGTGGGCATCTGTCTCCTGTATGCTGGTGGGGACTCGTTTGGGGAGTCAGAAATCAAAAGTGGCTCAGCTGGAGATAAGATTAGATAAGATAAGATCTCACAATGGAGAAATGTGTGAGATCTGTGCTTTGTGATACTGAAAGAATGTTGAAAGATTGTTTTTTTTCTTTTTATGTGGACCAGCATTTGAAAAAGAATTTGCACACATAAGCACTCCACAAAAACTTGGAGAATTCAGTTCAATTCCATGTATTTTTGTATAGCCCTAAATCACAACAGCAGTCGTCTCGGAGGACATAAAAAAATTGTTGATTTGCCAACAACAGACCTGAAAACCAGGCCAGCTATGGTTCAAACACAGGAAATGCAATAATAACAAACACATAAAGTAGCCATCGTTTCATAGGGAGTAGAATGACCAATATCCGTAAATGTTAATAAATGACTTGGATCGTCACTGTCCATAGACCCTCCTGTATCGGCAAGAAACCACTGAAAAAACACACAAAATAACTTAAAATGTCCTCTTTTGCTCCTAAATCCCTAACAAACAAACAAACCTCAATGGCTACTTCATGCCTGCTCAGCCCAAATCTCAAACTTGAGCCAAAATTCTCATTGTTTCTCCTGAATGATGCATTTTGTCATTGTCATACGAAGCCTTCTTTACATCAACATGATCCAATCCAGGCTGTTTTTGCACAATTCACTTCAGCCTATAACACATATAACTACTAACATCTCGGAGTGACGTTGGGACAGCGGACAACCAGCAGTATCATTTCGCAAACACGGGAAAAACTCAATAGGGAACCCTCATTCATCTCTGCTTTTCCATCCCATCATGCATGACAGACATACAGTAGCCTATTCTTATACAACTGTTCGGTGAAAATCAATGTTTATATGTTTGTGTAAATAACTACTGTATTTATTTTGATAGTTGACAATACAGTTTATTTCTTTACTAGTAGAAAAAATGTAAAAATTGATCATCTGTGTGTATCATGACGCAAAAAAACTAAAAATACCAAGAGGAGACTAGAGCAGGATTTTATATGGAGAAAGTTCATTTGAAAACTGTGGGGTCTCTCTCCCGGCCGCCATTTTGTGTCAGTTTTATGTATGTGTCATGACATTAACAGTACAAAATGATAAAAGAATGATTTTTGCTGCTGTCGAATCCACGTTTTCCAGTTTGGATTTAAGTGGTTTTTACCAAAGTGCTCACTGCTGCACCTCTATCACAAGAGTCTGTTCCGAAAACTGTACCTCTGTCCAACAACGGTCTTATCAATAAAGATGACAATAATACAACAAAGTCTGGATTGAATATTCTCTGTTGTTGTTCACACCGGAAACATTTCAGTGTTGCTTCACTGGTTACAGAACAGTAGGAATGAGGAGCAAAAGATATAAGAATAATAACTACATACTAAAATATGATATCTAGCTTTAGCATAATAAAGACACAAGTACAAAGTCTCTAGCTTTAGCATAATATAGAAGCTAGAATAAAATCTCTAGCTTTTGCATAATAAAGAATCTAGAATAAAATCTCTAGCTTTAGCATAATAAAGAAGCTAGTATAAAATCTCTAGCTTTTGCATAATAAAGAATCTAGAATAAAATCTCTAGCTTTTGCATAATAAAGAATCTAGAATAAAATCTCTAGCTTTAGCATAATAAAGAAGCTAGTATAAAATCTCTAGCTTTAGCATAATAAAGAAGCTAGTATCAAATCTCTAGCTTTAGCATAATAAAGAATCTAGAATAAAATCTCTAGCTTTTGCATAATAAAGAATCTAGAATAAAATCTCTAGCTTTAGCATAATAAAGAAGCTAGTATAAAATCTCTAGCTTTTGCATAATAAAGAATCTAGAATAAAATCTCTAGCTTTAGCATAATAAAGAAGCTAGTATAAAATCTCTAGCTTTTGCATAATAAAGAAGCTAGTATAAAATCTCTTTCCAAACAATTAATTTATGTTGCACCCAAAATCACAAGAGCAATAGCAGATTAGAAAAAAATAGACCATTAGAATCAAACTAATTAGAAAAAAACAAACAGGTTAAAGCTTGGGTATGTAACTTTCAACCAACCAACTACGCAAACTAAAAAATCTAGCATAGATCCTGGTCTAAACAGTTTAGCTTTAATTTGTATCACTAGCTTTGGGTCACATCTGTGGATCAGCTTTTTCAGAAAGAAGAGTGACAAAGAGAGGACCACCCTCACTCAGCCAATCACCTCTCAGCTCAAAGTGTCAAATGGTGACTCCCAAGGGTTCTACAAGTGTGCATTACACTTATACCTAACATAAACACAGCCTGTTTTGTTGTGGTTCATTCACAAGATTTCAGAGAGGGAGGCACAGTGGCAAAGCGGTTTGCATGTTTTCCCCGTGTCTGTGTAGTTTTCCTCCAGGTGCTCCGGTTTCCCCTACCACTAAAGAAAAATTACACTAGATTGGAAAATATCTGAACTCGCTACAATTGTAAAGCGCTTAGGGTGACCTTGGTCTGTAAATTTAGCTAAATAAATAATGATTACTTACTTACTTGTTTTTATTATTTAACCTTTATTTAACCAGGAAAGTCCCGATGAGATTAAGAACGTCTTTTTGGACAAAAGTTACATTACAATTACAGATTATAAAAACATTTCAATGAGGATGTCCCAAGTGCTCTCAATCTGGATCTAAAAGCATTCAATAAAATAATCTGAACGTTTATTTCAGTTGGACATACAACACGTGTTATTTATTACGCGTAAACTATATACCCAAGCATTAATTCATGTTTATCAGACCAATACACACATGTGACCACTAGATGTCCTTACAGCACACAGCTGCAGATTGACGAGGACAGGTCACTCCTATGATGGAGGAGGAGGCTTTGTTATTGCTCCTGTCATGATTTATATTTATAAATCTGAGCAAACTGGAGACTTTGAATATGCTGCATTCAATAAACAAATAAAAGCGACACAGCGTTATTGACAAACCGAGAACTTTGACTGGGATAATGTCAACAAAGAGCTAGCTCAGTGCCCCGTTAGCATTAGCTTTAGCATCACAGAACTAGCTAGCTGCGTGCGCTCTTAGCAATAGCATTAGCATCACACCGGCTTCGAGTGGATTTTTTATTTAAATATACTGCTGCAATAATGAGCGAAGACGACAAATCACCGACTGCGAACAAAGATAAAGAGTCTACGCTTTTGTTCACTAAAGATGGACAGAAATACTACATGAACAAAAGCGGAGGACTGGACAGCAGGTGTGTATTTTTTATTTATTTTATTTGTATTATTAACAAAGAATATCAAGATAATAAATATCACTCAAGAAAAAATACTACGTATGTACATGCTATACTATTATAAAAATAAATTAGGCACAGCATGTTTAGTTGAAAATTATTGAATTATTATCGTTATTCATATAGAGATCAGAGGGAGAGAGTGAGACCAGAGAGTGAGACCAGAGAGTGAGACCAGAGAGTGAGACCAGAGAGTGAGACCAGAGAGTGAGACCAGAGAGTGAGACCAGAGAGTGAGACCAGAGAGTGAGACCAGAGAGTGAGACGAACGAGAAAGGGAGGCTCGAGAGAGACCAGAGAACAGTTTTGCATACAGGACAAGTATTCATACCCCAAGAGTACAGAGATCATCTTCAATTGTAAATCAATATCTCCATAATTCCAGGAACGTCATCACTCCTCACGATGCAGAGAGCGCGTCCTACGACATGGACGACCCGGACGAGGACTGCGACATGCTGGACACCTCGGACATGGGCAGAGATGCCACGGCGAGCCCAGAAGAGCTCAACGACGAGGAGGCGTCAGAGGGAGACAACCTGCCCAAGCAGTGCACCTACGAGGGCTGCACCGAGACCACGACGCAGGTGGCCAAGCAGCGCAAGCCCTGGATGTGCAAGAAACACCGCAACAAGATGTACAAGGACAAGTACAAGAAGAAGAAGAGCGACCAGGCCATGTCCAGCGGCAAACTGGACGTGTGTAGATTTATTTTATTCATGTAGTGAATAGTGTGTGATGGTCAGGCCTGTCACTGTGTTTACCTGATTTATTCATATTTCTGAGCAATAATAATTAGCATTTTTATTGTAACAGTGTAAGACCTTTCTCTTGGTTCTCTAGTCTCTCTCTCTCTCTCTTGGTTCTTTGGTCTGACCTCTTTCTCTCCTGTCAAATTTACCTGATCCTGAAGTCTTTCATATTTTGGGGCACAATATTAATTATTTTTGGTGTAGTAGTGCAATATTTAGTGTAGTATAGTACTGTCTAGTTATCTAGCGGGTCCAAACTAAGGCCCACGGGCAAGATTAGGCCAGCTTTGTCATTTTCTATGGTCCTCTGCCATTAAGGTACATTCACAATGTCATCCAACCAACTTCAGCTCCACCTTCAGCTGAAGTTGGTGGTAAAGGTTCTGACCTGCACCTTGTGATAAAATCCAGTTAAGTTTATTTGTATACACTGACATTTGCTTTTGATTGTTCAGGAGAGCGCGGAGGAGCGGCCAGTGTCCGTGAACAAGCAGAGGTTGGGGGCGATGGGAGACCGTCCTGCGCGGCCGTCGCTTATTGAACAGGTCCTGAATCAGAAGAGGCTGGTGAGTTCAAACAAGTGTGTGGAGTCAGTCCAATATGTTGGGGAGATTCTCACCTGCGTTCAGGAATAATGCCTCCTTCCACGGCAGATTTGGGGTTGAATTGTTTTATAGGTTTCTTTTGAAACTTATTATTTTCACAACGCTGCCATCTTATTCTTATGTCATGATAAAAGTAATAAGGCCAGACAGAGACTAGAGAGAGAGGGAGTCCAGAAAGAGAGTCCAGAAAGAGAGTTGGGTGTCCAAACCGGTCCAGAAAGGGCCGCTGTGGCTGCAGGTTTTCTATCAGACCCAGCAGGAGCAGAGCAGACTCCACCCATTTAATCAAATCTTCAGGTTAAGACTGAAGTCAATGGAGGAAATGGGTTTTTCTGCTCTGCTCCTGCTGGGTCTGATGGAAAACCTGTAGCCACAGCGGCCCTTTCTGGACCAGTTGGGACACCCCTGGACTAGAGAGAGAGGGAGTCCAGAGAGAGTCCAGAAAGAGACTAGAGAGAGGGGGAGTCCAGGGAGAGAGAGAGAGGGAGTCCAGGGAGGGAGTCCAGGGAGGGAGTCCAGGGAGGGAGTCCAGGGAGAGAGTCCAGGGAGAGAGTCCAGGGAGAGAGTCCAGGGAGAGAGTCCAGGGAGAGAGTCCAGGGAGAGAGTCCAGGGAGAGAGTCCAGGGAGAGAGTCCAGGGAGAGAGTCCAGGGAGAGAGAGAGAGGGAGTCCAGGGAGAGAGTCCAGGGAGAGAGTCCAGGAGAGAGTCCAGGGAGAGAGTCCAGGGAGAGAGTCCAGGGAGAGAGTCCAGGGAGAGAGTCCAGGGAGAGAGTCCAGGGAGAGAGTCCAGGGAGAGAGTCCAGGGAGAGAGTCCAGGGAGAGAGTCCAGGGAGAGAGTCCAGGGAGAGAGTCCAGGGAGAGAGTCCGGGAGTCCAGGGAGAGAGTGAGTCCAGGGAGAGAGTGAGTCCAGGGAGAGAGTGAGTCCAGGGAGAGAGTGAGTCCAGGGAGAGAGTGAGTCCAGGGAGAGAGTGAGTCCAGGGAGAGAGTGAGTCCAGGGAGAGAGTGAGTCCAGGGAGAGAGTGAGTCCAGGGAGAGAGTGAGTCCAGGGAGAGAGTGAGTCCAGGGAGAGAGTGAGTCCAGGGAGAGAGAGAGTCCAGGGAGAGAGTCCAGGGAGAGAGTCCAGGGAGAGAGTCCAGGGAGAGAGTCCAGGGAGAGAGTCCAGGGAGAGAGTCCAGGGAGAGAGTCCAGGCAGAGAGTCCAGGCAGAGAGTCCAGGCAGAGAGAACGAGAGTCCAGAGAGAGCGAGAATAACGGAACCATATTTTATAGGTGCTGACAAAGATGTAAAAATTTTTAGTCGGCCAAACCTCATTATGTCAAAATATAATAAATCATGACTCTAATTTAGGGCAATTTTAAATGTGTTTATTATTGAGGAATTGTACCGTTCTAGACGGAAATGAAATACAAGAAAAATGTCCATGGAAAACTTTAGACATCCTTCCCTTAAAGTCTTAGAAAGCCTGTCTCAACAAGTACAAAGGACAAAGTGGCATCTATGTGTGATTTGGGATGCGGCCGTTCAGTCTGTGCTCCGTCAGATTTTTCCACCTCTTATTTTAGAAAGCTTTGTTTTGTCCTGGTGCAGCTGCCGCCATCACTGGGATTTCTGTGGCTCCAGCGACAGACAGACGCAGCTGCTTTCTCTGGCAGCGACGGAAGCAACTGCTCTGATTGTTCTGCTCCTCTCTCCTTCAGGATCATGAGAGAAATAAACATGGCTTTCTAGTTTTAATGTTGATGGTAATTCATCAAAAATAGCATTCTCAGAAACGACAAAACAACTGCAATTTGCCCCCAAAAACAAAACAAAAACCTATTAGATTCAAATTCCATCCATCCATCCATCCATTTTCTACCCTTTAATCCATTTCTGGGTCAGGGGGGTGGCAGTCAGAGATGCCACCCAAGTCTCATAGCACCAGCCCCTCACTGACCCTCTGCAGGTGGTGAGTCCACAGGAGGACGGCTGCTCTCTGACTGTGAGCATAGCCTTGATCTTTCAGTGGGGGCTTTGGGCAAAGTGGGGTTAAGTGTCTTGCCCAAGGACACAACGACAGCAGTCATCAGTGGGAGTCGATGGAGAAGGTGCAGAGGTGGGAATTGAACCCACGACCTTCTGGCCTTAAGGCCAATGCTCTACCAACTGAGCTACTGTCGCCCCTTGAATCGTCGTAGATTCAAATTGATTATGATAAATATTGCTTTATGTATTCAAAGTGCATTAACGATGGGAAACAGACGATTCTGAACTTTTAACCCCGGTTTGTGCTGGTTTAGCTCTTGTTTTGGCTGTTTCCTTTGTCTTCTTGCCCTGACCAGCTTGTGTCCGCGTGACCACTTTGCTGCTCTCTGATTGGTCGCTGCATGTGCGTCTGGCAAAAAAATCTCCTGCGTTCCCCGCACTTCCACAACCCATCAGGATCTCAGACTCACTACAGAACTTCCAATCGCTGCTCAAAACCCACGTGTTCAGTGTCCAGTATTTGTTTTTTTCACTACCTCTCTGACCCTAACCTCTCTCTCTCTCTCTCTCTGGTCTGTCTCTCTCTGACCCTAACCTCTCTCTCTCTCTGACCCTAACCTCTCTCTCTCTCTCTCTCTCTGGTCTGTCTCTCTCTGACCCTAACCTCTCTCTCTCTCTGGTCTGTCCCTCTCTGACCCTAACCTCTCTTTCTCTCTGGTCTGTCTCTCTCTCACCCTAACCTGTCTCTCTCTCTCTCTGACCCTAACCTCTCTCTCTCTCTGGTCTGTCTCTCTCTGACCCTAACCTCTCTCTCTCTCTGGTCTGTCTCTCTCTGACCCTAACCTCTCTCTCTCTCTGGTCTGTCCCTCTCTGACCCTAACCTCTCTTTCTCTCTGGTCTGTCTCTCTCTCACCCTAACCTGTCTCTCTCTCTCTCTGACCCTAACCTCTCTCTCTCTCTGGTCTGTCTCTCTCTGACCCTAACCTCTCTTTCTCTCTGGTCTGTCTCTCTCTGACCCTAACCTCTCTTTCTCTCTGGTCTGTCCCTCTCTGACCCTAACCTCTCTCTCTCTGGTCTGTCTCTCTCTCACCCTAACCTCTCCCTCTCTCTCTCTGGTCTGTCCCTCTCTGACCCTAACCTCTCTTTCTCTCTGGTCTGTCTCTCTCTCACCCTAACCTGTCTCTCTCTCTCTGGTCTGTCTCTCTCTGACCCTAACCTCTCTCTCTCTCTGGTCTGTCCCTCTCTGACCCTAACCTCTCTCTCTCTCTGGTCTGTCTCTCTCTGACCCTAACCTCTCTCTCTCTCTGACCCTAACCTCTCTCTCTCTCTCTCTCTCTGGTCTGTCTCTCTCTGACCCTAACCTCTCTCTCTCTCTGGTCTGTCCCTCTCTGACCCTAACCTCTCTTTCTCTCTGGTCTGTCTCTCTCTCACCCTAACCTGTCTCTCTCTCTCTCTGACCCTAACCTCTCTCTCTCTCTGGTCTGTCTCTCTCTGACCCTAACCTCTCTCTCTCTCTGGTCTGTCTCTCTCTGACCCTAACCTCTCTGTCTCTCTGGTCTGTCTCTCTCTGACCCTAACCTCTCTGTCTCTCTGGTCTGTCTCTCTCTGACCCTAACCTCTCTCTCTCTCTGGTCTGTCCCTCTCTGACCCTAACCTCTCTTTCTCTCTGGTCTGTCTCTCTCTCACCCTAACCTGTCTCTCTCTCTCTCTGACCCTAACCTCTCTCTCTCTCTGGTCTGTCTCTCTCTGACCCTAACCTCTCTTTCTCTCTGGTCTGTCCCTCTCTGACCCTAACCTCTCTCTCTCTGGTCTGTCTCTCTCTCACCCTAACCTCTCCCTCTCTCTCTCTGGTCTGTCCCTCTCTGACCCTAACCTCTCTTTCTCTCTGGTCTGTCTCTCTCTGACCCTAACCTCTCTCTCTCTCTGGTCTGTCTCTCTCTGACCCTAACCTCTCTATCTCTCTGGTCTGTCCCTCTCTGACCCTAACCTCTCTCTCTCTGGTCTGTCTCTCTCTCACCCTAACCTCTCCCTCTCTCTCTCTGGTCTGTCCCTCTCTGACCCTAACCTCTCTTTCTCTCTGGTCTGTCTCTCTCTCACCCTAACCTGTCTCTCTCTCTCTGGTCTGTCTCTCTCTGACCCTAACCTCTCTCTCTCTCTGGTCTGTCCCTCTCTGACCCTAACCTCTCTCTCTCTCTGGTCTGTCCCTCTCTGACCCTAACCTCTCTCTCTCTCTGGTCTGTCTCTCTCTGACCCTAACCTCTCTCTCTCTCTGGTCTGTCTCTCTCTGACCCTAACCTCTCTCTCCTCTTCCTCTACAGTCCTTGCTGAGGTCTCCGGAGGTCATCAGTTTCCTCCAGCAGCAGCAGCAGCTCCTCGTGGCTCAGAATCGCTCTCAGTCGCAGCCTCAGTTTCCAGGCTGCTGACACCGGCTCCGGCGCGAGATCACCGCAACAACTGTCATCCTGGAAATTTAGAGAGAAAAACAGTCGGAAATCTGTGGACTGTAAGTGACGATGAAGACTCGCTCTCCTGGGGTCCGGGGAACTTTGTAGTCACAAATTTTCCCTCAGAGAGATACTTTCTCAATTAAATGTTCAATTATTTTTATTTTTATATAGCCGTAAATCACAATAGCAGTCGATTCGCCGACACAGATCAGAGAATCAAACACACCGCAATGATAACAAAAATACATTGGTCGGAAAAACTACATACTAATCCTGATATATGTCAATTATAGATTAAAAACACTACAAATGTAAACAATTTAAAGGTGATGTCTGCGACTCTAATCATATTTCATTTATAGACAACAGGGTCATATGCTCAAAAATATGTATTAAGTCCATCCATCCATTTTCTTCCGCTTCATCTGTTGCCGGGTCGCTGGGGCAGCAGTCTAAGCAGAGACGCCCAGACTTCCCTATCCACACACACTTCCTCCAGCTCGTCCGGGGGGACCCCAAGGCGTTCCCAGGCCAGAGAGAGACATAGTCCCTCCAGCGTGTCTTGGGTCTTCATTGGGGTCTCCTACCGGTGGAACGTGCCCGGAACACCTCATGTATTTAGTGTTTTTCACAATAAATACATAATAAATACCCTCCCCTTGGATTAACCAGCACCAGTCAGATTTGCAAGGTATAGTTGGACAAATAGGGAGGGGCCTCAGCCATCCATCGGGTCTAACTGCTGCTTGTATTGTCACAATTTGAAAAGAAACTAACCTTCAGTTTAGAAATATATAACAGACAGTTCATGTTTTCTGGATAAAACCTGTCTGCAGTGTCTCCTGTGTCCACGAGATGGCGCTGTGCAAAGGACCTCTGTCCTTTTACTATCTCAAAAAACAACTTAATGGAAAGAATCACTGCCACTCATTAATTATCAAAGTAATTGTTAGTTTCAGCCTCAATCTGAACAGAATTGGAGAGAGTGGAAAGGATGAGAAGAGAGGGAAGAGGAGAGAGAAGGGAGGAGGAGAGAGGATCTCTCTCTCAAAATTCAATTACATTTCATTGCATTAGTTTAAAATGATCCCTCATTTTTTCCACGTTACTTTCTACTACGGTCCGTGAGGAAATGACTCTTGGCACCCTGAGCTTACAGACAATAATAATACATTTAATACCTGTTACACCTCATATTTCCACATAACCTGAAAGTGCTACAGATAAAAATACAGCACAGCATATAAAAAAGAACATTATAATTACATAAAAATATTGAATTTATCGAAAGAAACATGAGCTGGAAATGGCTTTGACCCCAGAGAGAGAGAGAGAGAGTCTGGCACAGTCCCACAGACGGCGAGAACATGGTGCTTCTGTGCAACAAATAAACTCATTTATTATTGAAAAAGCATACGATTGTTTTGCTCAAAGCCTGTATTTATGACCTCTTTAACTCTACGTGTTTGTGTGTGTTTGATAATGTAGTTGGAATGAATGAATTAAAATGAAATACAAGGGAATATCACAAAACGAGAAGAGAGAAAGAACTGAAGGAGTTAGCATTGAGTTTTGTGACATTTTTATGCATCGGTCGAAAGCAAAAAAGCAAAATCTAGCGCCTGGTCGTTCTTATATTTGAATTTTAGTAATATATATAAATGTATTTTATCGCTACTTGTCTAAGCAAAAATGCCACATGAGAATTATAATGATGGGAAAAACACTCAATAATCTGTGTTTAATTTATTCATTTGTGTTGAGTTTGTCCAGAGAAACTATCAGACAAATGTGTAGCATTGAGTCCATGTTCTTAAATGTATTTCTGCATTCAAGAAAAGTGTGACAAGTGTGTACAGTCTGTGATTGAACTGTTTTTACCTGAGAGCATGTTATGAAGTAAATGATACTGACAACGCAATATTGTGTTTTCTTCTTGTACATTACAGTGCATTTTTAAAGTTAAGGTAATGTTTGGATGTGTGAACTGATCTCCAACAAACTTAAAGATAAACACCTGTTTTACTGGATATGTATAAGTCAGGTGTGGAAAACCAGTCCTCAGGTCCAGTATTAACCTGAAGACTTTTGTGCCATCCTAAATTTTAATGATTTTCCCCTTACTTCACCAGCCCTGGGTCATTTAAACTCTAGTTTTGGGCGTTTTCCTCCTGCTTTGATTCACGGTATTGGGTCATTTTGACCTGAGGACAGCAGAAGGAGATGGGCTGGTGTGCTCTTGGTTAGAATGAAAACCTGCAGCCACACTGACAGACACACCATATTTTTCAGATTATAAATCAGTTTTTGTCATAATTATACTCGACATGCGACATGACATTAACAAACCAGACACGTTCTCAGTTCCTTGTTTATGCCTCTTATAACGTACACTTATTCAGCCTATTCTCTATTTGATTGTTACTTTAATTTGCCTTTCAAGATGAAATGTCTATTCCTCGTTTTGTATTTTATCAAATACATTTCCCCAAAATTGCAACTTGCACTCTAATGTGACATATAATCTGAAAAATATGGTCTAAACAACTGTGTGGTTTAGTAGTACTTTCTGGACTTTGAAGTATTCTTGTATATAAACTGCACCAGCTGATTTTTTTTTATCAGAAAGTACATATTGTCCACATTAAAGCAGAACTTTGGTTAAAGGTTTTCATGTTGTATTGTAACACAAACAACAGCTGATGGAAGAAGACAAAGAAGATGGAAAACTGTTTTTAATCATAACACGATTTAATGATGAGGTGTTTTTACTGCATTCGTGCTAAATCCTAATGGTTCACACACTTTACATACATACACACTTTCTTCTGCTTTATCCGTTGCCGGGTCGCATAAGGGCATCAGTCTAAGAAGCAGAAGCACACAGACTTCCCTATCCACACACACTTCCTCCAGCTCGTCCGGGGGGACCCCAAGGCGTTCCCAGGCCAGAGTGAGACACAGTGCCTCTGTGTGTCCTCTCGACGTGGAGAAGCAGCGGCTCTACTGCAAGCTCCTCCTCTGTGACTGAGCTCCTTAACCGATCTCTAAAGAAGCACACATACATAACCAAATATTTTAATAACGCTAAGACACATTAATTTACAAAAATCATATTTAATAGAAAGAATAATACATAAAATCAACAACAAACGACAATAAAACTGTCCAGGCTACAGCAACGACACATTCAGTACCTAAAGCTCCCAGTGGGTTCTGTGCAGAGTAAATACAGACATCAAAGTTATAAATAAGTCTCATCTATGAAGAACTATAAATATAAACCAGCAGAACTACATGCACCTTCATGGTTTTACAGCACAAAGCAGCGTTTGAGACGCGTTGAAATGAGCGGAGACGGTTTAAACACAAGGACCATGTGCGGAGGCGACCGAAAGTATTCATACACTCTGAACTCTCGCACGTTTGGTCATGTGACAGCCACAAATATGAAGATTTTGTTGTTAATATTTTACTGTAAAACCACAAAAAAGTAAAGACAACTGCGAAGGGAATGCAAAATGACAAGTGATTTGGTTTGTTTGGCTAAAAAACCTGAAAAGTGGGGTTTGCATAAGTAATCATACAGCACACGATAATAGCATAGACTTGGACAATGCTAACCTGCTAGCTTAACAAGGCCCAATCAGATCCATGGGCCCAATAGGGAAGTGCTTGAGTACCTAATTTTCGCTCTGACTCTTATTGACAGAAAAGTGAACTCCTTGAGCTCAGTTTGTGTCACACACACCATTTTGGGTTTTGAAAATCTGTGGTTTAATGCTCTCGATGATCCTGGCGTGTACATTTTGGTTGTGTCTGTATAAATCCGGATATGAGCCACAAAGATTGACTAATCACAGGCCTTCATTCACGGGAGAAACTCCAGCTCAGCTTAGCAACAGTCTCAGCAAAACGTCTGCCCCTGTTATGGCGCAAACAGAGGCATAGAAATACAGAAATTGCCGTATGAGGAAATTGGTTCCCGCTAGCTTATGTTCAAATTGGCTTCTTCCATGTTAAGGCTAACCCTACGGTGATGTCACACTCGGTCAGTCCCCTGCTGACATATAGTCTATGGGTAACACAGAATTCCAAGCTCCAAATGCCCTTTGTCCAATAATGTCCTGTCTTTTTGCTCCATCTGCTAAAGCTAACAAACTAACACTGCTCCTGACCCATTCGTGAACCATCCCCAGCCTCAACTGTGGGGGTGGCAGCATCATGTTATGGGGCTGTTTTTCTTCAGCAGGCACAGGGAAAATCTGTGGAGTGATAAGAGTCAGAGTTGATCAGAAAGTGGTTGGAGTAAAATGCAGGACATTATTGGACGAAAAGCTTCTCGAGATGGGATTTGCACATAGTATTATCTGGTGCTGTATGAATACTTATGCAACCCCCACTTTTTTTTCATCAATTAACAAAATTGTGTAACATTTCTATTTACTGCACAGTTGTCTGTTACTTTGTTGCGGTCTTTCAGTAAAATATTAAAAATAAAATCGTCATGTTTGTGGCTGTAGCGCGACCAAATGTGCACGAGATGAGAGTGTATGAATACTTTTGCAAGGCACTGTCTCGCAATGGAATCAAAGTTTCAGTAGTTATTATTATTCTATTTTCTCGGATAGAACTTGTAGTAAATATTTGGAACAGTTTTTCATCAGTCAAATCTCAGTTTGTGACAGAGAAGTTGAAGTTGTTTTAGATATAGGTTGTAAAGCTGAGTTCTGAGTGGAATCCTTCTCTCGTATCCAATCCGGTCGCAGCGTTGGACGGTCACATGACCAGAGTCTCATGAGACGGAGGAAATGGGGTTGTGAGGAGAGCCCATCTGCGTCAAGACTTTATCCAGCCACTGCAGAGGCCCGTGCAGGTGCACCTCTATCCAGCAGGGGGTGCTAGTCACGTCCTGCCGGTGGTACTCCGCTCCCCAGCCCTGGAAACACAACAAATAATACGTTTATGGTGATTAGTCTGCACAACAATAATATTGTGATTTTGTTTTGTCATTAAACAAAAAATACAAGCCTGTGTGGGGTTAATACAGAAGACAAGTTTATTGGTTAGAGCTGGGCAGCCTAAGAGTGGCAATACTTGATGTGAAAACCAGATCCTGTCAGACTTCTGAAGCTAAGCAGGGCAAAACCTGGTTAGTACTGTGATGGGAGACCTCTGGGAACACCAGGTGCCGAGGTGGGGTTGGCTGCGGCTGTATAGTGCAAAACTGTGGTGGTTGTGTTGTAAGTATAGACTGACTTTTGGACCATCCTGTAAAGATGTTTTCGAAAGGTAAGAAAACCCCAGGCAAAAGCATTGGGTAATTCTCTTTCCGGGTACACCCCCACCAGCAAGGAGTGAGATTTCAAACATGTCAGTGGATGTGCTCATGGACCTTTTTGAGCCAGGGCCTGCCCCCACTGGTCGTAAGGAAAACCACGTCACCCACTTTGCCTTGAGTGAGTCTGGTGTGTGCGTGTGTATGTGTGTGTGTGTGAGCCTTGCTTCTGTCAATGTTTCCCAGGGCAGCTGTGGCTACAACACTGTGTATGGAGTGAATGAATAATGACAAGTGAACTGTCTTTGAGTGTCTGAAAAAGTGCTGTATAAAACCGATGCATCGAACCCGGGACCTTCTTGCTGTGAGGTACCAAGTGCTAATCACTGCGCCACAGTGCTGCCCATTTTAAGTCATAACAGTTCTATCAAAGGTAGACAGTCTTTTGGAATATTGTACAGGTTTGATTGCCATAGTTAGCAGTTTCAGTGACAGACTTATCCACCCTCGCTGCGTGAAGGAGAGGTCTTTCCTTCCTGCTGCTGTCAGACTGTACAATGAGAACTGCTGAATCTGGACATGTCATTCATCTGTAAATAAATAAATACTGCAATGAGACTGAATGTCACTTTATTTACTGATTACCCTGCCCTATATGTACAGTATATAACTTTGCACTAAGTATATTTTGAAAGACTGTTAGTGAAGCATTTACAGCTAGCTAAGAAACCTAGCAGCTACTTATATTTTGTGTGTCTCTTACGACTGTCCTCTCTGCGCGCTGCAACACTGAAATTTCCCCACTGTGGGACGAATAAAGGATCTCATATCATATCTTATCTAGTACTTTTATCATAACTGCAAAAAGAACAATCTCTCAGCTCTGTGATTGACAAAGGCTGGAGACCCCTGCTCAGACCCAGTCCAGAACAGAGTCCGTGGGGGTCTGACCTTGACGAAGCTCATGCGGATGGTGCACATCTTGGTGAGTTCGTAGACCACCTCGAAGCCATGGTTCACAGACTGAGCCAGCAGCTGCGCGAACAGCTGGTTGTTGAAGATCTTGAGGCTGCAGCCGCTGGGGATCTTACAGACGGTGGTGGCGTGGAACCCGTGCTGGAAGTTACAGTTCCTGCTCTGCACGAAGATGCTGCTGTCACTCAGGCACTCGGCGTACACCTCGCCCCCCACGTAGTACAGGTGCAGGCCTAGAACACACAATATACACTTTACTTAAAGGTGCAGTGAGCGATGTTGTTAGCTTAGCCGTAGCACCAACTGGAAACCACTCCCCCCTACCCTCCCTCGTCACCAAACCAAACATCCAGCATTTTCTTTTCTTAGTCACAACAGGGAGAGTGGACGGCAAACGTGAAATTGGCATTTTCTGTTCAGCCATTTTAGGTTTTAGAAAATCCGATAACTCGGGTGCACTTGCGAGAAACAGGAAGAGGTTGAAGGGGATGAACGAATCCCATTGGTTTATTTTTATCGGCCCACTCCAAAATATGTTGTATTAATTTTTGTAGACTATAGGCATCTGGTCAATTTCATTACTATTTGAAAACACATGATAACTTGGGGTTTAGGGAGGTTTTTCCACAATATTTAAAAAAATGTGTCTGGGAAAATCACTGACTGCCTCTTTAACACTCCTTGTTCATGTTTGCCTCTTTGTATTTTTGTTTTGAAATTTTTGTTTCTGAAATGTGTTGTATTTTTACTCAGTCCTTGGAACATGTATAATTCTGTTTTGTTACTTGTCTCAAAGCTTCTGTCTCTTTTATGTTTTTAGCATTTTATTTTTTTGATGTTTAAAAATCTGTCTCGGTATTTTGAGGGGTTTGGGAGGATGATGGAGCAAGTTTGTTTTTGTCCTGATGTATGTTTTGTCCATATTGTACTGTTTTTTGTTAATAGTAATCTGTCTTTTATGTTTATGGACCCCGTTGAAAACTAGAGGGCCCATCTCACAGGGCATTCCATTCCGACTACTTTCACTGCGTACACTTGTTCACTGTGATGCCCTCTACAGGTGTACAAGGGGCCATGATATATTATTGCCTCGGGCGCCTGATGGCCTAGGACTGACCCTGGTGATGGGAGACCTCTGGGAACACCAGCTGCCACGGTGGCGCGGCTGCGGCTGTGGCTGTAATGTGCCAAACTGCGGTTGTGTCCTTAGGCAAGACACTTCACCCACATTAGAATGAGTCTGGTGTGCGTGTGAATGGTTGGTGGTGGTCGGAGGGGCCGATGGCACAGACTGGTTGCCTCGGTTCTGTCATTGTGCCCCAGGGCAGCTGCGGCAACACAAGTAGTTTATCATCATGACGTGATGAATGTTGACATTATCTATGTTTACATTTATCCGGCTGATTCTCCAATCAGAAAGCAGAATGAGCATCACTCGAGTCTCTCATTTGGGCTGAGGGATGTGAACATAAAGGACAGAGCCTCAAGGACAGTGATAAACCTGCTTCATGATAAAGTTCACATGTTTTTGTGAAAACAGGACTTTGTCTCGATGTCGCAGCCTTGAGTTTCCACTATCACTGTTTACTGTCACTGCAGGAAAAAAACTTCACCATGAGCACTTCCCTGTCAGGTTTCATTGAGCTAGCAGATAAGCATTGTCCATCAATAAAGTCTAAACCACAGGGGAACATGTTACTGCAGCACTGATGGGGAGGCGAATATGAGCAAAAATGGCGTGTTATACTTCATTTTAAAAATACATTTAAATAAAATCATTCATTTTATCCTAAAATTTAAATCCAACACAAAATAATAAAGTGTTAGTATAAATCTAATCCTTTAACTAAAACCCAGTTTTTCTTCAGTCCAAACATACAGAAATGTATCAGAAAATAATCCAAACTTAAATGACTGTTACAAACACATGATCACACATTTAGAAAATTCAGTTTTTAAAAAGCTTTGTTTTGAATCTGGAGTGAAATTATTGTGTAAACAACTCTGTGTGCCTCTGATAAAGGTTTGTCAGCTGAAACAGTTAGCTCAGTGCCCCAGTGGCCTAATGGATAGGTCAGCACTAGATCATATACGGAATCGGGACGGAAGCGGAAGTAAATATTAAAAACTACCTATTCATGCCTAAACTTAACCAGCCAATCCCATAAAATAACCCAACCCAGCCTAAACCCTAACCTTAACCATCTTACTCAGACGCCTAAAACCTAACCAGTCACCACTTAAGGACTTATTAGTCTAAAACTAATTCGAAAGTACGAGTGTTACTTCCGGTTTCGTCCCGATTCCGTATATGATCTAGTGCCGACCCTTATGGATAAGGCACTGCCCTCCTAAGGCAGGGATTGTGGGTTCGAGTCCCATCTGGGGTGAGGGATAAGTGCAGTTTGATACAGAAGCTTGAGTTTGCTACAGTTGGGCTTTAGTCTTGGGACTTGATCTAAAGATGCAACTGTGCAGAGGTTGATAGATCGAAACCACCCTCTGCTACAAGGAAGTGGACTCTTTTCATCCAACACCACCGTAGTTCTGAAGTTTGAACAAATAAACTTCCTCCATAGTGTAAAAAATGCATTAGATTCAATCACAGTCTCCTGGAACTGTTAATGTTTAAATCTGGCCCCGATCAAAATGAGTGTGACACCTCGGTCTCACCCACAGACCCCCTGACCTCCCCCACAGACCCCCTGACCCCACCCTCACCCACACCCCCCCCTGACCTCACCCACAACCCCCCCCTGACCTTACCCTTGCCAATGTGGCGGCGTGTGTGCTCGATGGTGGAGTTGCGGTTGACGTTGGACAGCAGACCGAGACAGAAGCGGTTCTTGTTGTTGGAGGGGTCCGTGAAGCCATCAACCAGAACGCTGCGAGACGAGGCGTGGAAGGTCTCGCCCACGCGGTTGTTCAGCTCGTAGTACGCGATGGAGCACCAGTACTCGGGCTCCTCGTAGCACACCGGCCGCAAGTCTGAGCAGGGAACGGACAAAATGGATTGGTGATGATCCAGGACACATCCAACCACATTTATGGACCAATGGCTCTGTGTGTTTTTATCAATGCATTTCTTGTGTTTGATTCTCTGATCTGTGTTGGAGAAGACAAGAATAAATGAAATTGAGTTTGGTGCAGTGGTCACCTCTGTGTGGAGCGGAGAAGGTCAGTTTGGTCGTCTCCTCCTTCACGTCCTCCTGTGGACTGGACTCCATCATGCTGTAGGGCGGAGGCGGCGTCTCTCCTGAAACACAAATACACACTTAAAACAGATACACCAACAACTTTTTGAATTTCTCATATAATCAGCTCGGCGTGAACTCTTTGATGTTCACTCCAAGCAATGTCATTTTATTTTGTTTTATTTTCTCAGATGTAGGAGCACTATTTCTCTGAATAATATTGGTTTGAATTGGAGTAGTCCAAATGACAGCTCTGGGAGTTCAAGTAGTTTCAGAATTCTGAGTGTTAAAGGTTGGACCAAAAATGCACATGAGCTGAGTAATTACACTAAACCAAAACTAAAACCTGTCAAATTGACTGCTCTGAGAGTTCTGGGAGTCCGGTACCTGTTATGTGGAAGGGGCTCCCAGGGTCTGTGGAGCTGCTGGGGGACTGGGGGAAGCTGGGTCGGCTGGGGGACTGCGTGAGGGAGGAGGAGGAAGGCGAGGAGGAGGAGGTGAAGGAGGCGCAGGGCAGCGGCGGGAAGGAGTCGGGGAAGGTGGCGTTCTGCGGCATCAGCGGCTCGTTGTGGAGCGAAGCGTTCCGGAACTTGGCCAGAAGACTGTGCTGAGGGTTGAACTCGCTGTGACGGGGGACAAGCACCGGGGGCAGCACTGAGGCGCACACAAACACACACACACACACACACACACAGGAGACGGTGAGTAAGAGAGAGAGGAAATAAGTCATGGTTACCGTAAATCTCGGACTATAAGATATTTTTCTTTTTTAAAATTCTGTGGCGCTAAAACATTCTTCCATGTAACAGTAGACCAACAGAATTGATGAGTAGTTCACAGAGGTCTGATTACATTTTAGGATTTGGGCAGATTTTGGGTAGATTGAATAAAGTTTAAAAGTCCTCACTTATATTATCTTTGTGTAAATATCTCATATACTGTACAGACATGAAAGTGACAAGAGACCACTGGATGCTGCTCCTTACATTTCTGCTTCACACTGACGATTCAGAACAGTCAGTGGCTCACTTGATGAACATGAGCTACATATTTCAATATTACAATGTGGGAGAGGTGCGCTTTATAATCTGGAAAATACGGTATTTAAAGGGCACATTTCACAGTCAAGGGTCACACAGAGCGCTCTTACAAATGTGTTGTAATAATAAGAAGCGAGACCTCGTGCTTTTAGTGGGTTTTAATTACAGATGCTGATGATGCCGGACACTCCACATTTAACGACATTTATGGACGTCTATTTACAGCAGAAAATGTAGTCACCCCAGCTTTAAAACCCATTCATCAATTTTCTTCCACTTAATGAGGGAGTTGCTTGGGATACTGTTGCTACTTCGAGGCCAATTACATTTGGGTCTTTTTACTCAGGGACTGGCCTCCTGCTTGGACTCTGAGGAGCACAGGGCAGCACGGTGGCTGAGTGGAGAGCACTCTCGTCTCTCAGCAAGAAGGTCCTGGGTTTGAATCCCGAATGGAACGGGGTCTTTCTGAGTGGAGTTTGCATGTTCTCCCCGTGCTTGTGTAAGTTTACTCTGGGTACTCTGGTTTCCCCTACCACTAAAAACATGCACACTAGGTTAAATCCTACAGCTCAGGTAGTCCTGACCAAGCCGAGATGGGTTCCTGGGCGCTGCTCAATGTTGACCACTGCTCCTGACGTAAGCCTTAGTGGCATCAGGATTGGTCAAATGCAGAGGATGAATTGCCCTACGTAGATCATTAAAGTGCGCCTTTACCTTACAGGGACTAAAAATGTAGAGGTAGAATTCCAATATTTATGCAGCTAAAGCCTGGAACAGTCTTCTTCTTCGACAATATTAAAATCCAGGTTTAAAACAGTTCTTTAAAGCTGTAACTTGTAAGCCCTCGTAGCTTGATTCAATAGTTTTTCTCACAGATGTCGTGTGAGAAAGTGTTTGTACCTGGGGTCTCGACGCGGCGGTAGTGGTACGGGTTCACACAGATGTCTTTCTGCTTGGACCCGAAGGGGAACTCGCAGCAGTCCAGGGCCTTGAGCTCGTGGTGGGACTGCAGGTCCGGCCAGCGCCACACACGGCAGTAGATGACGTGAGGTAGACCTTTTCTGTGCGACACCTGCAGCCGACCGTCCAGAGAGCGAGGGATGGTCACACACTTACCTGCAACACAGCAACACAACATTTACTTTCAAAAGAACAAAGGGTAAGGAGTGCTGCGTGGTACAAGCGTGTAAAATGATTTAAAAGACCAAGTGCTCAATTGGAAGAGGGGTTTAATTTAGTAACAAAAAGTGGGAGTGTTGACTTTCCACGAGTGCCTTGGATTTTTTTACTTTATGATTTGCCTTCACCTGGAAAGTCAACACTCCACTTTTTGTTACAAAATTCACTAAATTGGGCTGTCCTTTCTCTAATAACTCACTCACACATATAACACATAATACATTAACTAAATACAGAAACTAAAATGTACGGTATTTATGCTAGCTTCTTTATTATGCTAAAGCTAGAGATTTTATACTATCTTCTTTATTATGCTAAATCAAGTGGTTTTTGACACATTCTGACTGTGTTAAAACAAGATTCTCCAACGGGACAAAGCCATTTAGTCTCACTTCAAGAACCATTGCTTTATTTTCTCATTCCAAGGGAGACATGTCTTGTATCTTTTTAAAACAAGATCATTTTGCTTTGTACCATTGGCAGATCTTGTTTAAAGGCAATCACAATGTGCTCAGACTGAGATACATTTTGCAAAATGTTCCAACTCACTGGGCTGACCCGGACAGCTCAGGGCCTTCTCCAGCTCCTCCATGGCTCCTTTCTTCTTCTTGAGTTTCTTCACCAGCGAGTCCACGGCCTTCTCTGCCCATTTCTCCTCCTCGTCGCCCTGCTTCCAGCCCAGCAGTCGCTTCACCGCGGGGCTGGTGAAGGAGAACAAGGACGTGATGGAGGCAGAGGAGTTCATGACCAAGAGACGGGGAAAAAAGGAGCCAAAACTGTAGAGAGTTTGCTTTAAAAGTGACGAAACGAGAAATATTCTTGTTTGGCCAAAGGGAGGCGACAAAAGGTAATTGTGGGAGTCAAAACTACAGACCTATCTGACATTTAATCATTGGAATTAATACAATGCACTACAAAACAATTAATGACAGAAAGTACTAGGAAATTATGGGTGACTAAAGGAATTTCCTTTTCTCAATCAAGATTGTCGGACTCTGTCTCGAGAGAACCACATATACTAGCAATAGCAGCTTTGTAGTTTCACATAAACACATATATTTATCTGTGTTGTAAATATAATCCTATACTTGCTCTCTTGTGCTACAGGTTAGATGCTAAACTGCATTTTGTTGCAATGTTTTGACATAGTACTGAAAATAAAATGCAATCTAATCTACTATTGAGCTGTCAAAAGGATCAGAAATCACATTTTAATCGATAGAGAAACTACTATTGATTTGTCAAGTTTTTGAGCTAAGAAATTCACAAAACCAGACAAAAAAAGACTAAGCAAGAGTTTGAACTTCAGTAACACAAAAAGCACTAATGTTTTGTACTATTATTTTGTATTGATAACAGATTATTGTCCAAAAAAGAGAATTTTGAGATATTCATTGTTGGTATGGAGTCAAAAATTGGGATAAAACTAGTTTGAATTTTGGTGGAATGAGTCTCCCATCGACCCATCAGTGACTGCTTCAGGTCCAGCAATGCGGCAGTGCAGTCACGGAGGGGGGAGAGGGGGGAGAGACAGGGGCCTGATCCGGGACGTCCCACAGAGACGGTTAGTCCTCACGCAGCAGAAGCCCAGGTCAAGTTTCAGGCATCTGCCAAAGAGAAAACAGGAAGAGGCTGCATTGATACATCTGCATTAAACTGATGGAAACTTAAAGAAGACGTACTGTGCCTTTAAAGACCTTAAAGAAGACATACTATACCATGATTATATTATTGTACCATCAAAAACCTTAAAAGAGACATACTGTACTTTAAAAAACCATAAAGAACACCATAAGAAAAACGTTGTATAATAATTGCTGATGCTTTTCTTCCGTCAGAACCGGGACAGAAAAGCACAATCTTGACCAATCTGACCTACATTAAACTTGTATCTGCCTGTATCAAGTCTTATATCTTTGTACAATGCATCTGTCCTGAGCCTCATTTCCACCACCACTACTCTACTCTACTCTTCTACTGTTTATTATTCTACTCTACTACTGTTTATGTACTCTACTCTACTCTACTACAGTCTATGTACTATTCTCTACCCTACTACAGTCTATGTACTCTACTCTACTCTACTACAGTCTATGTACTCTTCTCTACCCTACTACAGTCTATTTACTCTACTCTACTCTACTACTGTTTATGTACTCTACTCTACTCTACTACTGTTTATGTACTCTACTCTACTCTACTACTGTTTATGTACTCTACTCTACTCTACTACTGTCTATGTACTCTACTCTACTCTACTACAGTCTATGTACTATTCTCTACCCTACTACAGTCTATGTACTCTACTCTACTACTCTACTCTACTCTACTACTGTTTATGTACTCTACTCAACTCTACTACAGTCTATGTACTCTACTCTACTCTACTACAGTCTATGTACTCTACTCTACTCTACTCTACTCTACTCTACTCTACTACAGTCTATGTACTCTACTCTACTAGAGTCTATGTACTCTACTCTACAGCAGTCTATGTACTCTACCCTACTAGAGTCTATGTACTCTACTCTACTCTACCCTGACTGGGAGCGTCCCTCTTGGTCCTGGTTCTATCCAGTCTGAGCTGGTAGTAAACCGTTCTAACTGACAGTGATTGGCCTGTTGGAAGCCATGGTTACCACAGAATCACCATGGATACTGTTTTTTTGTTGTACTGGTTGCCAGGATACGGTACCAGATAAAAGAAAACATTCATAAACGGCCCAAACTTTTGTCCCTGATGCTGATTCTCCTGAGTCCCCACAGTATTTTTCTATCTTTCGTCCTAATTTACAACCGCGATAATAATCTTGAGACTGTCTCCAGCTCGGACAGTGATAACAGAGACGATAAAGGCACGTATCCACCCCCCATGGTCACACACTCGCACCGTGACGTCACAAAAGTATTAGTGTGTAGCAAACAAATGGAGAGATTTGAAAGAAAAAAGCCAGAGGTTGTTCTAGATTCGCCAACAATGAGGAATGTCGTCTCTGGCTCTGTTTCTATGATCATGGCACTTACGCCCAGGAGCCAAACTGTCTGGCCAGCAAACATCACAGGACAGGAGGGGAGTGTGTGCGTGTGTGTGTCTGTGTGTGTGTGTATGTATGCGCAGAGAGAGAGAGACAGAGTGAGAGAGAGGCTGCCAGTAAGATCCTTCATTTGCTTCCATAATCTACGCCTTATTTAACACTGATTCCACTGCAAAAAGTTCAACCTGAATTTGTCTCTGTCTGAAAAAAATGGGTAAACGTTGAAATTGAATCTGTTTTAGCGAGTATCGTTTATATACTTAGCGCATTTTAAAGTGCAAGGTCAACCCAAAGTGCTTTACAATGTTCACAGTTCAGATATTTTTCCATTGTGTTTTTTGGGGACGCAAACTATGAGAAACAGCCTCCAGAGTGGACAGAACAGAGACGCTGCAGTTGTGTGAAGAAAAAAGGTGTGAATTTTCTGCCTACGATGACCTCAGCTCTTCCCCCACGTACATTTGGACATGCGCAGAAGCCGAGAACAAACGTAAACAACAATGCCGGCGGTAATGCTAGCAAGCTTAAAGCGCTAGACAGAGGAGGATTCTACTCCTTCTTTAGAGATTTCATGAGACTTTGAAGCAACTGTGGTTAAAGTTAAACGCATCATTCTAACAATTTGCAAAAGGAAGTTTTCCACTACATGTTTTGGTTTTCTGAAGACCAAGCTTGGACGGTCTCCATCAAGAATAAAACACGATCCCAGGCGATTGTCATTTTCTTCACTTCGTCCAAAAAAAACCACAGCTGTCGTTTCCATTTTCGCAGAAGCCGTTAAATGCAGAATGATGTTGGTTCTTTCCTGCTTTTGCTGTGGCCTGAGGAGGTTGTTGTTAAGGAAGTGCATATACTGTTGGGGGTTGCATGTGTTGTAAAGTTCCACTACCCCCAACTGGCCGACACTAGAACTACATTGTTTTCCGCCGTCGTGTAGATTCTGAGCACTTTGAATAAGGAGCCAGGTATTTTTTGCTAATTGCTTTGCCCCGTCTCTGGAGCGTTTCCGTCTTCACGGGGCCCGAGAGAGGGATCTGCTCCTACAGACAGATCCAGGACTCAGACTGTAGAATGAGGACTCAGACTGTAGAACAAGGACTGAGGCTGTAGATCCAGGACTCAGGCTGTAGAACGAGGACTGAGGCTTTAGATCCAGGACTCAGACTGTAGAAAAAGGACTGAGCCGGAGATAAACTCAAAACATGTGAGTGACATTTGTTGTCATCTACAGCCGGTCTGTTTGTGGAGCGGATCCTTCTCAATGTGGGTCTCCTCGAGGTTGCTTTCTTTTTTCCCACCGTTTGTGTTGTTGTTGTTGTTATTGTTGCTGTTGTTGTTCCTTTCCGATGCAGCAGGGTCTAAGGACCGTGCTGAAATTATAACATGTGGTCGTCCCGCTCCCTAATGGCTCCTATATAATTATATAGATAGATAGATAGAAAGATAGAGATAGATAGATATATCGATAATGACTTCCTGCTCCTGTGTATCATTTACAGCAGGGGTCTCCAACCCTTTCAGGTAGCTCCCCAAAGGATTTAGAACTTAACACAAGATCTTGAATGATTAACTTTTGAGTCATTACACATCTATTATAAGTATAAATATAGAGTTATACAGTACTATAGTATATTTTTTACATCTGTTTTCCATGTTTTGTTCTAATTATTACATAGATTTGTATTATCACCACAAAAATGACTCTTCTGTTGTATACAAGTAGCTCTCCTATTGAAAAAGGTTTGAGAACCCTGATTTACCGCAAGAAGCTTTGGAGCTGCTTGTATTGTATATTGTGTATTTTTTTGTGTATTCTTCCTACTGTCCTATACTGTCAGACACATTGCCGCATTGACTATGACACGAATAATCGAAAAACACGTATTCTCAGACGCGACACAATAACAAAACAACCGTGCGTCTAAAGTGAAAGTAAAAACTGTATAAAGACGTAAAGATGTGACGCAGACCCAGAGCTGCGGGTTCAGTGACAGGAGAAAAACAGCTCGATGCGGCAGCGGTGCACTGCTGCGAGCGCGGCTTTTATTGAGCCTGGCGTCTCTCTGTCTGCAGACTCAGATAGGGTAATTACCTAATGCTTTATCGCAAGGACCCCCCTTCCCAAAAAAGTAAACACACAGTTTCCTCTTTACTACTGCACAACCACGCAGCGCCTCCAGCCTCATGCAAGACTCAATAGGACCAGGTTTGAAAATCATCCATAATAAACGCTAAAAAAACACAAAAAGTGACATTCAATTCAAGGTGATGATGGTATCGAGGCTTAAATATTATTACAGAATTAAAACAATCATTAAGTCTATTATTGATGATGTAGAAAGGTCTAAAAACTGTAAAAATCCGGGGTGTTTTTGCACATTTATCAACATTTTTTGACAGTGGTTATGTGTTTGTTATTGTTGTATCTCCTGTGTTTTGAACATAGACTGTATGTTTTGAACGGTTTGATTCTCTGATCTGCTACTGGTGGATCAACAACTTTGTAAACTGCCTTGAAAATACTGCTGTTGTGATTTAGGGCCATACATAAATACATTAAATTGAGAAAGTAGCGCGTACGACACAAATGTAAACAAATAAATGTCAAGAACGCGTCTCAGGCTGGAGTCGATCCCATAAACAGTCTATGGCAAATACAAGCTGAAAGTTAGTTATGTGAAGTCGATTCAATTTAGTCGAAATAATAGCGTGGCGTCGTCTCACCTGTGATGCTGCAGACAAGTGCACAGGGGCCCCGGCTCACGGCTCCTGACGCGGGAGGTGTGTGGCCCCCGGTCCCCGCACTGACGCTGCAGACGCGGGGTCAAGCCAGAGACACGAGCGCGACCACTTCCGCTTCACGATAAAAGCATTTTCAACGCTGTTCGTTTTGTGTTTTGTGGAACTAAATCACAACAGGAGTCGTCTCGGAGGACTTTACAAAGTTGTTGATTTCTCACTAACAGTAGATCAGAGAATCAAACAGTTCAGACACAGGAAATGGGATAATTACAAATACATGAGACATTAGTGCATACGGAGTGAGATACAGGACTGAGGCTGTAGATCCAGGACTGAGGCTGTAGATCCAGGACTGAGGCTGTAGATCCAGGACTGAGGCTGTAGATCTATAGGGGGTACAACCCACAAGTCCATGCCAGGAGATAAAAGGCCAGATTCATGGGTCCCGTTATCACACCACAAAACTGACAATCGGACAGCGGGTGAATAGCCATGAACAGACTACAGCTGGAGTCAGAATGATGACAGATAAAGGAGAGAGGAGAGGATGAGGAGCGGATGCTTTCACTGGTGTTTCAATAACGGACCATATTGCAGCAGTTGTTTTGAAGTTATCATACATTTTATTATTGGCTTGAGCAGTGCCGGTCCTACTCAATAAGCAGACATCGCAGGGCCCCAAGATCATAAGGGGGTCCCCAAGATTACCCCACTCCCACTGCAAAATTAGCCAACTCGATTAAAATGAAAATCTTGATCAATTTTTACAGTGGTGTGGCCTATACCTTTTGCATTTACAGCATTATTATTTATATATCTAATGACACCAGGGATTCTAAACTGATAATAATAATAATAAAACATTCTCGTCTTATGTTGTCAAGCACTTTAAGTTGCCTTGAGTATGAACTGTGCTATACAAATAAACTTGCCTTGCCTGATAATAAAGTTAAAATCACTCTTTGTTTTATTGTGAAGCTAGAGTTTCCTGAGCACTTCCGGTCCGCTCTGCGCACGGGGTGATGACGCTCGTGGATCCGCTCAGTCTGCAGGCGTCAGACTGACTGGAGCCGTCAGACTGACTGGAACCACAGCTCTGTCGTGGATCCCTCCGCCTTCACACTCCACGCGCTTCCATGGGACCCCTGGGAGCGCTCATAGATCTATAATAATAACGGGGAGCGCTACCCACGGGCTGGAGTGCGCATGCGCCACCTGAGCCTCCTCCAGCTCCATACTGAAGAGACTTGACACCTGTTCAGTCCAGACCATGAGCACGCGGCGTCTGTCAGCGTCGGATTTGGACGTTTGTAGCTGTCCACAAAACAGACAGAGATGTATTATCGCCTATAGTCATCATAAAGCGGAGGGACCTAACTTTCCAAACACTTGTTTTATAGGCTATAGTCATCGCTAAGCTAACATGTACAAATGCATACATACAACTATATATTTCTTGCACTGAATATACAGTATTTTTTTATTTTATATTATTTTAATATAGAGTTATTGTTCATGTATCTTGTGCTGTGTGCTCCTCAATCCTACTGTTCTGTTACTGGTGATGCAACACTGGAATTTCCCCTCTGTGGGACGAATAAAGGATCTCTTTATCTTAACTTTCAAACCTGACAGAAAGTTTACAGACATAAATGTGAAAACGTTTATTGTATTGAAGAAGATGCCAAAGTCTGGGATCGCGTCTTTCATTCAGACAGAAGACATGTTTTATTGTCGATGGTAGAGACAGCACGAACAAAGCACACGATCACAGATACAATAGAATGCAAGTGTATTATACAGAGCGGAGGCATGGAGACCTCCAATCAGCAGCTGCCACGGTGTGCTTGTAGCTTGGCCTTCAGATAGACAAAACAAGGGAAAAGTACAGGCTTCTGCACATTGATAGAATGATGAGTTTAACTTTAACAAAAGTTGCTTCAAAGTGTTATGAAATCTCACATTCCCCCCTCTGGTCATACATTCACGTGTGACCATCAGGATTGATAAACAGCAACATAACATCATAACTCAATACTTCAAAAACTCATAAACTCGGTACCTCAAAAAACTCAGAACTCGGAATACTTCAAAAACTCATAAAACATGTTCAGATCTTTCATAAAACTTGTCAACAATCTTCAGTAAAATACCAAACTTCATCAGTCGATGGTGGTTCCAGATATTGCTTTGAAAACAGTCTCTCCCACTTCTCCTGTTGGTTTCTTCAGGCTGCATTTGCTGTGTCGAGCCATGAATTCTTCTGTGACGTGTCTTTCAATCACACGTTTCAGCTTTAGTGTCCAGATTCAGCAATTCAATTCAGTCCAAATGATGTCCAAATTCAGAAATCCAATTGTTCCAAATTATGTCCATGCAAAAGAGGACGCTGGTATTGTCCATGTCTCAGCAGCTCACAGCCTGACTGGAATCAGGGGCTGTGCAGATAGTCCAAGTGTGCTGGTCCAGATGCATGGTTTCTCTTGAGGTTTCTCAGTTTTGGCTTAAAAAAAAACACTTTTTGTGTAAAAAAAAGTAGTCTTCTGTTCTCTAGATGTTACAGACAAGGCCCGCATCCTCCACCACCTGAAGAAGATGCCAAAGTCTGGGATCGCGTCTTTCATTCAGACAGAAGACATGTTTTATTGTCGATGGTAGAGACAGCACGAACAAAGCACACGATCACAGATACAATAGAATGCAAGTGTATTATACAGAGCGGAGGCATGGAGACCTCCAATCAGCAGCTGCCACGGTGCCATGTAGCTTGGCCTTCAGATAGACAAAACAAGGGAAAAGTACAGGCTTCTGCACATTGATAGAATGATGAGTTTAACTTTAACAAAAGTTGCTTCAAAGTGTTATGAAATCTCACAGTATGTTTATTTTGTATTAAACTTTTTATTTGTACGTATTTTTGATCTTTTATAGTTTAGTATAGTTTTTCATAGACAAGACAACTCAAAGTGCAAAAAGAGTGAAGATACAATCCTTCAGTTGTAACAGCTAAACAACTGTTTGTGAGAAGTACCCTGTCTCACATTTTCCCCATGTTTCCTGACTCTGGGACCAGCAGATATTCACCCGTTGTCCCATTGTCTGTTTCATGGTACGATGACGGGATCTCTGAGCCTGGCCTCTTCCGTCTGCGCCTGCGGACTGCCCCGCCCGGCCCGCCTGGGAGTGCTTCGGTCCTGCGCCGGACCTGTCCACGTTCAGCGTCCACTGGTCATGGATGTATTATATTAACTGGATAGGGTATTACTAGCTTGTAGCTGAATAACTCATGTGCTCAGGGGATTCTCGCGGTACTGCAGACTGAACCAGACTAAATTCACGTGGGCCACCCAGAAATTTTCCCCATAGAACTCAATGCATATTAAAACAGCTCAACCTCAGCTGACAGAGAACCTACAGCTTTAATAAAGATCGGATTTTGTGGGGATTTTAGTGTCCCTTGTCATCCTGAACTTTTTTTCTTCTTAAATCCTTCGGTTTTGTTTAAATCCACACTTTAGTGCCACAAACTCTGCTCCTCTGGCTCTCGCTCTAACTCCCGCTCTGATAAACTGCTCTGATTGGTCAGAGCGCGGCCGAGCCCCTCTGTGCACGTGCGTGAGACCCGGTGTGAGACCCACACACGCGTGTTTGGCGCAACGCATTATGGGAGATCATCCACTGCGCAGAACCGGGAGGACCAGACGATGCCCAAATACAGGCGAGTTTCCCATAGATCTTTGCGAGTTTCAGGCAACTTCCGCTAATCTTTCAGCCCCCATGCCATCACAAAGCGCCACTGAGCACAACCATTCATTTGAATAGGGCGCCATCTTGGATCGCCGGGGCTTGCCACTGGTCCACGTTCTGTAGCTAGCTTAGGTCCTAGATCATTAGCCTGTCCGTCCGGAGGAGCGGATCCCTTTCTCATATGGGTCTCCCTCCCTGTGGGTTTCCCTAGTTCTCCTCCAAGGTTTCTCACTTTTTCCCACTGGGTTTTTAGGCCCGAGCCCCGAACGGGGTAAGGGCCTATTGCTTTCACAATGGTGAAAACAAATGGTGGCGGTGCGTGACGGACGCGTCAGCGCCCGTCACTCACCAAAATGTGACGGTTGCGTGCGTAAACTCAAAAGCTTTAAAATGATGTATCACATGCCATTGAAACCTATATTGTTTTTGCTCGAGACGTTAAAAAAAAAATTCCTTTTTTATTAGGCCCGAGCCCCGAACGGGGTAAGGGCCTATTGCTTTCACAATGGTGAAAACAAATGGTGGCGGTGCGTGACGGACGCGTCAGCGCCCGTCACTCACCAAAACGTGACAGTTGCGTGCGTAAACTCAAAAGCTTTAAAATGATGAATCACGTGCCATTGAAACCTATATTGTTTTTGCTCGAGACAAGTCACAAAAAATTCCTTTTTTATTTATTTATTAGGCCCGAGCCCCGAACGGGGTAAGGGCCTATTGCTTTCACAATGGTGAAAACAAATGGTGGCGGTGCGTGACGGACGCGTCAGCGCCCGTCACTCACCAAAACGTGACGGTTGCGTGCGTTAACTCAAAAGCTTTAAAATGATGTATCACGTGCCATTGAAACCTATATTGTTTTTGCTCGAGACGTCGAAAAAAAAATTCCTTTTTTATTAGGCCCGAGCCCCGAACGGGGTAAGGGCCTATTGCTTTCACAATGGTGAAAACAAATGGTGGCGGTGCGTGACGGACGCGTCAGCGCCCGTCACTCACCAAAACGTGACGGTTGCGTGCGTAAACTCAAACGCTTTAAAATGATGTATCAGGTGCCATTGAAACCTATATTGTTTTTGCTCGAGACAAGTCACAAAAAATTCCTTTTTTATTTATTAGGCCCGAGCCCCGAACGGGGTAAGGGCCTATTGCTTTCACAATGGTGAAAACAAATGGTGGCGGTGCGTGACGGACGCGTCAGCGCCCGTCACTCACCAAAACGTGACGGTTGCGTGCGTTAACTCAAAAGCTTTAAAATGATGTATCACGTGCCATTGAAACCTATATTGTTTTTGCTCGAGACGTCGAAAAAAAAATTCCTTTTTTATTTATTTATTAGGCCCGAGCCCCGAACGGGGTAAGGGCCTATTGCTTTCACAATGGTGAAAACAAATGGTGGCGGTGCGTGACGGACGCGTCAGCGCCCGTCACTCACCAAAATGTGACAGTTGCGTGCGTAAACTCAAAAGCTTTAAAATGATGTATCACATGCCATTGAAACCTATATTGTTTTTGCTCGAGACGTTAAAAAAAAAATTCCTTTTTTATATTAGGCCCGAGCCCCGAACGGGGTAAGGGCCTATTGCTTTCACAATGGTGAAAACAAATGGTGGCGGTGCGTGACGGACGCGTCACGCACCGCCAAAATGTGACAGTTGCGTGCGTAAACTCAAAAGCTTTAAAATGATGTATCACATGCCATTGAAACCTATATTGTTTTTGCTCGAGACGTTAAAAAAAAAATTCCTTTTTTATTAGGCCCGAGCCCCGAACGGGGTAAGGGCCTATTGCTTTCACAATGGTGAAAACAAATGGTGGCGGTGCGTGACGGACGCTTCAGCGCCCGTCACTCACCAAAACGTGACGGTTGCGTGCGTAAACTCAAAAGCTTTAAAATGATGTATCAGGTGCCATTGAAACCTATATTGTTTTTGCTCGAGACGTTAACAAAAAAATTCCTTTTTTATTTATTTATTAGGCCCGAGCCCCGAACGGGGTAAGGGCCTATTGCTTTCACAATGGTGAAAACAAATGGTGGCGGTGCGTGACGGACGCGTCAGCGCCCGTCACTCACCAAAACGTGACGGTTGCGTGCGTAAACTCAAAAGCTTTAAAATGATGTATCACGTGCCATTGAAACCTATATTGTTTTTGCTCGAGACGTCAAAAAAAAATTCCTTTTTTTTATTTATTTATTTATTTATTTCTTTCTTTCTTTCTTTCTTTTTCTTCTGCACTTTGAGCCTTAATTTGACCCCCTGAATATGCATGAAAAGTTGTTAATTTTGGCCCAAAAATCAGACCTGGCGAAAAATTTGATATTTTGGTGTTTATTTTTATGGGACTCAAAAAATGACAGAACAGCGCCACCTACAACAGCCAAAATAATACCCCTATGGGATTTTCGGAGGTCAAGTTTGTCGTAGAAACATGAAATTTGGTACACATGTTCCTCAAGTCAAGACAAGAAAAAAATATTATTATGGCCCCGCCCTCTGACAAACAGGAAGCCCATAAATTTCACTGCAAAATGGAAAAATGAACAGCAAAAGTTTTCATACATGTCGGTTGGAAAGCGACTCCTCCTCGGCCGTTTCACCGATTCGCCTCAAAATCGCTCCACATCATCTCAACACATGTACCTTCAAAATGACCTCAGGGATTTTTGATCAGTGAAACATTGTTCGAGCAGCGGAGCGGCAAAATGTGACCTTTTTTTGGCCGTTTTTGACAACATTAAATTTGCTCCCGTTTGCACAAACAAAGTCTGATTTGCACAAAACTTTAATACATTGTTCAACTCTAGGGTCTAGGTCATTTGAAAGTGAATTAATTCAAATTGACACATTAGCGCCCCCTACAGACTATTTCAAAGTTTTAGATGGGCATTTTCAAATTTAGTTTTTTCAAAATGTTTGAAATTTTGCACATAAATCTGTTTTGCCCTCTTGATTCAAAAAGTCAATTGGGTCCAAGGCTTATTTTTTACCCTGTTGCCGTGGCGACGAGAAACGCTCCCCATTCATTGCAAATGTACACCTCACACAAACATCAAACCAGCCTCGGCCGTTTCACCGATTCGCCTCAAAATCGCTCCACATCATCTCAACACATGTACCATCAAAATGACTTCAGGGAATTTTGATCAGTGAAACGTTGTTTGAGCAGCAGAGCGCCAAAAAGTGGCATATTTTTTTTCAGTTTTTGACAATAGAAATTTTTTTTCCGTTTGCACAAACAAAGTCTGATTTGCACAAAACTTGAATCCATGGTTTAACTCTTGCGTCTAGGTCATTTGAAAGTTGAAATTTTGAAATTGGCTCTATAGCGCCATCTACAACAGCCAATTTAAAAATGCCTATGGGATGGGTTCGAGGTCAAAATTGTCGTAGAGCCATGTAATTTGGAACACATGTTCCTCAAGTCAAGACATGGATAAAATGTTATTATGGATAAGCCCTCTGACAAACAGGAAGCCCATAACTTTCATTGCAAATTGGAAAAATGAAAACCAATCATTTTCATAAACGTCGGTTGGAAAGCGACTCCTCCTCGGCCGTTTCACCGATTGGCCTCAAAATTGTTCCAAATCATCTCAACACATTTACCTTCAAAATGACTTCAGGGAATTTTAATCAGTGAAACGTTGTTTGAGCAGCGGAGCGGCAAAATGTGAGGTTTTTTTTTGGCCGTTTTTGACAACATTATTTTTTTTCCCGTTTGTACAAACAAAGTCTGATTTGCATTAAACTTGAATCCATTGTTCAACTCCAGGGTTTAGGTCAGGTGAAAGTGAAATATTTGAAATTGGCCCATTAGCGCCCCCTACAGACTGATTCAAAGTTTATATGGGGAGCCAAACCAGCTCTACTTATCATATTCATTACAATTTGACTAAGTTCTTCTATGGCTACGGGAACCAATCATCACACGGCGGCGCCACCTCCTATGCGCGGTGCTGCGTGGTACGGTGTGGTGCGACGTAGTGCGGGGCGTTGTGGAGCGGTGCGTTGCGGCTTGGTGCGGGGCGGCGTGATGCGGGACGGCGTGGTGCGGGGTGGCTTGGTGCGGGGTGGCTTGGTGTGGGGTGGCTTGGTGCGGGGCGGCGTGGAACGGGGTGGTGCGCGCGGTGCGGCGAGGGCCGTTCGACGCCGCTTGCGGCTTTAATTTATTTATTTCTTTCTTTCTTTCTTTTTTCTTCTGCACTTTGAGCCTTAATTTGACCCCCTGAACATGCATGAAAAGTTGTTAATTTTGGCCCAAAAATCAGACCTGGCGAAAAATTTGATATTTTGGTGTTTATTTTTATGGGACTCAAAAAATGACAGAACAGCGCCACCTACAACAGCCAAAATAATACCCCTATGGGACTTTTCGGAGGTCAAGTTTGTCGTAGAAACATGAAATTTGGTACACATGTTCCTCAAGTCAAGACAAGAAAAAAATATTATTATGGCCCCGCCCTCTGACAAACAGGGAGCCCATAAATCTCACTGCAAAATGGAAAAATGAACAGCAAAAGTTTTCATACATGTCGGTTGGAAAGCGACTCCTCCTCGGCCGTTTCACCGATTCGCCTCAAAATCGCTCCACATCATCTCAACACATGTACCTTCAAAATGACCTCAGGGATTTTTGATCAGTGAAACATTGTTCGAGCAGCGGAGCGGCAAAATGTGACCTTTTTTTGGCCGTTTATGACAACATTAAATTTGCTCCTGTTTGCACAAACAAAGTCTGATTTGCACAAAACTTTAATACATTGTTAAGCTCTAGGGTCTAGGTCATTTGAAAGTTAAATGATTCCAATTGACTCATTAGCGCCCCCTACAGACTATTTCAAAGTTTTAGATGGGCATTTTCAAATTTAGTTTTTTCAAAATGTTTGAAATTTTGCACAAAAATCTGTTTTGCCCTCTTGATTCAAAAAGTCAATTGGGTCCAAGGCTTATTTTTTACCCTGTTGCCGTGGCGACAAGAAACGCTCCCCATTCATTGCAAATGTACACCTCACAAAACATCAAACCAGCCTCGGCCGTTTCACCGATTCGCCTCAAAATCGCTCCACATTATCTCAACACATGTACCATCAAAATGACTTCAGGGAATTGTGATCAGTGAAACGTTGTTTGAGCAGCGGAGCGGCAAAATGGAAAGTTTTTTTCTGCCGTTTTTGACAACATTAATTTTTTTTCCGTTTGCACATACAAAGTCTGATTTGCATCAAACTTGAACCCATTGTTCAACTCCAGGGTTTAGGTCAGGTGAAAGTGAAATATTTTAAATTGGCCCATTAGCGCCCCCTACAGACTGAGTCAAAGTTGACATGGGGAGCCAAACCAGCTCTACTTATCATATTCATTACAATTTGACTAACAATCAAACAAATCAACAAATCATCACACGGCGGCGCCACCTCCTTTGAGCGGTGCTGCGTGGTACGGTGTGGTGCGGCGTAGTGCGGGGCAGTGTGCGGGGCGTTGTGGAGCGGCGCGTTGCGGCTTGGTGCGGGGCGGCGTGATGCGGGACGGCGTGGTGCAGGGCGGCGTGGTGCGGGGTGGCTTGGTGCGGGGGGTGTGCGCGGTGTGGGGAGTCGCGCGGTGCGGCGAGGGCCGTTCGACGCCGCTTGCGGCTTTAATTATTTATTTCTTTCTTTTTTCTTCTGCACTTTGAGCCTTAATTTGACCCCCTAAATATGCATGAAAAGTTGTTAATTTTGGCCCAAAAATCAGACCTGGCGAAAAATTTCATATTTGGGTGTTTATTTTTATGGGACTCAAAAAATGACAGAACAGCGCCACCTACAACAGCCAAAATAATACCCCTATGGAACTTTTCGGAGGTCAAGTTTGTCGTAGAAACATGAGATTTGGTACACATGTTACTCAAGTCAAGACAAGAAAAAAATATTATTATGGCCCCGCCCCCTGACAAACAGGAAGGCCATAAATGTCACTGCAAAATGGAAAAATGAACAGCAAAAGTTTTCATACATGTCGGTTGGAAAGCGACTCCTCCTCGGCCGTTTCACCGATTCGCCTCAAAATCGCTCCACATCATCTCAACACATGTACCTTCAAAATGACCTCAGGGATTTTTGATCAGTGAAACATTGTTTGAGCAGCGGAGCGGCAAAATGTGACATTTTTTTGGCCGTTTTTGACAACATTAAATTTGCTCCCGTTTGCACAAACAAAGTCTGATTTGCACAAAACTTTAATACATTGTTCAACTCTAGGGTCTAGGTCGTTTGAAGGTGAATTAATTCAAATTGACACATTAGCGCCCCCTACAGACTATTTCAAAATTTTAGATGGGCATTTTCAAATTTAGTTTTTTCAAAATTTTTGAAATTTTGCACATAAATCTGTTTTGCCCTCTTGATTCAAAAAGTCAATTGAGTCCAAGGCTTATTTTTTACCCTGTTGCCGTGGCGACGAGAAACGCTCCCCATTCATTGCAAATGTACACCTCACACAAACATCAAACCAGCCTCGGCCGTTTCACCGATTCGCCTCAAAATCGCTCCACATCATCTCAACACATGTACCATCAAAATGACTTCAGGGAAATTTGATCAGTGAAACGTTGTTCGAGCAGCTGAGCGCCAAAAAGTGGCGTAATTTTTTTCAGTTTTTGACAATAGAAAATTTGCTTCCGTTTGCACAAACAAAGTCTGATTTGCACATAACTTGAATCCATGGTTCAACTCTTGGGTCTAGGTCATTTGAAAGTAAAAATTTTGAAATTGGCTCTATAGCGCCACCTACAACAGCCAATTTAAAAATGCCTATGGGAGGGGTTTGAGGTCAAAATTGTCGTAGAGCCATGTAATTTGGTACACATATTCCTCAAGTCAAGACATGGAAAAAATGTTATTATGACTAAGCCCTCTGACAAACAGGAAGCCCATAAATTTCATTGCAAAATGGAAAAATGAAAACCAATCATTTTCATACACGTCGGTTGGAAAGCGACTCCTCCTTGACCGTTTCACCGATTGGCCTCAAAATTGCTCCAAATTATCTCAACACATTTATCTTCAAAATGACTTCAGGGAATTGTGATCAGTGAAACGTTGTTTGAGCAGCGGAGCGGCAAAATGGAAAGTTTTTTTCTGCCGTTTTTGACTACATTAATTTTTTTCCCGTTTGCACATACAAAGTCTGATTTGCATCAAACTTGAACCCATTGTTCAACTCCAGGGTTTAGGTCAGGTGAAAGTGAAATATTTTAAATTGGCCCATTAGCGCCCCCTACAGACTGAGTCAAAATTTACATGGGGAGCCAAACCAGCTCTACTTATCATATTCATTACAATTTGACTAACAATCTTCTGTGGCTACGGAAACAAATCATCACACGGCGGCGCCACCTCCTTTGAGCGGTGCTGCATGGTACGGTTTGGTGCGGCGTAGTGCGGGGCGTTGTGGAGCGGCGCGTTGTGGCTTGGTGCGGGGCGGCGTGATGGGGGACGGCGTGGTGCAGGGCAGCGTGGTGCAGGGCGGCGTGGTGCGGGGTGGCGTGGCACGGGGTGGTGCGCGCGTGCCGGGGAGTCGCGCGGTGCGGCGAGGGCCGTTCGACGCCGCTTGCGGCTTTAATTTTGTATTTTTTTTTTTGAGGCTTTGAGTATTGGGTGGCAGCTCTGATTGCCACCCCCAATGTGGATCATAGATGTTTTTTGTGGGAAACTAAATTAAACACGGCGTGCTCAACATTCTAAATCGACTTGAATACTTAAGGTGGGGGGGGGGGGGGGTTCCAGAAAGAGCTTCAGGTTTTCATTCCAACCAAGCAGGAGCAGACCCCGCTCCACCCATTTCCTCTAGTGTTCAGGATAAAACTGTTTTTGTTTGAGGAAACAGGCAGAATCTGGTGTGCTACTTGGTTGGAATGAAAACCTGCAGCTACACTGGCTCTTTGAGGACCGCTTTGACCGCCCTTACTATATCTTTCTGATCTTTTTCTCGCAATATACGTAGCAAGCGCCCTGAAGAAAACGTTTGAAGACCTCTGCTTTGGATCAATATTACAATTTCAAATGTGCTGCATATATATTAGTGATCATGGGTGCAAAGGAAAATCCCTATACAACAGAAATCAGGTCAAATATTTGGGTTCTGGCCAAAGTCGTGCAATAAATGTAACTTTTCCAACATTCTTGCCAGGTTTGAATCATCAAAGTTCTTGACATTGAAATGTTATGAACAAAATATGCAATGATGTATTCGTGAAGTTCAGCAGTTTAAAAACCAAAACAATTCTTAAACATCCACATTGCATCATTCTCAGCCTTCCTTCTCTCGTCGTAGTCAAATCTCGGGCTCTTTCAGCGCTGCTGCTCGGATGATGCATTTCCTGATGCAATGGATGCCTCTCACACACACAGGTCATTAAACTTTCATTCCATCTCCTCTTCGGCGCTATGCTGAGCTCCAGTCCAATCTAAAAGCCAAACTAACGGGTCAAAAGCATGTGAAGGCGCAGGTTGATGGTCTGATGCCACATTGCTTTTTGTTGTGGAGACTTTTAGAGTTTAATGGGACTTTGAGCTTCGCCTAAATGGCCGTGGGGGACTCGTGAAATTGATCCCAGAGAGCCAGCGAAAGAGAAGTGCCCGGAGGGATTCAGGTGTAAGTGTTATGTGAGAAATGGATGTCCCAGCGGAGAAAGGGGAGGGAATGTGAGCGCCAACACTAGTGACATCATGTTTTTGAGGACGTAGATTTTGAAATTCACCTTTCTGTAAGAAGGTCCAACATATATAACATACCATAACACCGGAACATACCGTAAAAACAGAGGAGCCTAAACATTATCCAACCAAGATCTACTTTTCCAGCTCCATGTGAGCAGAGAACAAAATTAGGTGTGATTCAGAATGCATATAGACAGACTAATAATCAGACCCGTTTCATTCGTTTCAACTTTGTGCTTTTAATTTTGACCCGACAGTGTTTCTCCTGTGGTGTGATCTGTAGATATAAGCTGTCTTTATACGCTTATATGGAAATGTTTTGTCTGCTTTTGTGTGCTCTTTGTGTAAACGGGTATTTTATGATCAATTTTCTAATGCATTTTTTTCAGCTTCTTGCACAATTATGTAACAATCTTGCACCGTTTTGTACAAACTCTTGTAATGTATCATATAACTCTTCATGTAATGTATTATAATTAGTATGAATTATTAGTTTAAACATTTACACAACAAGCTCAACATTGAGGCTTGTGCTCATTATCTACAGTAGTTTGGTGAAATCTTTAGTCAGATTTACGTATGTGTGTGTGTGCGGTGAATCCGTTGCCACTTTCTGCTCATCTCAAGGAGGACTTTTAGAGAACAAAAGTATGATATATAAGCCATCACAGCAGCGGTTCGAATATGGATACGCGCAAGAGGAGATGAGTGATTTGATGCGCACTTACTAACTGCTCACTTATCGTCATCAGCTCAAAAGTCTGATGTGCAAAAAGTAGTAGTTTAGTGTTGGGGTCTAATAGATTCTATTTTTGATGGAAATACAACTTTACATTCCTTGCACTAGTATATACATTATTTTATAGGTTTCACTTGCTTCTTTTTTATGCTAAAGTCAGAATTTATACTTGCTTCTTCATTATGCTAAAAGGTAGAGTTTAATTTATTTTAATTCATTTTACTAATCAAGGTATTGTTTATTTATCAGTTGTGTGCTCCCCATTCCTACTGTACTGTCACCTGTGATGCTACACTGACATTTCCCCACAGTGGGACCAATAAACAATCTCAGGAGCTATACCCGTTTCTGCAAGGTATGAATGTTTAGCACCGCCCTCAACTCGCTCACAGGCTTCTCATTTCCCCTACGCTCTCATTCTACCGAGCCCTCTAGTTTTATTTGCGATCTATATGCAAACTTTAGCATTAGCACAACTTCTTGTAAGCTGTACAACAATCAATGATGAACTGGTACAAAAGCAACGCTAACAAAATATACAACTGAAAGATTACCGCTAGTTTCGCGTCCGAATGTAGTCCCAGCATAGATAGTCCGAGCGTAGATAGTCCGAGGCGGTCCCACAGGTCTCTCCCAAAGACAAGTCTCTCCAGAGGATACGATGTAAGCTAGCTATTGTTGTATATTTTAAACATACACTATACAGATGTGACAATAATTTGACCATTTTGAACGATGGTCCTAATTTTCATCATAGCCAAACAAGACCTGTTCTCTCAGGTCTCAAGGACACAAGATAGTATAGGAGTCATAAAGATAGACTGCTGCTTAAACAGGGCGAATTATTAACTTTAAATAATAAACATTTTCCTGCGCTCTCTTTAATCATCTTGCGAGAGCAGAAGGTCAAACCACAATCAGGCAGAAAGGGGATTCACCAACGGCATTCTGACGCCTCCCAGTGGACAAGGGACGTCAGCACACCCGGAAACTCCACCCTTGGACGCATATGGATGACGTCATCGGAAGTCTCCCATATATGAGCCCCCTGAAGGTCTTTTGAGGTCAGGCAGGACAGGGCAACCCACAGGGAGAGTGCAGGCATAGTTTAGGAGATTGTTGAATTTCTGTATCTGATTGTAAAGATAAATTAAATACAGATGTTAAACTTGGAGATCTTTGTCTTACTCTTGCATCAACTTTGAACACGTCAGTCAAAGGGAATTATTGACTTCATTTGGTGAATCCCGACGTGATTGGTGCAGGAGCAAGACAGAGATGAGCTCAGATATAGACTGGGTCCGTCGGCCGGGAAAATTCTCTCTTCTCTTCGAAAGAAGTAAGCGGATCGTACTTTTGAAAATCTGCACATTGTTTTAAATGGAAGAGAGAGAGAGAATTCGGCTCGACGGACTGCAGCGTGGCCAGACCGCCGTGATGGGTGTTCTATCGGACGCGATAGAACAATAGTCAGGTTTAGACGTTTTTAGCCTTGGGGGAAGAATTAAAACAGAACATAGATGATGAAAAGAGCCACAGAGTTTAGAAGTGCAAGAGAGGCACAAGTGTGTTAGTGAAAAAATAGGAATAGAATTAGAGAAATAGGGACAGCTTTAGGGTCAGAAGTTATAGGATAATAAAACCTCCATATCCCCCGGGGGGCGGGAAAAAGGGTACATTTAATTTAAACAAAAAGCCGAGTATTTAAAATGTGGATTCTGATAATAATGATCTGATTAATGAGGGAAAAAGAGCCACTTGGCTGTAAATACAAGTTTCCATGTGAAGAAATGACCAGAATGATCAGTTATGGAAGTTTTACTCTTATTCTGATGTAATGTTTCAATAGTTACAGAAGTATTAAAAAAAAAAAAAAGATCCGGCTGTACCTGGTGATGCATTGGTCATGTAAGCAAATTGTAATGTTTTCCATTACTGACGTATTTAAGGATAAAATGTAAAGTGTCGTTTGACGTGAGAAAAACTTTTACCACTGATTAAAACCTTGTCACGATAAAAACGAGGAAAATGTAGCTAACAGGAGGAAGTATTTCAGACTCCATGTTTTCCTTTGTGCGGGAGGCCCCTCCCCTCCCTCTTTCTCTCTCTCTCTCTTTCTGTCTTTCTCTCTCTCTCGAAGAAGAAAGAACTATTACCAAATATATTTTTTGTAGAGAATTACATTTATACACACGATAATGAAGCTCTTCGCGAAAGTTCACTGTGGTAGACCCGGCCACTGCTGCCAGATCTACAAGCCTGCTCATCCTCTACTCATTACACCAGCAAAACGCCCACATCTAATCCACCAATAACCACCAGGACAGCAAGTTAAAAGCCGGAGACGCCCACTTTCCCGGCCTTCTGAAGTTTGCAAACTTCTGAAGCCTGCAAGGTGCATGTCGCTAACGCACCTGTTCGCAAATACATGCGTTGTTCTGGAGGGGTCGCTTCTGCTCACGTGTTGCTCGTGCGCGTGGCCCGGCTGTCCTCAGTCTGGCTGCTCGTGGTCTGCTCTCCTCCTCTGCGGGCTCTTCTGCGGGCTGCTCCGCGGGGCCCTCCGCGGTTTCTGTGCTGCTCGTTCCTCGTGGTCTGCTGGTGCCGTGCGTGTCCCTGGCTCCGATTGGCGGTGCCGCGTTGTCCCGTTGCTTTCCCAAGTCTCCTGGCATGTGAGTACAGTGAGTGTGCCGACCGCGGACAGATTAATCCCGGAGTCTAGGCTGCAGGCGACTGGTTTTTGCCCTACGCAATTGACTGCAGGCGTCAGTTTTCGCCCCGTGCTTGGTTGCAGGCTCCGTTTTACACGTGTTGAGCTAACTGAGGGACAATGCATCTTAAATGGCATCAATCTCCAATGTCTGAGGGATATAAGAGGAGCAATGTGCATTAATTCAGATTCATGTTCTGCCACTTGCAGTAAAACCACGTTGGAAAAAATGTGCAAAGACTACCCATCGTGCTCCAGACGGCACACACCAGAACTCTTGCCACGGCGCCATTTTTTACAGCATTAATCTCATTACTCGCAGGTCACTATTGTTAAATGAATGTATTTAAATTCGTCTATCTGCAGGAGGAAGGAGGGGCCATGCATTTAAATAGCTAGGTCACTAGTATTAAATTGGGTAACTAAACTGCAGTTGTTGCATTTCGAAAGTGCAGCAGAAAGAAAAGGGGCCCAATGTGAATCTGCAATGGGTTTGAAGTGGAGTTGGAGCTATGAACGCATGGAAAAGTGATGGTTCATGTGTATCTGCCATAACCAAAGCAGCAAGATGGCTCCAGGGGATATCTGTTTTTCGCATGGGAATGTTTCGGATTCGGGTTGATTTATTTCCTCAGGCTCTTAAACAACCGTGGGCATGGTTCTCTGACCGCCGCTGCTGCGGTCCCTGCTGCCGTTCCTACTGATGCCTGATCCCGCTGATGCCTGTTCCCGCTGCTGCCTGTTCCTGCTGCCGCTCCTGCTGCCGCCTGTTCCTGCTGCCTGCTCCTGCTGCTCCTGCTGCTCCTGCTACTACATGTGCCGCTGCTGCTGTTCCTGCCGCTGCTGCTCCGCGGGCTCCCGGGCGGCACCTGTCTCTACGGCTTGGCTCTTTCAGACACGTATGTAACCTGGCTCACGGAGACAAGCGGCGCACGCTGGCGTGACACGTCTGTTGTTCGTATGAATCTCATTGTGGTGCTACTGCTCCTGCTAATGCTGCTTCTGCTGCTTCATACTGCTACCGCTATTGCTGCTACTGCTGCCGCTAATGCTGCTATTGCTGCTGCTTCATACTGCTACTGCTGCCGTGCTGCTGCTGCTTCTTTACTTTGACACCTCTCTTCACTTCGCATCTCTTTTACTGAAACACTAAACAGCTTCAACAATATTCTACTGCTGTGGCTTTGATACAGGATTATTGCTGTTATTGTCTACGGATGCTGCAACCGCTGCTGCTGCTTCATACTGCTGCTGCTGCTGCTGCTTCATACTGCTACTGCTGCTGCTGCTTCATACTGCTACCGTTACTGCTGCTACTGCTGCCGCTGCTGCTTCATACTGCTACTGCTGCCGTGCTGCTGCTGCTTCATGTACTTTGACATCTCTCTTCACTTCACATCTCTTTTACTGAAACGCTAAACAGCTACAATAATATTCTACTGCTCTGGCTTTGATACAGGATTATTGCTGTTATTATCTACGGATGCTGCAGCTGCTGCTGCCGCTACTGCTCCTGCTGCTTCATACTGCTACTGCGGCTGCTTCATACGGCTACTGCTGCTACTACTGCTGCTGCTGCTTCATTTACTTTGCCATCTCTCTTCACTTGCATCTCTTTTACTGAAACACTGAACAGCTACAACAACATTCTACTGCTGTGGCTTAGGTACAGAATTATTACTGTTATTTTCTAAGGACGCTGCTGCTGCTGCTGCTGCTACTGTCGCGGCTTAATACAGGACTATTGCCGTTATTATCTGAGGTTGCTGCTGCTACTGCTACTGCTGCATCCCACTCTCTCAGAAGCTTATCCTGCTTCTAATGGACGCAGCCCGGCTGGGTATGCCGCGCTGCGCTGGACTCGCACCTATGCTCCCAGGGTCGCTTCGGCGGTCATGCTTCATCTCTCTACTGAATCTTCTGATTCTATCAGATGCAGCTGGCCGAGTAGCTGCGCTGAGCCGTCAATCGGACTCCTAATCAAAGGCATCCATACCTGTATTCTTCACTCTTCTGATCGCAGGCTCCCCATCATGCTGCCCATTCCTGCAGCGGCGCTGAACTCCGGCTCATCTCCCAAGTACATGTCCGCCCTCCTCGCAGCATCTTCCTGCTCTCCTTCTATGGCTTCTCTGCGTAAGCGTTTCACCATTGCTCACTCAACCTTCATGCGGTCCGAGACACGGCCTTCCCGACCTTCCTACTATCCTGATTTCTACTCTCCAACCCAAGGTTTCAAGCGTAAGGGCGCCTGCAACATCAATGGCCCTCTCCGACATGTCTCTGCCCCTACAGGTCTCCGCTTCTACACGGACGCTGCCCCTTCCGTGGGTTTTGGGGGATTCTTCCAGGACCATTGGGTTGCCGGGCCGTGGCCGCTACTTCCACCGGAGCATCTCCTCTGCCCTACACGTGATATTCCCAGTGGTCGTGGCCTGCGCGCTGTGGAATCACACGTGGCAGAGAAAGAGGATCTCTGTCACGTGTGATAATCTCGACGTAGTGGAAGCATTACACAAAGGTCGCTCTTTTTCACCCAATATAATGTCCCCTGACCATTTCAACCTCCGTCTCAAACATTCAAAAATCAAAGGAGCCTGCAATATAGTAATAGCTCGCTCGGACACATCTCTCTGCCCCTACAAATCCTTTATGCGTTACACTCGCCTCCGCTGCAAAAAGGAGATCTTAACGGACCTCTATTTCTCACTCCAGACATTCTTCCCATGACAGCAACCTGGTTCAGAGCTCAACTAAGATCCCTACTGCTCCTCTGTAAATTGTCTCCCCAGCTCTACACAGCTCACTCCTTCAGGATAGGCGCCGCCACGCGCGCGGCCTCGCTGGGGCTCCCCCACACCTCTCTGCAACAGCTGGGGCGCTGGTCCTCTTCGGCTTTCTCCACCTACATCAGGCCAGACGCGTCCGCTATCCTGGCTGCACAACGTCTACTGGCTTCCTCGTAAGCTCCCAGCAAAGCAATACAAAGCAAAGTAAGTGAACCAATAAGATTCTGGTGGCGGCACGCACTTCTTCAAAGATAACCCTGTTGCAGCGTCCGGTTGATCGTGATGCGAGCGCTCACGTCCCGGCGCTTAAAGACAACTCTGCTACAGCGTCTGGTACCGATCGTGATGCGAGCGCTCACGTCCCAGACAGCGTCCGGTTGATCGTGATGCGAGTGCTCACGTCCCGGCGCTCAAAGATAACTCTGCTACAGCGTCTGGTATCGATCGTGATGCGAGCGCTCACGTCCCAGGCAGCGTCCGGTTGATCGTGAAGCGAGCGCTCACGTCCCGGCGCTTAAAGACAACTCTGCTACAGCGTCTGGTATCGATCGTGATGCGAGCGCTCACGTCCCAGACAGCGTCCGGTTGATCGTGATGCGAGCGCTCACGTCCCGGCGCTCAAAGATAACTCTGCTACAGCGTCTGGTATCGATCGTGATGCGAGCGCTCACGTCCCAGGCAGCGTCCGGTTGATCGTGAAGCGAGCGCTCACGTCCCGGCGCTTAAAGACAACTCTGCTACAGCGTCTGGTATCGATCGTGATGCGAGCGCTCACGTCCCAGACAGCGTCCGGTTGATCGTGAAGCAAGCGCTCACGTCCCGGCGCTTAAAGACAACTCCGCTACAGCGTCTGGTATCGATCGTGATGCGAGTGCTCACGTCCCAGGCAGCGTCCGGTTGATCGTGAAGCGAGCGCTCACGTCCCGGCGCGCAAGATAACTCTGCCCGTTTTTGGGGATCATGTGCGCGAGCAAGCGCCGCACTCATCAGCATCTCTCCCGGGCCTAGGGCGCCAAACATACTCAATCAACAAACTTCTAACTGCATTTTCCCTCTTGGGTCTCTCCAAAGTGAAATGAAGCTCTTCGCGAAAGTTCACTGTGGTAGACCCGGCCACTGCTGCCAGATCTACAAGCCTGCTCATCCTCTACTCATTACACCAGCAAAACGCCCACATCTAATCCACCAATAACCACCAGGACAGCAAGTTAAAAGCCGGAGACGCCCACTTTCCCGGCCTTCTGAAGTTTGCAAAGCCTCCGCCGCCCCACCTCCTCCTTCTCTCATCGAAGCGTGCTTGCCTACTGCCTCTGCCGTCACCAGTGCCTAGGCCCCGGGGGGGGGATTATGCGCGCGAGCAAGCGCCGCACTCATCAGCATCTCTCCCGGGCCTAGGGCGCCAAACATACTCAATCAACAAACTTCTAACTGCATTTTCCCTCTTGGGTCTCTCCAAAGTGAAATGTTACTGACATGGAGTCATAGGATCACAAAACTTTGAGTTAGATTATAAAGAGGCATTATTTTATTTTTTATCTCCAAGGCGTCTGGACAAGTTTTTTCCCTACATTTTGGTGATATAAAAGTTAGAATGATCTTAGAGAGCATTATACTTTTGGAAAAATAGGGCTTAGGATAGCAGTTGAATGCAGAATTCGGTTTTCAGAATCTAATGTTTAAAATGTTAATATTAATTATTTGATAGGTTTATTTGGATTTGTAATTAATCATTGGTTGTATGGTAATTAACACACTTGTTTGTGTTTCTTGTTTGTCTGTTTTTTCTGAGAAAACTTCTGTCTGTTTCATTGGCCAAAATCGTCTCTGCCACAAACCACAATCGAGCGCCATCAACACGGACCATCAGCGTCTCCCCCAGACCCACAGGGGGCAGCAAAGACGGCAGCATCGGCTGCAGCAGCTAACAGGAACTCTCGAAGAAGACCTCTCCGGCCTCCATTTCATGAAGAACCAGACTTTTGCACAAACCGAGTGGAGTTATGTGCACGGAGAGGAACGTTGTGTAAACCAAGCGAAGGACGACACATTGGTGTGCGTCAAAAATGAGACAGAGAAGACATGAAAGAAAAGGATATTGCAAGGAGAAGAAAGTGATTGAAAGAAGAAGAAGAAAAAAAAGTGATTGTTGAAAGAAGAGGAAGAAAGAAAGTGATTGTTTAAAGAAGAAGGAAAAAGGCATTGAGGCAAAGACATTGGACACTTTGAGACAAAAGACATTGGACACTTTGAAACAAAAGACATTGAAAGACGCCATAAGAGGAGGACGTGGCCGGGCTAAATGAAACAGACAAAAAGTAATATACAGACAGGCAACAAACGCACATATGGGACATTTAAGTCATATTTACACATTTAGCTAGGTCAGTGTCTCCCAAAGTGGGGTCCGCGGCCCCCTGGTGGGCCGCGAGGGTACTGCAGGGGGGCCGCGGGAGGTCATAAAAAAAATAATAATATAATTATTTAATGTTACATTTATAATGTTTTGTTTGTAATATTAAAATATTTGTGTTCATTATTTGACTTGAATAATCCACTGTAATAATTTGTGTATGTAGCAGAGGCTATTTCCCCAAAATAAAATAACCAGAAGAGCCTATTCTTAATGTTGTCTTCTTGGTTATTATTTTGGGGGGCCACGCAGACCCGTCAGATTTTTAAGGGGGCCTCGGTGTTACTGAGTTTGGGAATGGCTGAGCTAGGTCATTCGTTCATAACACTACATTTAACTGCATGAAAGATTACAAAACAATCGTCAAAATTAATTAGACTCTTACTTTAGAATGAGACACAGGGAGATTAGAACAGCAGTATATTTAAGGTAGAGGAGCTTTATTATTAAAACTATTATTGTTATTTAAAGTCATAGTCGCGGAGAAGTTTAGAATTATTGATTTTGACTGCATGATCTTGGTAATACGGATATTTAAGGAAATTTTTCAACCTCTGAACCGTGGCTCGTTAATCATTTAAAAACAATCACATGCACAGTTGAAACTGGTGCTAGAAAGAGAACTGCAGCCTTTGATGGACGCTGCATTTAGTACAAAAAGGTTTGTTCAGACAATTAAAGTTTGAAAAATGATTTAAAGCATTTCTAAATTTTGGCTAAAGGTGATATTGGATCATTTCTGATAACACATTGACGCAAGAGGGCGACAGTAGCTCAGTTGGTAGAGCATTGGCCTTAAGCCCAGAAGGTCGTGGGTTCAATTCCCACCTCTGCACCTTCTCCACCGACTCCCACTGATGACTGCTGTCGTTGTGTCCTTGGGCAAGACACTTAACCCCACTTTGCCCAAAGCCCCCACTGAAAGATCAAGGCTATGCTCACACTCAGAGAGCAGCTGTCCTCCTGTGGACTCACCACCTGCAGAGGGTCAGTGAGGGGCTGCTGCTATGAGACTTGGGTGGCATCTCTGACTGCCACCCCCCTGACCCAGAAATGGATTAAAGGGTAGAAAATGGATGGATGGATGGACATTGACGCAACACTGTTCATTGGTTGAAAACAAGGATGTAGGGACATTTTATGAAATCTTTTATGACATGTTTCTCTTCCAAATAGATAAATTAGAAACAATTAGGACAATTATGTCTTTGATACAACTGTTGGCAGTTTATCTGAGACATGATTGGTGCAAGTACGTCAACACACATAGAACAATGGTCTTTTCTCCACATGAACGTGAAACAAAGGTGAAGTATTAAAGTTTGAGACTAATTTACATTTTTAATGAATCCGACCTGGCTTTACTGGAAAAAAGAAGGAAAAAACATTTATTGCACGTGCACGACTTTTAAAGTAACAAGAGCTCATTAAAAATATAGGGGACACAGTCTGTGAGAAGCCCGAGCAAAGACCACGTGGTTTAAACACTAAAGTTGGAAATGGATCCTTTTAGGAAAAATCTCTTAAAGCTCTGCATGTTCTGCAGGCTCTGAAAGTTGCAACAATAGAAATAGCTCATGAGACAATTGTAATTGGACATGGAAAAATATAACAAAGTTAAAATTACAGGCCTCCTGTGTTGTCTATATGTTTGTGTGTGTTATATGTTTGTGTATGTTATATGTTTGTGCGTCATGTCAAGTACACTACGTTGACCTTAACAAAACTCTGGACCAATATACTAACGTGGGGAGTCGGTGTGTTGTGAGTGTGTTGTGAGTGTGTTGTGAAATGAGGAGTGAATAAGGAGTGCTGAACGGAGAATGGAATAACAAATGTTTTCTGTAATGTTTTAATGTGATCATGGAATAATTATTTTTTGTCAACAGCATACAGTGTAAGTACTAGAGATTCAAAGATAACAAGCTTTATGGAACAGGTGTAAAAGTGAGAGTACTCTGGGATGAGTACTCTGAGAAAGTACTCTGCGGAGAGTACTCTGAGATGAATACCTTGCTGAAGGTACTGGGAGCCCCCCTCTGCTGTTTGTCCTGACAGTGATTCGGTCCAACCGCAGTGAGCGGTCATTGGGCGGAGGACAACTTTGGTTTGTAACTCACATTTAGGGGAGTATAAAATTAGAAACATACATTTTGTTAAGTCTGTATTTGGCTACAGCCTCTGCCCTGATGTCACACACCGTCTGTCAATGCAGTTATGTTTTGCCCAATTGGAAAAAGATTGACAGGCTGCACCATGCCAGGGAAGTGGGCATTTCTTGTGTTCTAATGTTTCTTTTTCAGATGAAAGATAAACTGCACCTGCTTCAGGGATGACACAGTAGCACGGATCATAAAGGAAATGAGCCTCTACGTTGGCACCAAAGCCCACAATACGAATTGAGGACGATCCGGGAGGAACAACTGGAGATGATTGGAACAGTAATCTACACACACACACAGACGCATGTTTTATACTTGGCCCACGACCAAGAGAGGGAGTATGGTAATGTTATTGTCATAGGTGGTCATGGTCCTTAACCTTCTAAATCATTAGAAAGAAGTGTAAAACATATATTTACAAGAACAAATAAATAATGGAAAGGGCAGCCTAAAAAGCAAAATGGGAAAATTATTAAGTAATTTTCGGAGTTGCCAAAATGAAATAAAATTCTATATTTGTCCCATAGGGGGTCATTCTAAATTTAGTGTTGTGCAGATTCAAAAGGAGAAATAATAGCGCTTATAACATCAAGCAGATCTACTCTTTAAGATAATAGATCATATAATAATAATAATAATAGAATAGAATGAAATAGTCTGGAGCTATAATGTCATTGGATTCAAGGAGCTATAGGTTGAAGGGTCGCTAAGAAGAGGTGTCAGAATAAACAATAGTAATAATAGTTAGACTAGTGAATAATCATCCATCCATCCATCCATTTTCTTCCCCTTAATCCATTTCTGGGTCGGGGGGGCTGGCAGTCAGAGCTGCACCCAGTACACAGAGCACCAGCCCCTCACTGATCCTCCTGCAGGTGGTGAGTCCACAGGAGTGAATAATCAAAATAGTTCTATTGTGAAAATAAGTATCAATAAGGTCAAATTGTTCTAATAATTAGAGTAAAAAGGAATCAAATGGAGTCAGATTTTAGATGTTTCTGTTTTCCACATCTGTAGGAACTAGTGCAGATGTGTTTATAGAGAGTAGTATTAAAATGCAGACAGAGAACGACAGGGTTTAACAAAATTTTAAATCTAAAAATAGCTCAAATATAACATTGCTTTTGACGCAGCCTCTGAGCTGCTCCATTGGAGAACAGGTTAAATGTTATTGTTTATTACAAACAGCTGATGTATTTACACATATTAAGTTTGGGACAACTCTTTAAACAGTTATAAGCAGCGGACAGAAGCCATGAATGTGCTTTTGTTTATTAAATAACTAATTTCATAGCCATATAATCGTAGAGAATGTTTTAAAATAGTTCTCTTCTTCCCGCTCCCTTTCAGGCAACTTGATTAGAGACATGTCTTTAATATTGGAGAACGACGATGTGTTGTTTTTGGAATTGTTTGAAATACAGTACATGAAAATAGTGATTTGCAGAACAAGAACCAGCCAATGAAAAATCATCTATTGCCAATGCTATTGCTACAACTAAAACCACAACTGTGACAAATGCAATAAATGTTAAGTGTTCAGTCTGGCAGACAAAAACGTTGACTTTTAGTCTGGGAGACTGAGCAACTGTTAAAAGGGTTTAAAATAATGAAGTATGAGTATTTTAGCGTTTTAGTAGATGTTAAATAGTAGGAAAAAGTAGAATTTGATCATTGTTCATAAACACACTTCAGCGTAAGAGTTAAAATGGTACCATACATTGTGATCCTTCTGATAGAGCAGCTAAACTGTTAGAATCAGAATTATTTACAGCCATTGAAAGTGACAGAAGTCACAAATTGGAAATATGCTTTGGCTCAAGCTACAACTGAGCTTTGGAGTCACAAGAGTAGAAATAGATAGATGCTTTAAAAAATAGAGATTATTTTTAGACAGGACTAAAAATCAAACGGTAAAAGGACCATTTCCTTCATAATATGTCCAAAAGTATTTACTTCAAAAGTAGATAAAGTTCATTACAGTTCATGCACAGTTCATACTTGTCAAATTCACTTATTTCAAACATAGGTGAATGTTGACAATGCAACAAGTTAATGAGATAGACTAATGAGATAGATTAATGAGATAGATTAGAACCAACACAGATTCAAAAGCATTTTAATGTATTTGGGTATAGCACAAAAGTAGATATTTAGGTATTTTTGAGAATTTTAAGAGCTGTCGATTTGTCAGCACAGATTAGAGAATCAAATACCGTTGTAAAGGGACTGACCCCAGAGAAACCTGCTAAAATAGATTAGCTCTTGTGAGGATAATACCAATTTGATTAATGATGTACATTCATCCCAAAACTGTCTGAGAGGAGGAAGTGACAGCACTTCCTGGTTCAACAAAATGTATTTGGAAAAATGAGCAAAACCACAGTATAGAGAGATTTATTAGATTAAAACATATGTTTAAGAATATGGCTCAATAAAACCAATCAATTTAAACATACACTATACAGATGTGACAATAATTTGACCATTTTGAACGATGGTCCTAATTTTCATCATAGCCAAACAAGACCTGTTCTCTCAGGTCTCAAGGACACAAGATAGTATAGGAGTCATAAAGATAGACTGCTGCTTAAACAGGGCGAATTATTAACTTTAAATAATAAACATTTTCCTGCGCTCTCTTTAATCATCTTGCGACAGCAGAAGGTCAAACCACAATCAGGCAGAAAGGGGATTCACCAACGGCATTCTGACGCCTCCCAGTGGACAAGGGACGTCAGCACACACTATGTTCACCCGGGCTTGATTTCTTCTTTGATCATTATTTCGCTTTAGTTCCCTCTTCTCTTCCTCACTGTTGTGTCGTTCGGGCTGTTTTGCTGTGTCTGCAGTTATAGCCAGAGGAGTTATAGCCACTTATGCTAACATGCTACTGTGTTTAGCAGCGCTGTAGAGACTAGAGGTTTCTACTCAGCACTTTTTACGGCCTGAATTCATACACAGCTCAATCAATGAGCTCAAATTTTCAATTAAATTACGGATTATAATACAACCTTTTTATTAACTCATAAAATAAAATTCGGGTATAGCTTTAGGCTGAGTTTACACGGAGACAATGTGGCAATAAAACGGTATAGTTGGATGTCGGTTGCTACCAACCGTTCATACGAGACTTTGTTCCAGGGGGGTGAAAACGTAAGTGTTCAGATCCAGCCTGCAGAGTGGGACAGCTCAGATACGCTGCACAGCGGGGGCTCTTTCACACCCGTGAGAGGGAAAAGGTGTGAAATCCCCCTCTGCTCTGACCCCCGCCTCAGCACTGCTCCCCGCACGTAAATTTGGACATGCGCAGTAGCGGAGAACAAACATCAACAAAAATGGCGCCGCGCGCACTAACTAGCTTCGTGGGCTTCCAGCGCTGCACAGAGGATAATTCTACTCCTTCGTTCTTCCAAACGAGACCACGCAATGTTCTAGGTTCAGTTTCCATTTTCACAGCTGCTGTTAAAATGCAGAATGATGTTGGTGCGTTCTGATGGTCTGGCACAGGAAGTGAGTACACTGCCGAGAGGGGGGCTGGGCACGGGGCTGGGGGGTCGTGTGAGTGTTGTAACGTTTCTCTGCCCACTACTGGCCGGGCGCTAGAACTACATCGTTTTTCAACCTCATGTGAACGCTGAAAAATTTGCATTAGGAGCCTGGTCGTCTCTGTTAATAGCCTGGAAACGTCTGCGCAGCGTCTCAGTATAAACAGGGCCTTAATTTGAATACTTTTCCTGGGAGTTCATAGATCTAGGAAAACAGGTTCATAAGGCCCCGTCCCAATTCTCACCCTTGCCCTTAGGTGTGAGTGCCCTCACCAGCAAAGTGCCTTCCCAGTGGGGAGTGCACTCACAACCTGATTGATTCTGTCCTCTCTCAGATCTCTCTCTGGTCTATTTCTAGTCTCTCGGTCCTCTCTTTGGTCTATCTTATCTCTTTTTATTTAGCCTCTCTCTGGTCTCTCTCTCTGGTATCTTTCTAGTCTCTCGCTGGTCTCTCAGTCTCTCTCTGATCTCCTATAGTTTTGGTATCTCTCACCACACAGTCAAAATAGTTTACAAGTATCGTTGACCTCTGTCCACATTTTGGATCAGATTTTCTTTCTTTGGATCGTAAAAAGATTAAAAGGCCACCAATCAGTCATTCGTTTGGAGCAGCAGGGGGGAGAGGTAAGTAGTAAGTGATAAAATTCGTAAAATTAAAAACAAAGCTGCGTTCACCCTTGAGGAATCTCAGGTCTTCCTTGTGAGTCCGTTTTACCATCCACACACCAGCAGCAGCAGGCAACAGCAGAAGCGGCAGCAGTGGTCCCCTCCCCCCTAAATCCCCCCTCCTCTCTCCTCTTCTCTCATCGCGCCTCTGTTCCTCATCCTCCCTGTACTCGCTCTTCCTCCAGCAAAGCTCTGGGCATAACGCAGAAAAGACAGGACCACGCGTGGAAAATAAAGTCCTGTCGCGCTTGCTTGGTGCTGAAGGGAAATTATTTCAAAAGAAGCAACACCGCCT
>OZ035833.1:10113285-10171904 GCA_964034765.1 Knipowitschia caucasica | reverse complement strand
CCCACTTTTGGATCAAGAACCACTTTTGGACCAAGAACCACTTTTGGACCAAGAACCACTTTAGGACCAAGAACCACGTTTGGACCAAGAGCCCCTTTTGGACCAAGAACCACTTTTGGACCAAGAACCACTTTAGGACTAGGGATGTAAAAAACTATGAATTTTTATGACCGACCAGCAAGCCTCATTAACCGGTTGAAACCGGTTAACCGCGTTGTAAAAATATTTCACGTTCTTTGAAATAACAGACATTTCGAGCCGCGTACTTTTCATAAGTGCAGCTCTGCATTCTACTGGATCAGAGCTGAGACAGCGGCGACCAAAACCCGCAAAAGCTTCGGCACCTTTGCGCACAGAGAACAGCTGTTTTAATCTTCCCATTCTTCTGTGCTGCGGGTTAAAACCAAAACTTTTTAGCAGCAAACAACGGGTCGTTCACATGGTTAGAGCAGCGAGTGACGAGCCCCGTCTCGCAGGTCTTCGCTAAAGTTTAAGTACAAGTGATGTGTGTGGAGCTGATCTAATGACAAGGACCATAAACACAAACATGTTCCATATGGTTTGACTGGAGCCACGTATTTGCAAGGATCCTTTGGGCTGTGTGACACAGAGGAGCGCAACAGACCGGTATGTGTGTGTGTACAATACATGTATGTGTGTGTGTGTAAATGTAAGCTCCAATGTCGTTCTGACCCGCGCCAGTGTGCAACTTGCTGATGATAAGTCTGGATGTTACGTATGGAGAGGGGGAAGTGTGTGTGTGTGTGTGTGTGTGCACGCGCGTGCAAGTGTGCGTGCATATGTGGCACTTGCGGCATGAAAGTCGGCTCGGAGTTCACTAATACATGGGCGCACACAGCTAGAGACAGACTCGCTCGTCACATCGTGCAAATGGGGCTTAAAATAGCGTTATTAAGAGACGTCCCCTCTCCCCCTTTTCTTTTTTTAACCGACAGCTTTGGCCGGTTAACGCTGTCACGGTCAACCACCGGTTAAACGGTCACCAATTTACATCCCTATTTAGGACCAAGAACCACGTTTAGGCCAAGAGCCACTTTTGGACCAAGAGCCACTTTTGGACCAAGAACCACATTTGGACCCTCCTGTAAAGCTGTTTTCCAGAGGATAGAAGGCGCTATACAAAAGCATTGGGTGATTCTCTTTCCGGGTCCAGCCCCACCGGGGGGAGTGAGATTGCAGCATGTCAGTGCACGTGCTCATGCACCTTTTGGACTGGTTTGGACACAGGACCTGGGACTAAATAAGTCATCTTCTTCCCTTTCAGAGTTGGGTCATGCAGAGTACACTGAACATTCACTTTCTTCATCCTTTTGCACTAAATGACTTTTCTTTGTAATTAATCTGTGCCTGAAATAAATAAATGAATGAATAAATGAATAAATACATGAATAAATGAATGAACAAATGAATGAATAAATGAATGAACAAATGAATGAATAAATAAATACATTAATAAACACATACATACATGAATGAATGAATGAATAAATAAATAAATACATGAACGAATGAATGAATGAACAAATGAAACGATGTCCGTGTGTGACTCACGATGCCGTTGGACATGAGGTGATGCCAGTGCAGCTTCCTCCCGCTGTGGTTCTTCTTGTAGAAGTCCTCCACCTCCGGGATGAGGTCCTCCAACTCCGTGGGCAGCTACACAAACACCTTCTCACTGCTGCGCGACCACGCCCCAGCGTTCAGGATCTTTATGTTCACAGAGTCGGCTGCACACACAGAACACACACCTGTCACTTTACATAATATACATGTACATATATATATATGTACATATATAAAATACACACACACAGGACAGATACCTGTCACTTTACATGATATACAATGTATACATATACAGTGCATTTGCGAAAGTATTTGGCCCCCTTGAACCTTTCAACATTTCGCCACATTTCAGGCTTCAAACATAAAGATATACAAATTAAATTGTTTGTCAAGAATCAACAACAAGTGGGACACAATCGTGAAGTGGAACGAAATTTATTGGATAATTTAAACTTTAACAAATAAAAAACTGAAAAGTGGGGCGTGCAATATTATTCGGCCCCCTTGCGCTAATACTTTGTAGCGCCACCTTTTGCTGCAATTACAGCTGCAAGGCGCTTGGGGTATGTCTCTATCAGTTTTGCACATCGAGAGACTGGAATTCTTGCCCATTCTTCCTTGCAAAACAGCTCGAGCTCGGTGAGGTTGGATGGAGAGTGTTTGTGAACAGCAGTCTTCAGCTCTTTCCACAGATTCTCGATTGGATTCAGTTCTGGACTTTGACTTGGCCATTCTAACACCTGGATACGTCTATTTGTGAACAATTCCATTGTAGATTTGGCTTTATGTTTTGGATCATTGTCCTGTTGGAAGATAAATCTCCGTCCCAGTCTCAGGTCTTTTGCAGACTCCAACAGGTTTTCTTCCAGAATGGTCCTGTATTTGGCTCCATCCATCTTCCCATCAATTTTAGCCATCTTCCCTGTCCCTGCTGAAGAAAAGCAGGCCCAAACCATGATGCTGCCACCACCATGTTTGACAGTGGGGATGGTGTGTTCAGGGTGATGAGCTGTGTTGCTTTTACGCCAAACATATCGTTTTGCATTGTGGCCAAAAAGTTCGATTTTTGTTTCATCTGACCAGAGCACCTTCTTCCACATGTTTGGTGTGTCTCCCAGGTGGCTTGTGGCAAACTTTAAATGAGACTCTTATGGATATCTTTGAGAAATGGCTTTCTTCTTGCCACCCTTCCATAAAAGGCCAGATTTGTGCAGTGCACGACTGATTGTTGTCCTATGGACAGACTCTCCTGTAGTTATCTGCAGTTCATCCAGAGTGATCATGGGCCGCTTGGCTGCATATCTGGTCAGTCTTCTCCTTGTTTGAGATGAAAGTTTGGAGGGACGGCCGGGTCTTGGTAGATTTGCAGTGGTCTGATACTCCTTCCATTTCAATATAATTGCTTGCACAGTGCTCCTTCTCCACAACAGTATCTCGGACCTGCCTGGTGTGTTCCTTTGTCTTCATGGTTCTCTCTGCGCTTTAAACAGATCCCTGAGACTATCAAAGAGCAGGTGCATTTATACGGAGACTTGATTACACACAGGTGCATTCTATTTATCATCATCAGTCATTTAGGACAACATTTGATCATTCAAAGATCCTCACTGAACTTCTGGAGTGAGTTTGCTGCACTGAAAGTAAAGGGGCCGAATAATATTGCACACCCCACTTTTCAGTTTATTTGTTAAAAAAGTTTAAACTATCCAATAAATTTTGTTCCACTTCACGATTGTGTCCCACTTGTTGTTGATTCATCACAAAAAATTAAAATTTTATATCTTTATGTTTGAAGCCTGAAATGTGGCGAAATGTTGAAAGGTTCAAGGGGGCCGAATACTTTGATATACACTGATATATATATATATATATATATATCAGTGTATATCAATTAGGGCCGGGACTTTAACGCGTTAATTACGATTAATCAATGCAGAAAGGTCGGAAGGATGTATTAGTATATATATATATATATAACTAATACATCCTTCCGACCTTTCTGCATAAAAATAGAACAGGTTTGCGTTTGAAACAAAAATTTGTAAATAAAGTTAGTTCACAATTAATTGTATGTATTTATCTATGAAGACGATAGATAGAGATAGATACTTTATTGATCCCCGTAGGAGAAATTCAGGTGTTCAGTAGCAGCAAAAATAAAAAATAAATTGATTCTGAAAACATAACAATAGTAATAATCAGCAACAGCCTCAGGGTACAGCAGTAGAGGTGGAGTAGTCTCTGGGTGGAGCAGCACAGGTCACAGCAGCAGAGGTGGAGTAGCCTCTGGGTGGAGCAGGACGGGTCACAGCAGCAGAGGTGGAGTAGCCTCTGGGTGGAGCAGGACGGGTCACAGCAGCACAGATGGAGTGGCCTCTGGGTGGAACAGGACGGGTCACATCAGCACAGATGGAGCAGCCTCTGAGTGGAGCAGGACGGGTCACAGCAGCACAGATGGAGTAGTCTCTGGGTGGAGCAGGACGGGTCACAGCAGCACAGATGGAGTGGCCTCTGGGTGGAACAGGACGGGTCACATCAGCACAGATGGAGCAGCCTCTGGGTGGAGCAGGACGGGTCACAGCAGCACAGATGGAGTAGTCTCTGGGTGGAGCAGGACGGGTCACAGCAGCACAGATTGAGTAGCCTCTGGGTGGAGCAGGACGGGTCGCAGCAGCACAGATTGAGTAGCCTCTGGGTGGAGCAGGACTGGTCAGAGAAGCATAAATTGAGTCCTCTGGGTGGAGCAGCAGAGGTGGAGTAGCCTCTGGGTGGAGCAGGACGGGTCAGAGCAGCAAAGATTGAGTAGCCTCTGGGTGGAGCAGCACAGGTCACAGCAGCAGAGGTAGAGTAGCCTTTGGGTGGAGCAGGACGGGTCACATCAGCACAGATGGAGTAGCCTCTGGGTGGAGCAGGACAGGTCACAGCAGCAGAGGTGGAGTAGCTGCTTTGTTCGGACCATTTTCTCTGCTGTAGTCCAAAGTAAAACGCTAAATGCTTCATTAGCATTTTTCAAAAACTTTGCTTTCCTCCCGTGGATTTTCTGATCCACTTGGTTCGGACAATGAATCCTCTCTGCTCTGGTCTGGACCAGTGTAAAACCATCAATCCTCTCCGCTCCGGTCTGGACCAGTGTAAAACCATGAATCCTCTCCGCTCCGGTCTGGACCAGTGTAAAACCATGAATCCTCTCTGCTCTCGTCTGGACCAGTGTAAAACCATGAATCCTCTCCGCTCCGGTCTGGACCAGTGTAAAACCATGAATCTTCTCTGCTCTGGTCTGGACCAGTGTAAAACCATGAATCCTCTCCGCTCCGGTCTGGACCAGTGTAAAACCATGAATCCTCTCTGCTCTGGTCTAAACCAGTGTAAAACCATGAATCCTCTCTATTTTCTAAAATTCTAGAGAAGCTCTTTGTTATAAGGTTAGAAGATTTTTTTAATAAATATAACTTACTAACGGATTATCAGTTTGGGTTCAGGAGCAATAGATCACCCTCAATGGCAATCATGGAACTAGTAGAAGAAATAGCAAAAGCCACTGATAACAAAGAGTTTACGGTGGGGGTCTTCATCGACCTTAGCAAGGCCTTTGATACTATAAATCATGATTTACTATTATTAAAACTTGAGAGATATGGAATATGGAATTAAAACATTATCTAAGTGATAGAGATCAATATGTACAAATATATAACAGTAATTCTGAAAAAAGAAGAATCACCCATGGGGTTCCACAGGGCTCTGTACTTGGACCCAAATTGTTTAATATTTATGTAAATGATATTAGTCTTGCGTTCAGATATTTTATTTGCTGATGACACCAGTATTTACTCCTCTGGGAAAAGTGTTGATCAGCTTTTTGACAGAGTGGGAAAAGAACTACAAATCTTAAAAAAATGGTTTGACTATAACAAACTATCTATGAATTTAGCAAAATCTAAGTATATGATATTCGGAAACCGGAAAATCGATGCACTGGCTGAATTCAAAATAGATCACATAGTAATAGAGAGGATAAGTAATACAAAGTTTTTAGGTATCAATATAGATGAAAAAATAAACTGGAAATTACACATAAATTACCTTAAAATTAAGATTTCCAAAACCATTGGCATAATGAATAAAATTAAACACGTTTTAAATCAGAAAGCATTGCAGTTGATATATAATACCCTAATTTTGCAATATTTAAATTACGGTTCCGAAATATGGGGGAACACTTATAAGTCCACAACTCAACAAATGTTTATACTGCAGAAGAAAGCAATTAGAATAGTAAATGGTGTAGATTATTATGCGCAAACAAATTCACTGTTCATCAGATTGAATACCTTGAAATTACAAGACTTAGTCAAACTAAATACTGCAGCACTGATGTACAAAATTCATCATCATATGGTTCCAAATTGTATCCAGGAGAGATTTACACTGAGAGAACCGCACTATGATATCAGAGGGAAGGATTTGTAGGATTTGGCTTGTGCTGTACAAATAAATCAGCTCTCCTCCCAGCTTGCAATACATCATACATTGCATACAGATAAATTTGCATTTATCTTTAGCGAAAAAAACTTAAAAAAAGAGCACAGATGTTGTTCTTTCACTTTTAACGGACTTTTAGCTTTGTTTTTCACCCGAACATCTGGTATCTACGTGTTCCTTAGCTCCTTATCTTTCAAATGAGACTACTCCCGAAAAGCTAGACCAATTTTTGGGTCTGCAAGAGCTCCCGTGAGTACAGCTAGCGCTGCTGTTTGCGCATGGATCACTGATCTTTGTTGTGGTCCCAACTTGTTTACATTTACTTCCGGGATGTTTGATTGACATGTCCGTGTAGCTAATGAGGAAAGCTTTCGAGCAAGGGGTGGGACAATGGTGTCCTGTCTTATGTTGTGCCTGTAGAATTGTGCGTAATGGCAGCCAAAAGACGCTCTCGAAGGTGCAATGAATGTACACTCATAAAAAAATAACTTTGACATAAAAAAAAAAAAAACACATAGATTTGTAACTTATAAGTACCAATAATAAAAAATATTGTTTTTATGATAATTAAATGTCAGTAAAGATATTTGGCACAATTTGGCACAATTGTGCCAAATTGTGCCAAATGTGCACTACTTGATGAAAAGGAGAAACTGCATAAAAACTATAAAACTTAGAAGTCTGAAACTTTAGACAGTTGTTGTCAACAACACAATGACCACAGGGTTTGGATATTGTGAACTTACAATGAAGTATGCCTTTTTTAGGGCCTTTAGAAATGGAAAATGTTAGGCGAGGCTAAAAAAATTTAGTTTTTTTCCCAAACTTCAAAGGATGCAGAGGGAAATAGGAATGACAAACATTATTTTTGTGTTTTTTTACATAAACTAGAAGGCTCTAGCTTTAAAATGATGCATCACACAAGCATGTGAGATGTAAGATGTTTTTTTAAATAAGCAAAGACATTTGGGTATGCCCAACTTTTGTGCACGAGCCAAAATGAGGCGGATGTTTAATTAACAGACCATACACAGACCATATACAGACCTGGCAGAGCGAGCTTGTTGTGTTTGTGCATCTCTTTGAAGGACTGGTTCAGGTCCTCAGACACTTTGATGTCCTGGAACATTCGAGCCAGTTTGTTCACGTAGTCTGCAGGCATCCCCACTTCCTGCACACACATGTAACACATGTAAGGCCAGATCCTGTCAGATCTCTGAAGCTAAGCAGGACATGGTCTGGTTAGTGCTGTGATGGGAGACCTCTGTGAACACCAGCTGCGACTGTAAAGTGCCAAACTGTGGATGTGTCCTTAGGCAACACACTTCCCCCACATTAGAATGAGTCTGGTGTCTGTGAATGGTTGGTGGTGGGAGAAGCCAAGGGCACAGACTGGTTGGCTTGCTTCTGGCTGTGTGCACCAGGGCAGCTGTGGCTACATTAATTTATCACCACCGTGTTTGGAGAGAAAGAATAATGATGTGAAGAGTGTCCAAAAAGCACTGTATAAAACAGATGCGTTATTAGTATTATTATTAATAATAAGGCCCTGTGTCAAGGATCACCTTCTGCTATTTCCTCCTCAGTGTTTGCTTCAGTTCATGTACAGACCATAAATAATGTCACAGAGACAAGAGTCTAATTTTCCTCCATGTTTGTAAAGTGAATATGAGGGACACCAATCACAATATATCACAGAATCACATACTGTCTGTATTGTGATATGTCAGAATCACATACTGTCTGTATTGTGATATGTTCAGAATCACATACTGTCTGTATCATGATATGTTAGAATCACATACTGTCTGTATTGTGATATGTTCAGATTCACATACTGACTGTATCGTGTTCAGAATCACATACTGTCTGTGTAGTTATATGTTAGAATCACATACAGTCTGTATCGTGATATGTTCAGAATCACATACTGTCTGTATCGTGATATGTTAAGAATCACAATAGTATCGAATTGTGGCCTCAGTGGTGTTAGTATTAGATAGCAATATGGCCTACGTGCAGGACTCTACAAGGACTCTACAAGGACTCCATGTTATGACTATGATTTGACTGTCTCTTTGTGACACGTATGTCTTTCGATGTGTGACGTGACAATGACTATATAAACTGTGTACTGCCTTTATTCTGTCTGAGAGAAAGAAACAAAGTAAACCATTGGTACTTGAGAGAAACTTAAATAAACTTCCAGAGTTTGGCGCACCACGATCCGTCTCTGTCTGCTTCTTCCCTGACAGTACTATAGAATTCTCACACGTAGCTCACTCCCAGCCCTAGCGTACCCTGAGCCACTCCACCATGTTCTCCTCAATCTCGCTGTCTGCAGAGATGTCCAGGATCAGGCGTCTGGTCAGGTGGGCCTTGTGATATCGCATGAACACATCTTTGTTCTGCACATACTTCAGCACCAGCAGCTGCAGAACAAACAGACGTCAAGATGTGGGGATTCATCAGGATACCATAAAACACAAAAACTACTACATGAACACAATTCCATTTCATCGTTTGCACTTTTCTTTTACCTTCAGCAGAAATTGTGATCTATAAAACTTAGAGGATTTTGACCCCAGGGAGTTAGCTAGGGTCACAGGGAGTGGGTTAGGGTCACATGTCACAGGGAGTGGGTTAGTGTCACATGTCACAGGGAGTGGGTTAGTGTCACATGTCACAGGGAGTGGGTTAGTGTCACATGTCACAGGGAGTGGGTTAGGGTCACAGGGAGTGGGTTTGTGTCACATGTCAGAGGGAGTGGGTTATGCCGCTTTTCAACCGTGTCGGTTTGGTTCTTTTCGGTACGGTACGGCGTGCTTATTTTGCATTTGTACTAGTGATAGTCCCGGAGTTTTCGTTACTTTTTCGCAACACCTCGACTGCAAGACCTGATAGTACCGGTACCATGACGTGACGTCGGCCATCTGCCTTACACTGATTGGTCAATGAGTGTCATCACTGGAAGCGACATCTGACCCTTTGGGAAAAACAACTCAACTGCCATCTTTTAAACCGGCTGCTCTGCTCGGCTCTGCTTCGGCTACATTACGTCCTCCTCACTCCAGAGAAATGGAATCGCACAGAAAGCCTCAAACGTCAGCGTCCTGGTTGGTGGACGAGGTCCACACGTTACTCTCTTCAGGCCGAAAGAAAGAATTCAAAGGCAGGTTGAGGCTCGAGGTCTCAGACATACGTACTTTGGACTTTGTAAACTGTTGGTTTTGCACTTTACTTTTGTTTTTAATAAATCTGTGCTTGTATCCCAAGACTGTGTTTCATTCATTTATTATTATTGCAGCTGAGGTTTGGGTATTGGTTGTTTGTCTGGTCTTGGAGTCTGCTGCACTGGACCCGAGTCCGGACTAGCCTAACCTAGCCTAGCCGCTAACTCGCTACCCCTATGGCTGCCGCTGTCTCTCCCTCGGTCCTTTACTACTCGAGTTTCCATGCAGCGAGTCTAAACCCTGGATCCTTCTCTGAGGGTAGTGATAGATGTGTTAAGTGTAGTATAGTTGTAGCTTTGGAATCCAGGGTTAGTGAGTGAGCTGAGTCTCGAGCTAGCGCTCACATTAGCTATAGCCAGGCCGTATCCTCGGACAAGCAGCCCTCCTCTGCACACTGCAACACAGGCTGCTGTTGCTACAGGTATGTCCCATTCAGATTGTACAGAGCACAGTCAGTGTCCGAGTCATTCTTTTAGTACATAAGCATTTTCAACAACCACTCGTGCTGTGCTGAATTTTCTATTCAACACTTGCTGTTCGTCTGATATTATAATAAGTCCATGCACCGCATCAGTACTAGTTACGCATCACGCGTAAATGACGTGGTCTGACAACACTGAGGACATACTAGGAGGTACTATTGTTGATGGAAAAGCATGTGAACTGGGCCGTGCCGTTCCGTGTAGAGTCGAAAAGAACCGTACTGGGACTGTGGAAAAGCGGCATTAGTGTCACATGTCACAGAGAGTGGGTTAGGGTCACATGTCACAGGGAGTGGGTTAGTGTCACATGTCACAGGGAGTGGGTTAGGGTCACATGTCACAGGGAGTGGGTTAGGGTCACATGTCCGTACTTGGAGTGGGTTAGGGTCACATGTCACAGGGAGTGGGTTAGGGTCACATGTCACACTGAGTGGGTTAGGGTCACATGTCACAGGGAGTGGGTTAGGGTCACATGTCACGGAGTGGGTTAGGGTCACATGTCACAGGGAGTGGGTGAGGGTCACATAAAGAGTTAGGGTTAGGGTCACAGGGAGTGGGTTAGGGTCACATGTAGAGTTAGGGTTGGGGTCACAGGGAGTGGGTTAGGGTCACATGTAGAGTTAGGGTTGGGGTCACAGGGAGTGGGTTAGGGTAACATGTAGAGTTAGGGTTAGGGTTCCTCAATGGCTTCTCTCACAGTATAATAACAAGTCTGGATACCTGCTGCTCTGAGGTGCCCCAGAGTTAGATTCTAGGTCCAGTGGCTTTTTGCTTTGGAAGTGTAATTACTGTAATTACTGCTTATGTACGTTTTTGGTTTTCATAATGAAGGTAAGGGGCACTTGTGCACTTTGATTCCATTTTACACTTTTCTCTGGGACTACAGTTGGAAACTAGCTGTTAGCTAATACCGACACAGCAATGTTGATAAATGTGTATCGTTCCAATTCAAATAAACTAATAAATAAATAAATAAAATAAGTATCCCCGTAGGAAAATTCTTCATCTGCATTTGACCCTGATGCTACTCGGGCGTTTGGGGAAACAAACAAACTCCACACAGAAAACTGTTCCGACCTGGATTCGAACCCAGGACCTTTTTTCTGAGAAGCAAGAGTGCTAACCACTCAATCACCTCATGGTCTTATGCCGCCTTATGGTGCGGGTTAGCCATTACGGCACTTTGGAAAGCCTATGCCGGTTCAAATGTGCTTTATAAACAAAGATAAATTATACAGATGGACACATATTTCTTTGTCATTTTCCAGTGTAGAGAACGGTGACGATGGTACATTTCCGGTGAAACAGAAGTGAAGCAGTTACCACTTCTTTGAGCTTGGCCTCGATCTCCTCGGAGGTCAGCTTCTTGCTCAGAGGAGTTTTCCGCAGCAGCATGTCGCAGTAGTTGGCCAGCAGCTCTGGACACTTGGACTCCGGCTGCGTCTTTAGGCCCATTCTGCACAAGACCAAGTCAACTTTACAACAGATCAGGGGCCTCAAACTCAGAGTGTGGGGGCTGCTTAAGGTGGGGTCTGAGAGAAGCTGGGCCACGTAAAGGTTATGTTTATCATGCGTTTGTGTGTGTGCAGGATGTATGACCATTGGATCAAACAGATTATGCTCAGAGATTCTTTCTCTAACATTAGAGAAAGTAAAGGGTGGGCTGGAAACAGAGACAAAAACAGGAAAACTAAGAATCAAACATTTGTGGGGGCCGCACTGACAGAAAAGTGTGATGTCCACGGGCTGCATGTTTGAGACCAGTGCTTTAAGCAAAATGTCATAAAACCACAGTGCTGTTTCACAAAGACAACTGTAATATTGGCCCCCTGCTGGTCGCTTGGGGAACTGTACTATTGGAATAATACAAACTCTTGTTGTTATGGAAATTCTAATGCTTCAAATGAATAAATCCAAGAGCAACCAGCTTGTCTTTGTGCAGTTTATTTACAGAGGTGATGAATACAATCAATGACATTTCTCTGCAGAGAGTGTCAGACCGAAGCTGTGTGCAAACAGGACGTTTCCACAGCCTCGCTCTGACCCCCGCATTCCAAACATGTTGATAATTATACTCGGGGCGTGAATCAAAGAACAATGAGCAGACGTCACGGACTCAGGGAGACGGGGGGCGAGATGGGGTGAGTCATGCACCGGGCAGAGGTAGAGGAGAAGACAGGGAGACGGGAAGAAACAGATAAGCGGAGAACATTTGAGATAGCACACCTGCAGATTGCAACAGCAAGCACACAGAGTCTATGGGAGAAGAGGACAGCAGAATGTCCCTTTGTGTTGAAGACAATAAGACTTTGTGTAATGTAACAGTGATTATCAAAAATACAATCTCCCGTCCGGGAATTTGTTTAAATGTATCTGTCAGCTGCACAACACAATCACACAATCTCCTGATGCTGGGAAACTTACCATAACATTGTGGATCCAGACAGTTGGAATAATACAGACTCTTGTGGATCCAGACTATTGGAATAATACAGACTCTTGTGGATCCAGGCTATTGGAATAATACAGACTCTTGTGGATCCAGACTATTGGAATAATACAGACTTTTATGGATCCAGACTCTTGGAATAATACAGACTGTTGTGGATCCAGACTATTGTGGATCCAGCATATTGGAATAATACAGACTCTTGTGGATCCAGACTATTGGAATGATACAGACTCTTGTGGATCCAGACTATTGGAATAATACAGACTCTTGTGGATCCAGGACTCACCCCTTCTGTTTCATGGGAAGTTCCAGCTTAAATATTGTGGCATCGTTGACCACGGCCTTGTACGCCTGTGGACAGAGAGCAGAGAGAGGAGGTGAGCAGAAAGAGGAGAAAGAGGAGGTGAACAGAGAGAGCAGAGAGAGGAGGTGAACAGAGAGAGCAGAGAGAGGAGGTGAACAGAGAGAAGAGAGAGGAGGTGAGCAGAGATAAGAGAGAGGAGGTGAGCAGAGAGAAGAGAGCGAGGAGGTGAGCAGAGAGAGCAGAGAGAGGGGGTGAGCAGAGAGAGCAGAGAGAGGGGGTGAGCAGAGAGAGCAGAGAGAGGGGGTGAGCAGAGACGGGGTGAGCAGAGAGAGGAGATGAGCAGAGAGAGGAGGTGATGAACCAGAGCAGTACTTTGTCTCTGGCCGTGAGGAAGCGAGGATCGTCCTGGAACGCCTCCTTCACGAGGCGACTGAAGCGGTTAAACAGCGTCAGCAGCTGCTCCACGTACTTCTCTGAGTCCTGCATCACATGAAAATACAGGAGTCATTACATGAAAATACAGGAGGTATTACATGAAAATACAGGTGCCATCACATGAAAATACAGGTGCCATCACATGAAAATACAGGAGCCATCACATGAAAATACAGGAGTCATCACATGAAAATACAGCTAAAGCAGTGGTCTTATGTCAGGGCCATGGGCTAAAGCAGTGGTCTTATGTCAGGGCCATGGGCTAAAGCAGTGGTCTTATGTCAGGGCCATGGGCTAAAGCAGTGGTCTCCAACCGGTCTCACCGATTCAGGAATCTAACACAAGAAAAGGATTACATTTAGAGTCCTTGCATCTGTATTTTGACCATCCATCCATCCATTTTCTTCCCCTTAATCCATTTCTGGGTCGGGGTGACTTTTAGAATGATGTGTTTGTGTTTCTGCTGTTACAGGATCAGTAAAGTATCTGTCTAACATTACCCCGTTCATGCATATTCTCAGCACTTTAATTTGAACAAACGGATTGATAAGAAGAGGCCACAGACCGAAGTGATGGTCTCTGCAGAGGCCACCATGTCTGCCAGCCCCGCACTCATGATGTGCTCCTCCAGGTCCTTCAGCATCGGATCAATCCCACTGGGAACTTTGTCCATGAGCGAGAACATGAGGTGCAGCTCTGCAGACACACACACACACACACACACACACACACACACACACACACACACACATTATACACACACACACAATCCCACTGGGAACTTTGTCCATCAAGCGAGAACATGAAGTGCAGCTCTGCAGACACACACAGATTATACACACTTCATTATCCATGAAGGTGCAGAGGCTGTCGGTCTCAGTTGTGATGAGGGTGCAGAGGCTGTACTCACTGTTGTGATGAAGGTGCAGAGGCTGTAGTCACTGTCGGTCTCAGTTGTGATGAAGGTGCAGAGGCTGTACTCACTGTTGTGATGGAGGTGCAGAGGCTGTACTCACTGTTGTGATGAAGGTGCAGAGGCTGTACTCACTGTTGTGATGGAGGTGCAGAGGTTGTACTAACTGTTGTGATGAAGGTGCAGAGGCTGTACTCACTGTTGTGATGAAGGTGCAGAGGCTGTACTCACTGTTGTGATGAAGGTGCAGAGGCTGTACTCACTGTTGTGATGAAGGTGCAGAGGCTGTACTCACTGTTGTGATGAAGGTGCAGAGGCTGTACTCACTGTTGGGATGAAGGTGCAGAGGCTGTACTCACTATTGTGATGAAGGTGCAGAGGCTGTACTCACTGTCGGTCTCATTCCGTTTGATCATCCCAGGACACTCTGCCAGGATGGTCTCTTTGAAGGAGGTGACCAGGGCGTTCACACAGCACTCCATCAGCTGCAACACACACAGGTCAGTGACGCACAACACAACACTCCATCAGCTGCAAACACACACAGGTCAGTGACGCACAACACAACACAACATCAGCTGAAACACACACAGGTCAGTGACACACAACACTCCATCAGCTGCAAACACACACAGGTCAGTGACGCACAACACAACACTCCATCAGCTGCAAACACACACAGGTCAGTGACGCACAACACAACACTCCATCAGCTGAAACACACACAGGTCAGTGACGCACAACACAACACTCCATCAGCTGCAAACACATAAAGGTCAGTGACGCACAACACAACACAACACAACACAGCACTCCATCAGCTGCAACACACAGGTCAGTGACTCACAACACAACACTCCATCAGCTGCAACACACACAGGTCAGTGACGCACAACACAACACAGCACTCCATCAGCTGCAACACACAGGTCAGTGAGGCACAACACAACACTCCATCAGCTGCAACACACACAGGTCAATGACGCACAACACAACACTCCATCAGCTGCAACACACACAGGTCAGTAAAACACAACACAACACTCCATCAGCTGCAAACACACACAGGTCAGTGACGCACAACACAACACTCCATCAGCTGCAACACACACAGGTCAGTGACGCACAACACAACACTCCATCAGCTGCAACACACACAGGTCAGTGACACACAATACAACACAACACAGCTGCTGCAGAGATAATGAAACACATGTAATAGACACACAACAGAGAGAGACCAGTGAGAGAGACCAGAGACCAGAGAGAGAGACCAAAGAGACCAGAGAGAGACCACAGAGAGAGAGACCAGAGAGAGAGACCAGAGAGAGAGACCAGAGAGAGACCACAGAGAGAGATACCAGAGAGAGAGACCAGAGAGATACCAGAGAGAGAGACCAGAGAGAGAGACCAGAGAGACACCAGAGAGAGAGACCAGAGAGAGACCAGAGAGAGAGACTGGTGTGGTTATGGACCAAGTGTGTGATGATAGAAAATAGTTAAAGATGGACTCACTGCTTGCACAGAGTTGCAGTCTCTCCTGGTCTCCAGGTACCGCAGCGCTCGCTTCTCCTCCTCCCTGAGCTTGGAGTCGGCCTGGACACAACACACAAGTACCAACTTCACCAACACTACTCCCAGTATCATGGATCCATCAGAAATCCCAGAGCCAGCACCAATTTCACCAACACTACTCCCAGTATCATGGATCCATCAGAACTCCCAGAGCCAGCACCAAAGAGCACAGGGACTGGCCTCCTGCTGGGACTCTGAGGAGCACAGGGACTGGACTCCTGTTAGTGCCCAGAGTCAGAACTAGACATGGGGAGGCTGATTTTCAGATTAATGTTGCTAAAATCTGGAACAGTCTTCTTGAGGATGTAAGACTGGCTGCCTCTCTGGCAATGTTCAAATCCAGGTTAAAGACTTTTCCTTTTTGCCTGTGCTACAACTGAAGAATTTTAAGGTGCGTTTATTTTTAACGCACCTTTTTATTATTGTAACCCTTTGTGTGATTTTTATGGTTTGTAATTTTGTATTAATTACTTTTAATGTTTTAGTGATTTTAATGTTTTTAATTACTTGTGTGATTTTGTATTTTTAATTTGTGCTTTGTGTGGTGTGGACTGTGAGGCGCTTTGTGTTGCCCTGTGCAGGAAAAGCGCTCTATAAATAAAGATTGATTGATTGATTGATATACATATATATACAAATATATTAATATATTTAGTGTGAACAAACACATATACATATATATATGGCATTTTGTGTGTTTTGTTGCCTCACAACCTTGAATTAACATGGATTGTTTGAGGATTTGCATCATTTAATTTACAGAACATGCCCACAACTTTGAAGATGTTGTCTTTTTTTTTATTGTGAAGCAAACAACAAATAGGACAAAATTACAGAAAAGGTCAATGTGCATAACTATTCACCCCCTTAAAGTCAATACTTTGTAGAGCCACCTTTTGCGGCAATCAAAGCTCCAAGTCGCTTTGGATAAGTCTCTATGAGCTTGCCACATCTTACCACTGGGATGTTTGCCCATTCCTCCTTGCAAAACTGCTCCAGCTCCTTCAAGTTGGATGGTTTGCGCTTGTGAACAGCAAACTTTAAGTCTGACCACAGATTTTCTATTGGATTGAGGTCTAGGCTATGACTAGGCCATTCCAACATGTTTCTCCTTAAACCACTGACGTGTTGCTTTAGCAGTGTGTTTGGGGTCATTGTCCTGCTGGAAGGTGAACCTCCGTCCTAGCCTCAAATCAAGCACAGAGTGGTACAGGTTTTGCTCAAGAATATCCCTGTACCATCCATCTTTCCCTCAACTCTGACCAGTTTCCCAGTCCCGGCTGCCACCACCATGTTTCACTGTGGGGATGGTGTTCTTTGGGTGATGTGATGTGTTAGGTTGGGTTTGCGCCGGACATAGCGTTTTCCTTGATGGCCGAAAAGTTCAATATTAGTCTCATCAGACCAGAGCACCTTCCTCCATACATTTTGGGAGTCTCCCACATGACTCTTCGCAAACTCAAAACGTGCCATTTTGTTTTTTGCTGAAAGTAATGGCTTTCTTCTGGCCACTCTGCCATAAAGCCCAACTCTATGGAGCGTACGGCTTATTGTCGTCCTATGTACAGATACTCCAGTCTCTGTTGTGGAACTCTGCAGCTCCTCCAGGGTTACCTTAGGTCTGTGTGCTGCCTGTCTGATCAATGCCCTCCTTGCCCGGTTTGTGAGTTTTGGTGGGCGGCCGTCTCTTGGCAGGTTTGCTGTTGTGCCATGTTCTTTCCATTTGGTTATGATAGATTTGATGGTGCTCCTGGGGATCATCAAAGATTTAGATATTTTTTGACAACCTAACCCTGACTTGTACTTCTCAACAACACTGTCCCTTACTTGTTTGGAGAGTTCCTTGGTCTTCATGGCAGTGTTTGGTTAGTGGTGCCTCTTAGGTGTTGCAGCCTCTGAGGCCTTTCAAAAAGGGTGTGTATATGTACTGACAGATCATGTGACACTTAGATTGCACACAGGTGGACATGATTTCACTATTTATGTGACCTCTGAAGGTAGTTGGTTGCACCAGAGCTTTTTATGGGCTTCATTTGAGATTGAATGACATTGTTTGTCAGGCTTGAACTCTCTGACCCGGCTTGGATTTGCCCCTGTGTACGGAGTCTGAGGGCGCCGTAATTCGGTTTAATTGGAATTAATAGCCTGTTTTTGATGCTACATTGCATATTATATTGTTTTTCTCCTGCTGTGTCTTCTCTCCACTCTTATCTCACATTCCTCGCCCAAGGCCATAAACAAGGTCCCACAATCTACAACAACTCACACTATTTCAGTCTCCAGCAAGGATCCCTCACCCCCGCCTCCCTCTACCTATCCATCTTGCTCCCTCCCTTGCCTCCATTCCTCATTGTTTTCCTACTCACCCCCTCCCTGATCCCGCCCCCCTCTGACAGCTACATTGGGCCGGTCGCCGGAGGTGCTCATCCCGAGAAAAAAATCCGTGGTTTATAAAAAGCACAATGTGTCTATCCAATTGTCTGTGAACTGTATGTTATTGCTCTCTGCTGTTTCTTGCTGCACACAGCGCCGCAAATGGCGAAGTGGCACGCTCTCTGCCAAGACAATTTCCAAGTGATAACTTTGTTACTCACGTGGCAATAAAAATGATTCTGATTCTGATTCTGATTCTGATAACAAAGGGGGTGAATACATACTGTATGCACATGCCAATTTCCAGTTTTTTATTTCTGAAAAATAGTTTTATGTATATATTTTTCTCAATTCACTTCACCAACTAAGACTATAGTTTTCTGATCCATCACATGAAATTCAGATTAAAAAAACATTGAACTAAAGGCTGTAATGAAACAAAATTGGTAAAAAGCCAAGGGGGTGAATATTTTTGCAAGGCACTGTATATACTGATATGTACTAATATATTTATATATTTAGTGTGAACAAACACATATACATATATACAGTGGGGCAAAAAAGTATTTAGTCAGCCACCAATTGTGCAAGTTCTCCCACTTAAAATAATGACAGAGGTCTGTAATTTTCATCATAGGTACACTTCAACTGTGAGAGACATTTAAAAATCCTACAATGTGAATTCTTGGATTTTTTTTCACATTCTGTCTCTCACAGTTGAAGTGTACCTATGATGAAAATTACAGACCTCTGTCATTATTTTAAGTGGGAGAACTTGCACAATCGGTGGCTGACTAAATAAGTTTTTGCCCCACTGTATACTGATATATACTTACATAATTAGTGTGAACAAGACCATATTCATATACATACAGTACATATATATATATATATATATATATACTTACATATTTAGTGGGAATAAGGCCAAATTCTAAGGCTAATGCTAATGCTAAGTATTGCAATGGAGACTTCAGACCAGACTCAAAAAGAGGACTTCAACTGCCGTAGAAATGTGCTTAACAAGCAACAAGCCAACATAAAAAAGTTATAATTATAGTTAAAAAGTGAACTGCTCATAGGGAATGCGCGCGCTCGCACACACACACACACAGCCTTGTGAATGTAATCAGGAGACCCTGGCTCATATCACCGACTTTTGAGAGAATCATAATAACAGCGAAGTCACCTGAGAGTCAAGGCTGCGGCCCAGAGTCAGTCCATGTGTGGTCCAGAGTCAGTCCATGTGGGGTCCAGGGCCAGTCCATGTGTGGTCCAGAGTCAGTCCATGGGTGGTCCAGAGTCAGTCCATGGGTGGTCCAGAGTCAGTCCATGTGTGGTCCAGCTCACATATTTCATGTAGTTCTGGACTCCGTTCTGCTGCAGATAGGCCGGGGCCTGTGTTCTGTAGAAGCGCTCGGTGGAGTCCATGTAGGCCTTCTCAAAGTTGTCTCTGTAGATCTGCAGCTTGTCCTCAGGGTTGGAGCACAGGTTCACTGCAAGGCAACACAGCACTTTACACAGACGGCAGCACTTTGACAATGGGGTGAGTTATTGTGACTTCACCTCATGTTTTATACGTTTATTATATGGATGTAAGTATTAGGGCTGGGTGATTTCACATCGTATTATTGTGAGAGACAGTATGAAATTTTAACAGCAGCTGAGATCAGCAATAAAGTTGCAAAATTATGGGATTTTTCAAATGAAGAAACTTTAATTAATGAGAAAGTAAGGGATCAGGAATAAACAAGACCCAGCCCTGCGCACACGCACGCCCACACCCACGCACGCACACACACACACACGTACACACACACACACGTACGTACACACACACACCGTAGGACTCTCTGACTCCGATGACCAGCTGGGAGTCAAAGGCCTCCCCCAGTCTCTCTGCGTGCACAAGCTTCATGGCGCTGTCCTGGAGTCTGTTTTTGATGTTGGAGAAGATCGACTCGTTCCACGTGTCAAGCATGAGCTGGAGATGAACAACACAAAGAACACATTTAAAGTCATCGCAAAAAAGAAAAAAAACACAATTTCAACCATATTGAAACCCGGGATTCTGGTTCTCAAAATAGTTGGCCTCTACCACAGGTTTTTGGTCTGTAGATCAGATTTGTCAGATGGAAAAGTGAAAAACAAAGGACCACATTCACTCAGTCAATCAACCCCCAGGGTCAAACAATGACTCTAAGGGCTCTTTCTTACAAGGATGTAAAAATTATCAGACAGATTCATCACAGAGCGCTCTGATTACATGCTATTGCTGAAGAATCCAATGTATGGGTTCATTCACTTTTCATATGAGCATAAAACCATCTACAAATCACAATTTCACTCATTCACCGTCATCTGTTCTGACAATAAACCAGAGTCCTGTAGTAACCCTGACTTGGTGGACTCAAAATAATACGTCCATAAACTCTGACAACAGCCAACAGGGATCAAAGAGGTACAAAACAATAGCGGCTTAGGATCAAAAAAATAATTAAATACAATGTGTAGGGTCTGCATCACAAAGAGACAGGAGATCAAAGGCGTGGACAGAGACCTTGCGGACGATGCTGTCCTCCACCGTGGACTTCTTGGTGCTGCCCTGTTTCCCCAGGAGTGTGATCTCCAGCTGACAGAAGGGTTTGGGCAGAATGTCGCACTGAGTGAAGAACTTCCTCCACTCCACGATGTAGGCTTTGAGGAGCGCCGTGTCATCCTGGTGACTCAGGACACGCTGGACACAGACACACAAATTGATTCAATCATAAACATAACACATGTACAATATATATTTAAAGTTGACAATAAAATATAGTCAAACCCAAATGTGTCTTTAGTCTGTTGGATGGGAATAATGTAAGTGATGGGAGCTCCCCTTCATGTGAGAGTCGTCTGTGGAGAATAATGTCTAAGGATCACATTTTTGCTCTTTCCTCCTCAGTGTTTGCTTCAGTTCATATACAGACCATAATAAATGTCACAGAGACAAAAGTCTAATTTTCCTCCATGTTTGTAAAGTGAATAATATGAGGGACACAAATCACAACATATCACAGAATCACATACTGTCTGCATCGTGATATGTCAGAATCACTGTCTGTATCGTGATACGTTAGAATCATATACTGTCTGTATTGTGATATGTTAGAATTACATACTGTCTGTCTAGTGATATGTTCAGAATCACATATTGTCTGTATAGTGATATGTTCAGAATCACATACTGTCTGTATCGTGATATGTTCAGAATCACATATTGTCTGTATCAGAATCAGAATAATTTTTATTGCCACGTAAGTAACAGGAGGTCACAGACTCGGAAATTGCATTGGCTCGGTGCAACAGTCAGAAGGAGAGATTAAAAATTAAAGAATAAAAAACACTTCTGAGGAATAAATTTTAAATAAAAATTAAAATAGAGTTACAATTGCTATATACAATATACAGTGCACATGGTGCACACAATGTAAGGTGACAGCAGTACAGTGAAGTAAAGTGATAGATGATGGGCAGTAAAGTGACATTATAAAGGGCAGTAAAGTGACTTTATAAAGAGCAGTAGGGAACTTTATAAAGAGCAGTAGGGGACTTCTAGAGGGCGGGGAGGTTAAGAAGTGTTCAAGTGTTCAAGAGTCCAACAGCAGAGGGGAAGAAACTGTTCTTGTGGCGGGAGGTTCTATTCCTGATGGACCGCAGCCTCCTGCCTGAGGGGAGTAGTTGGAATAGTCCATGTGCAGGGTGAGAGGGGTCGGCTATGATACGACCAGCCCGGCCTCGAGCTCGTGTAGAACTGCACCAACATCTGTGCAGGCAGCTTGGCTTTCCTGAGCTGCCGCAGGAAGTACATCCTCTGCTGGGCCTTCTTGATGAGGGAGCTGATGGTCGGCTCCCACTTGAGGTCCTGGGTGATGGTGGTGCCCAGGAAACGATAGGACTCCGCAGAGGTGATGGGGGGGTCATCAAGAGTCATGACTCTTAACTTCCTACTTCTCAACCCGGAGAAGACAGAAGTGATCCTACTCAGTCCGAAGCGCCTGCGTGACTTCCTTACTAACCAGATAATCACTCTCGATAATGTCAGTATTATACCCAGTAACACTGTGAGGAATCTTGGAGTAATTTTTGACCAAGAACTCTCCTTCAAGGCTTATATAAGCCAGCAACTAAAACGGCGTACTTCCACTTACGGAACATCGCTAAAATTAAGAATTTTCTTCCTAAAAGTGACGCGGAAAAACTTATTCACGCTTTTGTCACGTCAAGACTTGACTACTGTAACGCTTTATTGGCAGCATGCCCTAAAACCTCTTTGAAGAGCATCCAGCTCGTTCAGAATACAGCAGCTAGGATCTAAACAAGTACCAAAAGGAGGGAGCACATAACTCCGGTGTTAAAATCACTCCACTGGCTCCCTGTGGAGTACAGAATAAAGTTTAAAATCCTTCTCTTAACATATAAAGCCATAAATGGCTTGGCTCCCTTCCTATCTCCATAACAGGTTAGTGTCATATCAACCAAGTCGAGCGTTGCGCTCACAAAACGCCAGACATCTGATGGTTCCTAAGGTCTCAAAAATCACTGTTGGCGGCAGAGCATTTAGCTCCAAGCTCCTTTACTGTGGAATCAGCTTCCCATTCATGTTAAGGAAGCAGATACGGTCTCCACATTCAAGGCCAGGCTTAAAGCACTCTACTTTAATTTAGCATATCATTAGGTAATATATAATATATGGTGTATATATTATATATATATGCTGTATTATATTATATATTATACAATATTATGTATTATGTTGTGTATTGTGTTATGTTGTATATTATGTTATATATCATGCTGTATGTATTATATATAATATATATAATATGTATGGTATATGTGATATACATTATATATAATATATAATTAGGTTTGCCTGGATCGGTTTGCACACCTGGTGTGCAATCGAGGGGCGACAGTAGCTCAGTTGGTAGAGCATTGGCCTTAAGGCCAGAAGGTCGTGGGTTCAATTCCCACCTCTGCACCTTCTCCACCGACTCCCACTGATGACTGCTGTCGTTGTGTCCTTGGGCAAGACACTTAACCCCACTTTGCCCAAAGCCCCCACTGAAAGATCAAGGCTATGCTCTCACTCAGAGAGCAGCCGTCCTCCTGTGGACCCACCACCTGCAGAGGGTCAGTGAGGGGCTGGTGCTATGAGACTTGGGTGGCAGCTCTGATTGCCACCCCCCTGACCCAGAAATGGATTAAAGGGAAGAAAATGGATGGATGGATGGATGGTGTGCAATCTATGAATTTTGGTGCTGTAACCTAGGCTAGCCTAGCCGTGGCTGCTGCTGCTGTCTCACCTCCTTTCAGATACGCTCTCTTTATTCAAGGCTAGGTTTAAAACAGTCCTCTTTAGTTTAGCATATGGTTAGGAAGGTAAGACTCAGAGAAGGCTAAACTCCTCAGACTGTCAGTCAAGCTGCATAGGGAGTCAGTTTGCTGGGAGAAGTATGGTAACTTGAGCACTATCCTCTCCTCCTTCCTACTTTATTTGTTTAGCATTATTAGGATTTTGACTGTAGTTTGTTCATTGCTATTCACCCGTTGTCCCATTGTCTGTTTCATGGTACGATGACGGGATCTCTGAGCCTGGCCTCCTCCATCTACACCTGTGGACTGCCCTGCCCGACCCACCTGGGAGTGCTTCAGTCCTGCACCGGACCTGTCCACGTTCAGCGGCCACTGGTCCACGTCCTGTAGCTAGCTTAGGTCCTGGATCATTAGCCTGTCCGTCCGGAGGAGCGGATCCCTTTCTCAAATGGGTCTCCCTCCCTGTGGGTTTCCCTAGTTCTCCCCAAGGTTTCTCACTTTTTCCCACTGGGTTTTTTAAGAGTTTTTCCTTGCCGATGCAGGAGGGTCTTGTTGGACAGTTAGTGTCCAACAAAAAGGATTGGCGATGATCAGGACACCTTAGCATTCTACAACATGTATGGACATATTCTTCTGTGTGTGCTTTATATTTTTCATGTGTTTTAACGGTTGTTCTCTGACCTGTGTTGGTGATTTCAATGGTTTTGTTAAGTCCTCTGAGATGACTTCTGTTGTGACCTAGGGCTATACAAGAATAAATTGTATTGTATTGTATCACGGAGGGTTGGGGCGGGGGGACTGTGCTCTTCCTGAAGTTCACAATCATCTCCACCGTCTTCTGGGCGTTCAGCTCCAAGTTGTTACCACTGCACCAGGACACCAGCTGGTCCACTTCCCTCCTGTAGGCGGACTCATCGTTGTTAGAGATGAGTACAATGAGGGTGGTGTCGTCCGCGAACTTGATCAGCTTCACGGAGTCGTGGCTGGAGGTGCAGTGGTTGGTGTACAGGGAGAAGAGCAGGGGAGAAAGAACACAGCCCTGTGGGGAACCTGTAGTTATAATCCGAGAGTCCGAGACATTCTTCTTATTGTGATCTGTTCAGAATCCCATACTGTCTGTATCGTGATATGTTCAGAATCACATACTGTCTGTATCGTGATATGTTCAGAATCACATCCTGTCTGTATCGTGATATGTTCAGAATCACTGTCTGTATCGTGATATGTTAGAATCACTTACTGTCTATATTGTGATATGTTAGAATCACATACTGTCTGTATCATGATATGTTCAGAATCACAATATTATTGAATTGTGGCCAAATATCACAGTGGTATTGAATCCTCACATTCGTGCCAGTTCTCGCCCTAAAATCCAGAGAGAGCAGAGACTTACGGCTTGTGCTTGTTTGATGAAGTCGAGGATGTCTTCTTTCAGGGCCTGGTGGATCTTGGCGGGACCTTTGTCGTCCCACAGACAGACTGCGTGTACGTCACTATGAGAAACACAGTGTTTTCACCTGAAGTACTTTGTGTGAAACGCACTTTACAAATGAAGATGTCTTTAACATAATAAAGAAGCAAGAGTAAATCTTGTATATTCTAATGCATGGGTGTCAAAGTCAAGGCCCGGGGGCCAGATCCGGCTCGCAAATGAAAAATCTTGGCCCCCGGAATGATATTTACTTAGAATTAGAAACGGCCCACACAGAGCCATAAGAAAATCTCGGATTGTTCATGTAATCATTAAAGGAGCAATATGTAATATTTGCATGTCAAGTCATCATTAAATGACCCGAATATTTCAAAAGGCGTTATTAAATCATACTCTTTTCGAATTCATCTTTAACTGATAACAGTAGTTCAGCCGAGATATTTGATTATCAAAATTAGTTTTACGACCCGTAAAAGTTGTTATTTTTTTGATTTTGATGTCCTACCCTCCGCCGTTTTGCCAATCAGGAAGTGTCATGTAAGTCCGTGATCGGGTTGCCAGAACTCCGCGCGGCTCATTAATCACAGTGGTAAAATAACATGTGGCGCAGAACTAAAAAAGGTCTTGTTATGACTCTCAAATCATTAATGACAAAACAAAGACTAAAACGAGGATTTATATCGGGATGCCTTTGAACAATTGAGACAGCTGATAAAAGTTCACGTGTGATGCAGACTTTTCTAATTTGAGTCCGTTCTTCACGGTGCCTTTGTTCATGTAAACCGGTGGTCTAGCGGTCTAAGCTGTGCACTTATGATGTAGGAACCCGGGTTCGATTCCGGGTAATGTCTTTTTGTATTTATTGCATGTTATCACATTCTATGACAGATTGCTCTAAAAACGGTAAAAGATGAAGGTCAAGACGTTTTTTTGCAGATTATAGCTTAATTGTAAAAATAATCATTTAAGACCACATGTACCCCAATTAAAATAATGTTAGTCTCTTTTTGATGTGGGACTTTTACATGTTTGTCTAAAAAATAGGGAATAAATAAAATTGAAAGGTGATATCTTCTTGAGCAAACCCTGATGTTGATACGCTGAAGAAATACGTTCCAACATCCATTCTTCCCACTCCTATTTTGGACATCAATTTCTTATTTATTTTGCATAAACTATGTATAATTACATTGCTTTTATTTTGTTTTTGTTTTTTATCTCAAATGTCCAAATAATAATAATAAAAAAACATTAATCAAAACATTCATTCAGCATTAGCACGGCTGTCATGGCAATGTGAATGGAGACGGACAAACAACTGATAAAATAATTCCCTGTGTTTGCTGCTGGATTTGGTGTGAATCTGGCAACCTGAGTCAGGGAGAGTGGGAGAGGACTACAAAATATTGACTGTGACTGCAGTACCACTTTTGGCCAGATTTTTACATATTGCTCCTTTAAATAAAATACGATCCATTGAATTAGGTCCTGGTTCATTTTAACATGTTTTAATGAACATTGAACCAGTCCGGCCCTCAGCTTGTAGCAAATGTTTTTTTTTGGCCTCTGATGTATTTGACTTTTTGTCCTGGTGTGTGTCTTACGAGAAGAGGTCGAACCACTGCTGTTTGGTGACGGACTCCTGCCTCAGCAGCTTCAGCACGATCGGCCGCATCAGGTCCCACTTATCCTCAAACTGGAGGGAGCCTTTGTTCTGCAACACACACAGAGACACACACAAAGACAGACAGACACACACAGACATACACACAGAGACAGACACACACAAGCACAGAGATAAAGAGACAAAAACACACACACAGAGAGATAGAGAGACAAACACACACAGAATATAGATTACTACCAGAGGCAACAGTGCATTATTGTCATTGATAATAAACCACAACCGAGATATTAAATCTGGAGGGACTGGAACAGACAAAACAGGGCGTTAATAAACTTGTTTAATGGTCTCGAATGTGGTAAAGATCTGGTGCTTAGACTCCGGCAGAAGGGAAATGAAGATAAAGATTATGTGATGAAATCCCCCAGGGCCTAGATCGTGGTAGTGGGAGTGAGAAGCATGAATGAAAGCTGCTGCGCTGCACATGAGCTGAGTGTGACTGACTGATGCCATGAAACAACAGTGGGACGCTTAGATTTTTTTGTCTTTTGTCATCTGAATGTCCACTTTAGCTTAATTAATGTAACGTGTACAAATTACAGAAAAAAATCAACAGACACAAAGGTTTTGAAGTAGCTTATAACCCTCCAAAAGCAACGCGAGACCAGAACATTTAGAACAAAGTCGTTAAAATAACTATACAGTATAGCATAGCATAGTGTAGGGCTGGGCGATAAAAAGGAACAACATGTGCGGCGGCAGAGGCACAGCGACTCATGCGGCAAAAGCAAGAGATAAACGTGAACGCCTGGAAGCACGTAATGCTACGGAGCCGTCATGGGACACAAGACACTTGAAAACAGACAAAACCAGGACTGAACCGGGACTAAACCAGGACTGACAATGGGGGACACAGTGAACACATGTCTCCAGCCCATGGATGTATTATATTAACTGGATAGGGTATTACTAGCTTGTAGCTGAATAACTCACGTGCTCAGGGGATTCTCGCGGTACTGCAGACTGAACCAGACTAAATTCACGTGGGCTACCCAGAAATTTTCCCCATAGAACTCAATGCAAATTAAAACAGCTCAACCTCAGCTGACAGAGAACCTACAGCTTTAATAAAGATCGGATTTTGTGGGGATTTTAGTGTCCCTTATCATCCTGAACTTTTTTTCTTCTTAAATCCTTCGGTTTTGTTTAAATCCACACTTTAGTGCCACAAACTCTGCTCCTCTGGCTCTCGCTCTAACTCCCGCTCTGATGAACTGCTCTGATTGGTCAGAGCGCGGCCGAGCCCCTCTGTGCACGTGCGTGAGACCCGGTGTGAGACCCACACACGCGTTTGGCGCAACGCATTATGGGAGATCATCCACTGCGCAGAACCGGGAGGACCAGACGATGCCCAAATACAGGCGAGTTTCCCATAGATCTTTGCGAGTTTCAGGCAACTTCCGCTAATCTTTCAGCCCCCATGCTGTCACAAAGCGCCACTGAGCACAACCATTCATTTGAATAGGGCGCCATCTTGGATCGCCGGGGCTTGCTCCAGCCTGAGTTCTCAGTGACCAAAAACAAGTGGAGCTAACGTGTGTTCGCCGACACGACAAATGTATTTATTTAGGTTTAAAAAATAAATAAAAATAAACAATAATTATTGATATTGACCGATATGAATGACTTATATTGTTATATAGTTTTCAGCAATATCGCCCAGCCATAGTATAGTGATTCTGTACAGTATAGAGTTATGTGACGGGACCCTCATGAGAGAATAATGATGTCTGTAATAAGATCCTGAATGTTCAAGGATCACCTTTTTGCTCTTCCCTCCTCAGTGTTTGCTTCAGGTCATGTACAGACTATAATACATTTCACATTTTCTGTAATGCCTAAAATATGAGCAGCATGAATCGTAATATATCACAGAATCAAATCGCAATGCTTGCTAAGGTTTATATCAGTGTTTCCCACACATAGACTAATCTGTGGCGCACCGCCACAGATTAGAGACCGCCCGCCACAAATTGCGTTTCGTATTATTATATATATTTTTTTTTGTTACGCTATTTAAAACATGCATCGTCTAGTGCCGCCGCAGCGGTCAATTTGACAGCGGGGAGGGGGGTTTAAAATGTGGCGGCCCTTCGTAACTCTCACTCAAGCTACGCGTCTCTCCCACATACAGAGACCTACACACACACACAGCCCCTCCCCTTCGTGCACACCGCGTGTCTCCGTCTCCATCAGCGATCATCGCTGTAAGCAGCTGTGTCTATTAATTTTGGTGTAGAGAAGACGGCTGGTGAAGTTCACTAAAGGTTGGTATCCCGTGATCTCGTAAATCACACATTAAAAAGTGCTGAATGTTCAGTGTCAATGTTGAATTTCCGTCCCGACTCCCTTAACAAGCGATGACGCTTTCTTAAAGTTAAAATCAGGTGCTCTGATAAAACATGCAAACTTTGCAACAAGTAGGTTTATACTGCGTTAACAGTATTTATAGTGTAATATAGTGTTTATACAGCGTGTGAATAATGTTATTTTTTGCAACAAGTTATTGTTATTTTTTGCAACAAGTAGGTTTATACAACGTTGACCAATTAACGATGTCATTGTTAATTTTTGCCGGCCGACCCCCCCCCGACGACCACCACACATTGCCTTCAAACCTGTGGGAAACACTGTTATATATTTTATATCTTTTATATATTTTGAATGCGCTGGGAAACGACTGCAAGTCCTAAGTAGCTCTGAATCAGTTGTTGTTTTTTGCTTTTGAATTTAAATTTGTATTCCTTTTTTTCTACCTGAGATGTTGGTGCAGCACATTGTTCATGGTTTTACACAGGTCCAGACAGGAGCGGAGAGGATTCATGGTCCGAACCAAGCGGATCAGGTGAAAATCCACTGGAGGAATGCTAACTTTATGAAACATGTCAATGAAGCATTTATCATTTTACTTAGGACCAGAGCAGAGAAAATGGTCCGAACCAAGCAGCTACTCCACCTGGTGACCTGTCCTACTCCACCTCTGCTGCTGTGACCTGTCCTGCTCCACCCAGAGGCTACTCCACCTCTGCTGCTGTGACCTGTCCTGCTCCACCCAGAGGCTTCTCCACCTCTGCTGCTGTGACCTGTCCTGCTCCACCCAGAGGCTACTCCACCTCTGCTGCTGTGACCTGTCCTGCTCCACCCAGAGGTTACTCCCCCTCTGCTGCTGTGACCCCTCCTGCTCCACCCAGAGACTACTCCACCTCTGCTGCTGTGACATGAAGGGCTGTTGCTGATCATTACTATTTTTAACTTTTTGGAAGTTTGGAAATATTACATTTTATTTTTGCTGCTACTGGACACCTGAATTTCTCCTATGGGGATCAATACAGTATCTATCTATATCTTCCTCTTTAGACTGTACTGTGATTATGAATGATTCTAATGCCTTGTGTGACGGTCTCTTGTTTCTATCCACCACAAGCACTTTGAGTTAACTTGTGTATGAACTGTGCTATCCAAATAAACCTGCCATTAGGTTAATTGAAAGTCGTCATCTAAAGCCTGGCCCTCTGTGTTTCTTTACTCCAGCCTCAGCCTCCTCAGACTGACTGACAGCTGACCTGAGCCCAGACAGAGCCTCCTTCCTCACCTCCTCTCCTTCCTCGCCTCCTCTCCTATCCTTCCTCACCTCCTCTCCTATCCTTGCTTAACTCCTCTCCTCTCCTCTCCTCTCCTTCCTCACCTCCTCTCCTCGCTCACCTCTCCTTCCTCACCTCCTCTCCTCGCTCACCTCTCCTTCCTCACCTCCTCTCCTTCCTCACCTCCTCTCTTCTCCTTCCTCGCCTCCTCTCCTCTCGTTCCTCACCTCCTCCTCTCCTCTCCTTCCTCACCTCTCCCCTCCTTCCTAGCCTCTCTCTCCACTCTCCGGACACAGTGACACAGAGTAGCCGCATATTCCCAGTGATGATGGAGCCAGTCAGTGGAACTAGCATCAGGCTAAATCAGTGCTAGCTCAGGTTAGCCTGGAGGTAAGTTCATCTCTCCCGGGTCGCCTTGCAGCCCACACCGGGGCTATGGTGGAGGTGCGAGCGGGTGTGTGTACTCGGAGATTAGTGGAGGATGTGGAAGCATTAGCATGACAGCACACAGCTGCAGACAGAGGGAGGAGGACAGCTCTGGACCTACCTTTAGCAGCGTCGCCATGTTCCCTCAACTTATCTCCTCGCGCCGCCTCGCGATAGTGGCCGCGGCGTGCTCAACACAAATAAGACTTAAAGACATGTACAGCATTGTTTACCATGTTGCATGTTGCAGGTGGCATGACTCCGCGTGTGTACGTTTTGGTCTGGTATATGTAGCTTATACATGTAATTATGTTTGTGAAACGATATCGGTCCTCGTCTAACTCCGCTCAGAGCAGGTGATAGTTACCATAGCAACGCACTGTTTACTCACATCAGCATTTAGTTTAGCTGTATATCCTTTAAATTAACCAGTTTTACCATGTGCTAAAGATAAAACCGTCAACATGACTGCTCAGGGAGTTCTAGTAGTTTCAGCTCTGGGAGTCCTGGTGTTAAAAGTATTATTATTGTTAGTTTTATGGAGGACATATATCGTGTAAATATGTATTATTATTAAATCGGTGTTGTGTTGCATTTGTGTGTTTTCATTTCTTTCTTACTTTCTTAATTTATTATTCTATACTTTTATTCTTATGCTCTGCTTTATGGCAACGTGAGGCAAGTTTATTTGTACAGCAGAGTTCATACACGAGAAAAGATAATATCAGATGAAAGTTTATAGATCTCACAGTGGATAAATTGTTTCATTAGGCTTCCATTGAAATCACCTCAAAAGTGTGCAAAAAGACAGAAAATGTAAACACGTGAAGCTGTTTATATTTTTATATTCTGACAGTTCTGTCATACAATCGTTTGACCAAAATTCCTCTTTGATTCTCTTTGCTAGTTCGGTTGCACCAACACGCCGCTCATCCAATCAGCTTGCAGGGGGCAGAACTCTGACAGCCCTGGGATAGGCTGCTCTGCTCCGTGAGTGGGGAGAGCACATGGATGTCTATATTATGGGCAGATAAACACTTCCACGCGGTCACAATGACATAAAGAAGGACACGTAAGTGAATACACCTTTTAATTACTGTGTAATATTTGCTTAGTGATGATTTCCGCCGCATACAGACTGTGTAGATGTAACCCTCATTCACTGTGTCTTATGTGAGTGCAGGGGGGTAGCACCAAATTCTGGGCCCCGGGTACAAACAGTCTCAATGGGCCCCCACTACACGTTTCTTATATATATATATATATATGGTATTGCCTGTTTTTGAACTACCATCACTGGCTAGTAGATGAACAATTCTTTTCCTTTGTTAATCGGTGAGATTCTCTGGCCATAATCCTGGGTCCTCTGACAATCCCTCATCATTATTACTCTGTCTCTTGGTGTCGTCTCTTTCCTCCTCAATCCTCTCCACATTCTCATCACTTTCGCTTTCATCACTTAATTCAGTTTCTACATCCTCTTCTAATTCTGCCTCTGCCTCTGCTACATGGACACAATACAGACAAAAATGATATAGAATTAGTGTATACAGTAAAACTTATAAAGTAATAACTTACTAACTTATTGAAAACAGTTCAATCAGTGACTGATAAATGCTCACCATGCCTCACTGTCAAACCCTCACTACTAGTGCCTTCATCTGGCCATGATGCTTCTCTTCCTGAAACTGAAATAAAGTAGCTTTAATGGGTTGCAAACAAATACTATATTCCATCATTACAGTGTATAGCTATTACGTATATGCCTGCATGCCTTTAAGTGATATGTGTATATGGCTATTCATATAAAATATATAGTATATCTTATCTTATTTGTATGGACCATGAGTAGGTAAGTTACTTATTTGTTATTGTACAAACATACAACAAAATACTTTTTATGGTTCATTATTATCCACCAATTTAGACTTTGTGGCAAAATTCAATCGATGCAATCTTTTTTGAAATAAGCCTATTCCATTTTCAACTAAACACCTGTGCCTAGCCTTACTCCGCCCACATGAACATTTGAAATTTTTCTGTAAAAATGGCACCAGTGGAGAAGAAGAGGGGCTTACAGTTGGGCATGGTCTGGGCTGTGATTGTCAGTTGTCATTTCTGGCTTAAAAGCAATAGTTTACACACCAGAAAGTCTAATTTCACCCTTGTTTACACACTAAGATAATTGTAGAGCTAGAAACCTTTACCATTAGACTTATTTACATTATTTTGACCACTAGATGTCACCAGAAAACTCCAAATCGGTGCGGGGGCGTGTGATTTGTATGCTTATAACCAGATGATCCAATGCAGAGGCCAGTGAGTGACCCGTGAATTATGACTGCAAGACTCACGGACGGACAGATTATGACAATAGTGGGAATATAGGGTACAGGGTTGTACATGAAAATAACTCTTTGCTGCCTGTCTTTGAAGGAGAAGTGGACAGCAGTGTGTGTGAGCTCCCTTTACAGCTGCGCGTCTGTGTGTGTCACTCTGGATAACGTTTTTTTTTTTTTACCACGTACACGGCACACTGTTAGCTCTCCGTGAGTTTAGAATACAGAAACAAATGTCTCTGGGTTTTCTCCTGATGTGGCCTTACTCACCTCTCGTGTGGAAGAACTGAGTAAGCAATTGCTTGCCCTCATTACACTTTTTCTCCCTGTCCTGTCTTTCTTTTCTTTTCTGAAATCCTGATTTTCCTTTCTTTGGAAAAGACATTTCTATTTTTCCCGCTTCTGCCGCTGCTTGTCAAACAAGTCAACTCGCTGCAGCGGCAGCAACACAGCAACAAGCGCACATGTGGGTTGTACCATTTGATCTTTTGTAAGGGGGGGGCAGGGCCCTGATATAGCATACACATTTGTTTTTAGAGGAAAACTGAGGTTAAAACGTTGGTTATTTTTATACAGGGCACCTTTCATTCAAATTGTAATAATATGAATATACCACAATGCCTAATACATATAAATATAAAGACACACTTTAGAGGGCCCCTCCTCGCCTTGGGCCCTGGGTACTCGGTACCCTTTACCCCCCCAGTCCGACGCCCATGTGTGAGTGGTCCCAACACACACAGCTTCTGGACTCTGCGTTGTGTTGTTTATGAGTGATAGGTGTGGTAGTGAGAGAAGGACCAGAGCAGACACAGCAGTTCGATTTTGATAGTGGAAGTGCAGTTTTACTTTGAAGTTCTTGAAAGAAGTTGCTTGGCTTATGGGACCTTACAACGTAAAGGCAAAAAGAAAATAGCGGATTAATAACAATACAATCATATTGTCGCTAGGTTAAAGACCTTATGCCGGGTTTGATTTATTTAGAAATACAGTTTTAATACCATTTTATATTAGAAGAGAACTACTAAAGGTTTCAAAATCAGTTGTTTTTTTTGTCTGATCCCCCCAAATCGAAATAACCCCATAGCAACGCCCTTAGAGACGAAAAAACTTCACAGCCCTTGGTGACGTCAGAGTGGGTACTTTCAACGCTGTAAGTTGTTTACAATTTGGTATTTGTTCTTTTTTCGCGGATATTCAAGAGGACAAGGCCGTGTACAGCTAGTCTGACATACAGTGCCTTGCGAAAGTATTCGGCCCCCTTGAACCTTTCAACATTTTGCCACATTTCAGGCTTCAAACATAAAGATATAAAGATATTTTTTTTTGTCAAGAATCAACAACAAGTGGGACACAATCGTGAAGTGGAACGAAATTTATTGGATAATTTAAACTTTTTTAACAAATTAAAAACTGAAAAGTGGGGCGTGCAATATTATTCGGCCCCCTTGCGCTAATACTTTGTAGCGCCACCTTTTGCTGCAATTACAGCTGCAAGTCGCTTGGGGTATGTCTCTATCAGTTTTGCACATTGAGAGACTGGAATTCTTTCCCATTCTTCCTTGCAAAACAGCTCGAGCTCAGTGAGGTTGGATGGAGAGCGTTTGTGAACAGCACTCTTCAGCTCTTTCCACAGATTCTCGATTGGATTCAGGTCTGAACTTTGACTTTGCCATTCTAACACCTGAATACGTCTATTTGTGAACCATTCCATTGTAGATTTGGCTTTATGTTTTGGATCATTGTCCTGTTGGAAGATAAATCTCCGTCCCAGTCTCAGGTCTTTTGCAGACTCCAACAGGTTTTCTTCCAGAATGGTCCTGTATTTGGCTCCATCCATCTTCCCATCAATTTTAGCCATCTTCCCTGTCCCTGCTGAAGAAAAGCAGGCCCAAACCATGATGCTGCCACCACCATGTTTGACAGTGGGGATGGTGTGTTCAGGGTGATGAGCTGTGTTGCTTTTATGCCAAACATATCGTTTTGCATTGTGGCCAAAAAGTTCGACCAGAGCGTTTCATCTGACCAGAGCACCTTCTTCCACATGTTTGGTGTGTCTCCCAGGTGGCTTGTGGCAAACTTTAAACGAGACTTTTTATGGATATCTTTGAGAAATGGCTTTCTTCTTGCCACTCTTCCAAATAGGCCAGATTTGTGCAGTGCACAACTGATTGTTGTCCTATGGACAGACTCTCCCACCTCAGCTGTAGTTATCTGCAGTTCATCCAGAGTGATCATGGGCCTCTTGGCTGCATCTCTGATCAGTCTTCTCCTTGTTTGAGATGAAAGTTTGGAGGGACGGCCGGGTCTTGGTAGATTTGCAGTGGTCTGATTAGGGCTGGGCGATATGGCTGAAAACTATATCACGATATAAGTCATTCATATCAGTCAATAACGATATATATTGAGGTTTTTTTTTTTTTACCTAAATAAATATATTTGTTGTGTGGGCTAACCAACCTTAGCAGCCTTGTTCACAGTCACGGGGCAATGAGGCTGGAGGAATATGTTCACACTGTGTCCCTCGTTGTTAGTCCTGGTTTAATCCTGGTTTTTTATTCCTGGTTTAGCTCCTGGTTTAGCTGTTTGAGGGTCTTGTGTCCCCGTGACCGCTCCGTGCGGCTCTCTGTGCCGCACATGCTTCCCGAGGAAAAAGTGAATCTCTTGCTTTCGCCGAATACATCGGGTCTGTCCACTGCCTCTGCCGCCGCACATGTTATTCCGCGCACGTACGTGCATAATCATTGACACGGCATTGAAACACGAGCTATAGATCCATGGACGCTACGCATGGTGCGGTTGTTGGTGTTTTTGCATTTCCCACAAAGTTTTGCGGTTCCTGCTCGGCTGTTATTGGTTGAGAAGCCTCTGCCTACATCCCCCACAATGCCATGCGCTTATGAGTCTGCTTTACTTCCGGTGTTTTCTTCCTGTTTTTCCTGACGGAGTTAAGTTAAACTATCGAACATTCTATCGACCCCATTCTCTATTGATATCAAACACATGTCTATCGCGATATATATCGTTATCGTTTTATCGCCCAGCCCTAGGTCTGATACTCCTTCCATTTCAATATAATTGCTTGCACAGTGCTCCTTGAGATGTTTAAAGCTTGGGAAATCTTTTTGTATCCAAATCCGGCTTTAAACTTCTCCACAACAGTATCTCGGACCTGCCTGGTGTGTTCCTTTGTCTTCATGGTTCTCTCTGCGCTTTAAACAGAACCCTGAGACTATCAAAGAGCAGGTGCATTTATACGGAGACTTGATTACACACAGGTGCATTCTATTTATCATCATCAGTCATTTAGGACAACATTGGATCATTCAAAGATCCTCACTGAACTTCTGGAGTGAGTTTGCTGCACTGAAAGTAAAGGGGCCAAATAATATTACACGCCCCACTTTTCAGTTTTTTATTTGTTAAAAAAGTTTAAATTATGCAATACATTTCGTTCCACTTCACGATTGTGTCCCACTTGTTGTTGATTCATGACAAAAAAAAATATTTTTATATCTTTATGTTTGAAGACTGAAATGTGGCAAAATGCTGAAAGGTTCAAGGGGGCCGAATACTTTCACAAGGCACTGTATCTACTAGATTGCAACTCTTCGTTGGTACTGAGATAGTCCAGTGGTTTTGTCGATGGACTGACGATCCAGACACTGGTGTTCAAATCCCAGCTCAGCCACATTTTCACTCTCAAAACGGCAATTTATGTGTAGTGAGCAATTGTCACCTGTAGAGTGCAGTATTGTGTTGGGCATCAGTGGAGAGAAGAGAGAAAAGGCAGTCCTGTGGCATAGATCCATGGTTTTCAATGCATGGGCGTTACCCGCTATGACGTCACACACAGGTTAGAACATAGACAACTTAAATTCATGAAAAACACGTTCTTTTTATAAAATATAGGATTTTCTTTGCCGGAATCTATTTCAGATTGACATTGTCATGCAATTTTGAGATCCACAATTTTTTTTTTTTAAACCCGGCATAAGGTCTTTAAGGTAAGGTTCTTTTGTGAGATCGCCATCATGTGGCTGGTTGTGGGATTACAACATTCTCCTCAAAACTCCGCAAAGACTATAAATTAAATTGTGCTTACGTAGGTCCACCGCAACCGCTAACGTAAGCAGCGCTGCGCAAGTATACACTAGGCTTAAATGTTCATCAAAAGTCTTTGCGAATATGATCAAATCAGCCAAATAGATCAGAAGGTGAGTAAAGTTGAGATCACCGAAACAGCATGTCATGAGTCTCTGAAAGGTGGCGGGGGCGTTTTGAAGGCCGAAAGGCATTCGGTTTGCCTCAAACAGGCCCATGGGTGTACTGAATGCGGTTTTGTGTTTGTCCCGCTCTGCTTCTTCCACCTGCCAGTAGCCTGATGTGAGGTCGAGTGTGCCTGTCCCAGTGCCTCCGAAGCCTCCTCTATTCTCGGTAGGGGAAAAGCATCCCATGTGCTGCATGAGTTTAGCTTTCTGTAATCAATACAAAGCCTAAGCGATCCATCTTTTTTGGTCACTATCACCACAGGAGAAGCGTAGGGGCTTTTACTGGGCCGAATGATTCATGCAGCTTCCATGTCAGTGAGCATCTTCCTAACGTCCTGCCATTGTGAGGGGGGAATCTTGCGATAGGGCAACCGAAAAGGTTTGGAGCCAATGAGTGGTATGTCATGTTGCACAGTTGTAGTATGACCATAGTCCGTTGGATGTTGTGAGAAAGTAGAGTCAGGAACGACAAATGTAGGTACTGAATTAAACACTTTGCCCAACACCTTCAACTCCATGTTAATGAGACCCCTGTAGGGCACGACCTGGCCTGCTGCCCCTTCTATAGGTACTGCGGAAGGCTGTGGTTCCTGCTTTCTCAGCACAGGATTGTTACTGTAGAAGCTGTCGGTGATTGTAGTAACCTGTGAGTCTGAATCAATTAGAGCAGTGCATTCCAACCCATGAATCACCACCCCTCCTTCATTTCTCGGCCCCACTAATAGCATCTGCTCCCCATTTTTGAGGGACGTTTTTTTGGGGGGGACATCTGTAGGTGCCCATGGTGGCCCCTTCTACCACGGGCTTTACAAGTTTAAAGTCGGCACTGATGGAGGAGGGCTCTCAATGACATAGGCAGGCTGGGACTGCCTAGACAGTCCAGTGCTGCTATCTGTGAGGACACTTCGACACTTCTGCAGACACGAGCTATGTGTCCCTGCTTACCACACCTGTGACATGTGATACTTGCACTTTGGGGCATACTTCTTGGCGCAGGTCTAACGGTGGGTGTAGAGTTAGATATTTTTAACTAAAGGTCAGCTAGTTTAGTCATCTGCTCTTCTTGGTTCAGGGAAAGCATTTTAACTATCTCTGTTAGCTCAGATAACTCTGAATTGGCTTTGCTTTTACCCCTTTTTGTGTCACTGCTAGGCTCTTCTGCCTTGTGGACCTGGCTATACAACTTTTTCTGTTTTATGTGGAGTTAGGAACCTATTACTCTCTCGGGCTAGGTCACAGAGCTCAGCTTGCAGCTCCCTGAAACTAAGCAACCTAGGCTTAAGAGGGGCAATCCTAGTGTATACAGCCTCATCAATAAGTCCCCTCAAAAACTGATGCGTGAGCTTCAGATAGATTGTTATCCCTGTCTGGAAATGAACGTCCACCTCGTTCTATCCGATCTTCTACAGTGCGCAGTATAGGCTGTGTCCAAAACGCTAGGCATCGGGCCGCGTAGGGTGGATATGTAGGCTCGTGACGTCACTTCTTCATGCGTCTCGCCTCGCAGGCATGTCCAAAACCACTTGGCGAGGTGGGCAGAGTGCCTTAGTCTCCATGGAAACGGCCACTTTTGGAGCAGATATGAAGGATGCATCTGATGTATGCTTCGTCGCCTTCTTTTTGCCGAGTCATGGCCGCGCATGCGCAGAACTCCGTTTGGCATTAACATGTAAACAACACACTCAGCTCGGACCTGCTGGAGCTAACATTATGGTAAGCACTGCTATACTTTACTGATGAGTTATGAACACGACTGTAAAACACAGACATAAGTTAGATCTGCCACAGATGTGTGTATTTAACCTTGTTATCTACTGTAAATAAGCTCAGTCCCGAAAAGCTAATGCTAATGTTACGAGGCTAGCTAGTCCATTCAGATTCGGTTTTTGAACAAGAAAAATTATGTTGTGTTTTATCTTTAGGGAGAAACAAACCCACTGATTAAATATTAAAGCTACACTGAGGAAATAGTCACGTTTTCATGGAAAAATCACTCAGCAGCACAGCAGCTGTATTAATATAAAAATAGATTGTGCATATCGTATTTAATCCCATACTGAGACTGGGAATACTGTATATATTAGACATATGAAATTATAGAATAGGCCAAGAATAATTATAAAGCCCTTTTCATACAATAGTCTAAAAATAGTAAACACACATTATACAGATGTTTCGTTTGTCCTCTGCAAATGTCTTATTAATGACAAAGTCCCACTTCTACAAACACAGGTTTAAAGTGGTTAGCCATGCTTATAAATTGATTATTTGTGTATATTTCTATCATATCATTATTCTGTTTCCCCTGCTGTGAAGCTTGTACCTCTAATATTAAATACAGTAAGGATTTCTGTATTTTTTTTTTAACCAGTTTTTTGCAAAGCCCCAAATAAATGGTATTAATTGAATATGAAGTGTGAAAAGAATCCTAAATGTGGGCTGTGTTTTAATGCATGATGTTTGTGTTCCTTTTTCAGAGACTTGTGGTGAAATTAAGGTCATCATTTCTCCAGCTTCACATCCTGCTTCACCTCCATCACCTCCTGCTTGACTGCTGAAAACATTATGAACTACAACAAACTTGCATATAATATTTTCATTTAATCATCATTCATGAATAGTTAGAACAGTGGGCTCTGCATCTCTGAAGACATGTAGCAATAGCAGGAGCAGCAGCAGAAGGAGCAACAGGAGGAGTAACAGCTGCAGCAGAAGGAGCAACAGGAGGAGTAACGGCTGCAGCAGAAGGAGCAACAGGAGGAGTAACAGCAGCAGCAGCAAAAGGAGCAACAGGAGGAGCAGCAACAGGAGGAATAACAGCAGCAGCAGAAGGAGCAACAGGAGGAGTAACAGCAGCAGCAAAAGGAGCAATAGGAGGAGTAACAGCTGCAGCAGAAGGAGCAACAGGAGGAGTAAGAGCTGCAGCAGAAGGAGCAACAGGAGGAGTAACAGCAGCAGGAAGAGCAACAGAAGAAATAACGGCAGCAGCAAGAGGAGCAGCAGCAGAAGGAGTAACAGGAGGAGTAACAGCAGCAGCAAAAGGAGCAACAGGAGGAGTAGCAGCAACAGGAGGAATAACAGCAGCAGCAGAAGGAGCAACAGGAGGAGTAACAGCAGCAGGAAGAGCAACAGAAGGAATAACAGCAGCAGCAAAAGGAGCAACAGGAGGAGCAGCAGCAGAAGGAGCAACAGGAGGAGTAACAGCAACAGGAGGAATAACAGCAGCAGGAGAAAGGGCAACAGGAGGAGTAACAGCAGTAGCAGCAGGAGCAACAGCAGAGTCCTGGGCCTCTGCCTCTGACACAGGTCTCATCGACAGCACTTCACAGAGAACCTGGAAATAAAGAATAAAAAAATCAAACTTGTTGGTTTTATTATGATTTTGTTGTTTATGTCTGAAATGTAAAGCGTCAGCAAAGTGAGGTATTATTTACACAACTACATATTTGTCATCTGTACTTCTACTTATAATTGAATACATTAAACTCAAATGTGATTAGTAACGGTCTGTTTGCTTTTCAAGACATATAAAAGTGAATAAGAGCAGTGTCAAACATCTCCTGTGTTCAACTCCATTTGACAGATGTCAGTTATTATTATGTATCCATGGATTTTTCAGTTATTATTATGTAACCATGGATTTTTCAGTTATTATGTATCCATGGATGTTTGTTTTTATTATAGATCCATGGATGTTCCTCTCTCATCAGCAAACACACGTTATTACATTTAGGTCTGATAAAATTACTTTTAAGTGATGCACAAACGAGGGCCATAGCAAATATATAATCCATATATAATAATCATTTATTGCATATATGTGCATTGTTTACATAGAATATAACTTTGTAAAAACGAATGATTATTGCCAATACAATTGTTATAACAGAGAAAGTGTAACAACAAAAGCATCCTGTTTTTTCAGAATATGATTATAAACATCCAGGGGGCTCTCATTACGTGAACCCGTGTTTAGACAGCCTGTTCTGGGCTTCAGCACTGCAGCTAACTGGGCTGTTAGCTTATAGCACCGGATCTTCAGGCTGGAGGTAAAATCCGAAAATTTTCGAATTTATCTCCAAACAGACTTCTGAAGGCAGCTGCTGTCCAAATCCACCTCACGTCTCGCCTCCTACCTCGCCTGTGCCTACGCGGCTATGCCTACGTATCCACCCTACGCGGCCCGATGCCTAGCGTTTTGGACACAGCCATAGACTGTAACGCTATAGCAAAAGAGCATGCAGATTCACCGGGTTTCTGACTGCGCTGCGAGTGGATCGAGGGAGGAGTGAGCCTCACTGTATTCTGCTTTTAGTTCATCAAATGCTCTTTCAGGGGTCTGTTCATGATGGGGCAAGTTTAACACAAGCTTTCTAGCCTCACCACTGAGGTGTGTCTAACCACTGTAGAAAATCGGAGGTGCATGGGTAACTCAACAGCAGCGAGGAGGTACTGCATGTCCCTTATCCAATCCTCCACCAGTATTTTACTGTCCATGTTACCAGTGAAAATCTGTACATTTTTTACCTGGTGTGTTTGAATGAAGCCTCCATTACCTGGGGCAGGAGAGCTTCTGTGGGCAGCTGCGCTGGCAGACATAACCCCAGGGGGCACTGGTGGGGCGGCATGCTACAATAGGGCTGGAAAGTCTCGTCCCAGAAGCACTTCCGGTTCATTGCTCGGATACAAACAAACCGTCAGCTGTTCGAAGAGGCGGTTTAAGTGAATGGTGCATAATGCTCTGCTTTGTTTTCGGCTGTAATCATCACAGTTTACGCGACACATGCTCATTCTTTAGGTTTCCCAAAGACCAACTGAAGCTGTGGGAAAAGCTATGCAGTTCTGATAAAATATTTTGTCTGATTTCAGAGACGGTTAACTTGAACATGTATTCAAGCTAACTTGTCGCTAATGCTAACCTGTAATAGTGCGCGGCCAAGCCTTTAATTGTGGCTTATATTTTAAGATAAGAAACTTTATTGATGTCACACAGGATAAATATTGTCTCAAATATTTATCTATTTGAGAGATAAAGGAGGAACATATTAACACGTATTAAATAACATTTAACAAATGTTCAAATATAACAGAAAACGGACAATCATTCGTATTAAATGAATAGGTAGCCCAACTACATCATGTTATTTTTGACAGCACAGCAAAAAGGAAAAAGGCCCAATGTGAAGCTGCAGTGAGTGTGAAGTGGAGAATGAGCTGATGAACAGATCATTCATATACATTGGCTTATAACCAAAGCAGCAAAGATAGCTGTAAGGGACAACATCAATTTATTTGCATAGGAATAGTGTTTCTATATTTTCTTTCTGATGCGTGATAGTGGATTAAAATACAATGAGTTTGAACCATAGACTGTATGTTTGAACACGGCCCTGCACCTTTCTCATCTCCCCGTCATATAAACTTCAGGACATGGTCAGTTCACAGCTAATTCCGACCGCTCACTCAGTTTTTCTGTCCCAGAGACGAAATGTGTCCAAAATAACACAGGAAAGTCCATTAACGAGGAAGAAGTCGGCGATCTCCGCACCATACAACTGGCACGTGTGGTTTGTTTGTATCCACGGGTGGAAATCTCGCAAAATCTCGCACTTCCGCTTTCCAGCCCTATTGAATTAAGTTGCACTCAAACCATGTGGCAATGCAATATGCAATGCAATCCAGAGGGAGGTGCTGTTTCACAACACATTAAATGAAACTTAACATACTCAAATGTGGAATACAAGTCAAAATAGGATATAACATACAATTTTGCCAAATACAACTCTAAACTAAATGCCATGTTAAGAATGAATAGAACAATGAATAAAGAGGCCAAATTTCCATGTCAATATGCTATTCCTTTCAAAATCTTGTAATTTGCAATATATAAAGACATCGTATCGACACTTTACATATTGAATTGCCATTAGAACTTTTGGAATAGAACATTAAATGTCAAAATTGGATATAACATTACACTTTGACAAATACAAATACAAAATAAATACTAAAATAACATAATGCATAGCCATTTGACAAATGAATAGACAATTGAATTAAGGTGCCAATAGTCTTCCATAATAGGGCTGGAAAGTCTCGTCTCAGAAGCACTTCCGGTTCATTGCTCGGATACAAACAAACCGTCAGCTGTTCGAAGAGGCGGTTTAAGTGAATGGTGCATAATGCTCTGCTTTGTTTTCGGCTGTAATCATCACAGTTTACGCGACACATGCTCATTCTTTAGGTTTCCCAAAGACCAACTGAAGCTGTGGGAAAAGCTATGCAGTTCTGATAAAATATTTTGTCTGATTTCAGAGACGGTTAACTTGAACATGTATTCAAGCTAACTTGTCGCTAATGCTAACCTGTAATAGTGCGCGGCCAAGCCTTTAATTGTGGCTTGCATTTTAAGATGAGAAACTTTATTGATGTCACACAGGATAAATATTGTCTCTCAAATATTTATCTATTTGAAAGATAAAGGAGGAACATATTAACACGTATTAAATAACATTTAACAAATGTTCAAATATAACAGAAAACGGACAATCATTCGTATTAAATGAATAGGTAGCCCAACTACATCATGTTATTTTTGACAGCACAGCAAAAAGGAAAAAGGCCCAATGTGAAGCTGCAGTGAGTGTGAAGTGGAGAATGAGCTGATGAACAGATAATTCATATACATTGGCTTATAACCAAAGCAGCAAAGATAGCTGTAAGGGACAACATCAATTTATTTGCATAGGAATAGTGTTTCTATATTTTCTTTCTGATGCGTGATAGTGGATTAAAATACAATGAGTTTGAACCATAGACTGTATGTTTGAACACGGCCCTGCACCTTTCTCATCTCCCCGTCATATAAACTTCAGGACATGGTCAGTTCACAGCTAATTCCGACCGCTCACTCAGTTTTTCTGTCCCAGAGACGAAATGTGTCCAAAATAACACAGGAAAGTCCATTAACGAGGAAGAAGTCGGCGATCTCCGCACCATACAACTGGCACGTGTGGTTTGTTTGTATCCACGGGTGGAAATCTCGCAAAATCTCGCACTTCCGCTTTCCAGCCCTATTGAATTAAGTTGCACTCAAACCATGTGGCAATGCAATATGCAATGCAATCCAGAGGGAGGTGCTGTTTCACAACACATTAAATGAAACTTAACATACTCAAATGTGGAATACAAGTCAAAATAGGATATAACATACAATTTTGCCAAATACAACTCTAAACTAAATGCCATGTTAAGAATGAATAGAACAATGAATAAAGAGGCCAAATTTCCATGTCAATATGCTATTCCTTTCAAAATCTTGTAATTTGCAATATATAAAGACATCGTATCGACACTTTACATATTGAATTGCCATTAGAACTTTTGGAATAGAACATTAAATGTCAAAATTGGATATAACATTACACTTTGACAAATACAAATACAAAATAAATACTAAAATAACATAATGCATAGCCATTTGACAAATGAATAGACAATTGAATTAAGGTGCCAATAGTCTTCCATAATAGGGCTGGAAAGTCTCGTCTCAGAAGCACTTCCGGTTCATTGCTCGGATACAAACAAACCGTCAGCTGTTCGAAGAGGCGGTTTAAGTGAATGGTGCATAATGCTCTGCTTTGTTTTCGGCTGTAATCATCACAGTTTACGCGACACATGCTCATTCTTTAGGTTTCCCAAAGACCAACTGAAGCTGTGGGAAAAGCTATGCAGTTCTGATAAAATATTTTGTCTGATTTCAGAGACGGTTAACTTGAACATGTATTCAAGCTAACTTGTCGCTAATGCTAACCTGTAATAGTGCGCGGCCAAGCCTTTAATTGTGGCTTGCATTTTAAGATGAGAAACTTTATTGATGTCACACAGGATAAATATTGTCTCTCAAATATTTATCTATTTGAAAGATAAAGGAGGAACATATTAACACGTATTAAATAACATTTAACAAATGTTCAAATATAACAGAAAACGGACAATCATTCGTATTAAATGAATAGGTAGCCCAACTACATCATGTTATTTTTGACAGCACAGCAAAAAGGAAAAAGGCCCAATGTGAAGCTGCAGTGAGTGTGAAGTGGAGAATGAGCTGATGAACAGATCATTCATATACATTGGCTTATAACCAAAGCAGCAAAGATAGCTGTAAGGGACAACATCAATTTATTTGCATAGGAATAGTGTTTCTATATTTTCTTTCTGATGTGTGATAGTGGATTAAAATACAATGAGTTTGAACCATAGACTGTATGTTTGAACACGGCCCTGTGCCTTTCTCATCTCCCCGTCATATGGAAACGTCAGCACATGGCCAGTTCACAGCTAATTCCGACCGTTCACTCAGTTTTTCTGTCCCAGAGACGAAATGTGTCCAAAATAACACAGGAAAGTCCATTAACGAGGAAGAAGTCGGCGATCTCCGCACCATACAACTGGCACGTGTGGTTTGTTTGTATCCACGGGTGGAAATCTCGCAAAATCTCGCACTTCCGCTTTCCAGCCCTATGGCGCATTTGTTTCGAAGTTCAAAAGAGATGCTGGGGGGCTCGAGGTGAAGGGTGACAGACCTGCTGGGCACCAGATGTTTGGCTGAGGCAGGGGGACTGAACCAGGCACCATAGGTTGCCTTTGGCCCACCATGGTTGATGAATGGGGTCTGACGGCGGAGTTGTGGTTTACGGCAGGTGAGGGAAGCAGATAGCGAGCCAAGCAACAACACCTCTATGCACTTTTAGAAGCACCACAATCCGGGTCACGGCACCAAAAACCCTCATTCACTGTGTCTTATGTGAGTGGTCCCAACACACCCAGCTTCTGGACTCTGCGTTGTGTTGTTTATGAGTGATAGATGTGGTGGTGAGAGAAGGACCACAGCAGACACAGCAGTTCGATTTTGATTGTGGAAGTGCAGGTTCTTGAAAGAAGTTGCTTGGCTTATGGGACCTTACAACGTAAAGGCAAAAAGAAATTAGCGGATTTATTTAGACATTTTATTTAAAGAGGAATAACCCCATGAGATGCATCATCTCGATTTCGTGGGGGTCCTCTATATACAGGTTACAGCGTAGTCATTTGATGCACAACAACATCAAAAGAAACAAAATGACAAAAATAAAATAAAACGGAATACAAACACAAATGCGCGCGCACACACACACACACACACACATACACATCACACTGCTCTCATTTACCCCCCTCCACTACCAATACATTACAGATACCATTACATTCTTTTGAAAGCATGTTTAAGAAGTACATTTACAAACATACATTTAGAGTTATATCACACGTGAGTAAAAGGTAAACATTTCTCCTGCACACAAACCAATAATTAAACCATTATATTCAGGCAAATATAGAAAAGCATTAGATACGTTGAAAACTATCCAACGAGAAAATAAAAAAATAAAAATAAATAAATGAATAAATAAGAAAAGCCACAAAGATTTTACCGAAGCCCTTCGATTGAAGTTGTCCCACTCATTACAAACTGTAGCTACAAACACAAACAAATATTTTGCAAGTGTGCGAAAGTGGCTCTTCTGAAGGTAAGTAATGAAGTTATAGAACGAATAGAAGCCGGAAGTCGGTTCCAGTCTCCAGGCGCTTTAATAAAGAAAGCGTGTTTCCCTACGTCTCTGATGGCTCTGGGAACAGTAAAGAAAATAGTGTCATTGTGACGGAGACTATAAGATGAACTGAAAGGAACTAAGTATTGCTTTAGGTAAGATGGGAAATTAAAATGGATGCATTTGAAAATGAATTGAAGCCAATGGTGTTGATGTCTGCCTGTAAGGGAGAGCCAAGACAGTTGTTCATACATGAGGCAGTGATGTGTCCTGTAGGGGCAGTGAAGGATGAATCTGCAGAGACTGTTATAGACAACATTTAGAGAGTGTAGACCGGTGGCGAAAGTGTTCTGATATACGAGGTCAGCATAATCCAAAATCGGTAGGAGCTAGGGCTGGGCGATTAATCGATTTTAATCATTAATTCGAGTTTTACGTTTAGGGCGATTTCTTTTTTTAAAAATTCGATTTTTATTTTCTCCAGCGCAGAACTACAGCGCTAACGCGCTAACCGCGGGTCTATGGTGTTGAACAGTCATTTTGAAGCTAACCTAATGCTAACAGTCTCCCTCTGGCCTGATGCTCGCTCTCACAGTTGGTGCTGTTGCAATAACACTTCAAACGTTCAAGAATCAGACTTTATTTAAATCGCCAGAACACACACACACACACACACACAGGCTCCGGTCGTACGCCACATCTTTCACGCTCTCTCACGCTCGTTATTCCAAAGCGCACTCCCGTGTCCGTGGCGCGCACACACTCGTGTCCCACTGAGCCGCTGCACTTTGGGGAAAGACACGTCTCACACATTGCTCTCATTGCTCTGATACAAACAACGTGTTCCCCGCTGTCTGTTAGCTACAGTAGCTGTTAGCTACAGTAGCTGCTAGCTACAGTAGCTGCTAGCTACAGTAGCTGCTAGCTACAGTAGCTGCTAGCTACAGCATCAGAATGTAAACAGGAAGCTCGCACAATGCGGGAGTCACTGAAGTTAGTATTAGCGCCACCAGCTGGACCGAGCGTTGTACTACAGCACAGTTACTCAGGCACAGTTGAAAGAACAAGCATGAAAACCCGAGGAGGCTTTTGGAAAAGACTGTCTGTTACAACATTTCTATTTTGAGTAATCAGTTTTAAAAATGTGATATTTCATGTAAATAATGCATGTGTTTAATAGGATTGATATATTTGCGATGGGCCTTGTTTGTGTGATTAAAGTTATTTTGAAGGTGCATAGTGTCATTGTAAGTGAAGTTATTATAAAACTGTTAAGCTACATTTTCACTGTTTACAATGGCAGAGCCATCTCGTTTACAAGCATGTTTTAAGGCTTAATTCCTGTTACACTTATGCTCCATGGGGATTTAGATTAAACTGCATAAAGGAAAATCTATTTCTTTGTCAGTTGTAGTTTGTTTTTAAATAGAAAAAAATAAATCGATTAAAATCGTAAATCGGATTTGGTGTGAAAAAATCGGAGATTTTTTTTTTTTGCCATATCGCCCAGCCCTAGTAGGAGCAATTGAGTAACTATTCTTTTCCTAATCAGAAAATTAAAACAGTTAATGGATTGATAGAGTTTTCAGCTGAAAATTCAGTTTGTTAGTTAAGTGTTGAATATGAGTCTTGAAGGAAAGATCAGCATCCAGCCAAACACCTAAGTATTTAAAAGTTGAAACTGATTCCAGAGAATGTGAATCTAAAAAACACAAATTTAAGTTACCAGCTGCACACATACTTTTTCTCTGGAACAGCATTGAAAAGGATTTAGATTTATTTAAGAGCAGTTTATTGCATGATAGCCAGTGCTGGACATTATTGAAGTCATGTTGAAGAGAGTTAATGTCTGTAATGTTGGGTTTGGAACAGTAAAGAATCGTGTCATCTGCATAAAGGTGAATCTCGCAGTCTGAACAACAGAGTGGCAGGTCATTAATAAAGATGGAAAATAATAAAGGTCCAAGAGATGACCCTTGTGGAATCCCTTTGCTAATGGTTTTAAAATCAGACTGACTGCCTCTAAAGGACACACACTGCCGGCGGTGATGAAGAAATGAACTGAACCATAGAAGGGAAGATCGGGAGAGGCCAATTGAATTTAATTTGTCCAGAAGCAAGTAGTGATCAACTAAGTCGAAGGCTTTGGTGAGATCTAAAAATATAGCACCAGTACATTTGTTATTATCAAAACCAGAAAAAATATTGTTTGTAAATTTCAAAAGGGCAGAGGTGGTTTCAGGTTTCCTGAAACCTGACTGGCATTGAGACAGTAAATAACAATACAATCATATTGTCGCTAGTTTAATGATTATGCCTCTCCAACATAACAATATTCCTCAACTCACATAAACAAATTACACAGTGTACTGTACAACACAAATAGCACTGCTGGAGCCCCTTAGTGGCTAGCTGAAGTTGAAGTACAAATAAAACCATGAATATATAACTGCTAATCACAAACTACTGCACAAACTTGTAGCTGAACATGTTAAACAAGGTGCAAAAAAACTATCTTGGTGGCAGCTTTTAAGCCAGATGTTAATGGATATTTAAGCAACATTTCGCGAGACATACCTTACAACGTAAAGGCAAAAAGAAAAGAGGGCGGATGAAGCGTTACGCAGCCAATTGACGCTGGCGCTACGGGTGCCAGCCCAGTTCATGCCATAATAAAAATAAGGCCGTCACCCGATAGAAAACCAGTCCGAGTGCCCCACCTAGTGGTCACTCCCTTACATCAACGTCATTGACTCTGTAGAGTTGGGTCAAAAATATACAGTATATTGTATGTTGATTACATTGACTGTATTCTGTTTATTAATATGTATTCATATTGAATGGATGAGAGGGGGTTAGAATGAAATCAGCGCCAGCTTCATCCAATACTTTTTCCATTCAATTCAATTTTATTTTTGTATATAGCGCTAAACCACAACAGTACTTATTTCTGAGGACTTGACAAAGCTGTCGATTCACCAACACAGATCATAGAATCAGTTCAAACAGAGAATGCAATGATAGAAAACACTTTGGGGCAGATGGCAAATGTCCATAAAACATGTATTAGTGTGAAGATATGGGATAACCCTAACCCTGACTAAATAATGCATTAAGTTTCTTTCTTGAACTTGAAATTATTCATATTGGCTACAGAGTAAAGACATCAGTAGTTATACAGGCATTTTGTTTATTCATATTCACAGTCATTGAATGTGGCTTTTTGTATTCATAATAGGGAGAACTTGAACAATTGGTGGCTGACTAAATACTTTTTTGCCCCACTGTATGTGGGGAGTGTTTATTAAAGCTCCTAAAAAATATAATCTGTTGAACTTTTTCCACCATCAATAACAATCCTGACCAATCATGTCGTGGTGCGCAATATACAGTGGGGCAAAAAAGTAGTAGTGCCACCGATTGTGCAAGTTCTCCCACTTTAAATAATGACAGAGGTCTGTAATTTTCATCATAGGTACACTTCAACTGTGAGAGACAGAATGTGAAAAAAAACAGGAATTCACATTGTAATATTTTTAAAGAATTTATTTGTAAATCATGGTGGAAAATAAGTATTTGGTCACTTCAAACAAGGAAGATCTCTGGCTCTCACAGACCTGGAACTTCTTCTTTAAAGGAATAGTTCACCGTTTTTACATACTGACATATGTTCTTACCTTACCTTAGACTAGTTAATATGTACCTGTCTGGTCTTAGTCCGTGCGCTCTGTCATGCAAACGGAGCAAAAACGGGAGCACAAACGCAGCCTCCTCTGTATACTGTATAGGACCCAAAAGGTAGCTCCCGCTAGAAGCTACCAAACTCTTCCAAGTGTTCCCTATTAAATGTATATAGTTACGTGACGTGTTACACTGCAAAGTATAGTAACACAGAAATGTAACTGTCGATTTTCTCAGCGGATAAAACGGGTACTATATTGTGAGGCGTAGTAATCTGAGGAGCGCTACGTCCGCTGTAAATCGACAGTTACATTTCTGTGTTACTATACTTTGCAGTGTAACACGTCACGTAACTATATACATTTAATAGGGAACACTTGGAAGAGTTTGGTAGCTTCTAGCGGGAGCTACCTTTTGGGTCCTATACAGTATAGAGAGGAGGCTGCGTTTGTGCTCCCGTTTTTGCTCCGTTTGCATGACAGAGCGCACGGACTAAGACCAGACAGGTACATATTAACTAGTCTAAGGTAAGGTAAGAACATATGTCAGTATGTAAAAACGGTGAACTATTCCTTTAAAGGGCCCATATCACGGTTTTTGACTTTTCTCTGCTTTAAACATGATTACAATGCTATTTGGCCTTCATACACAAGCCCACAGTAGTTTATTCATTGATTCTGTCAATCTTTTGTAAGAGAGCAATCTGTCTCCTTCCCCAGCGTGAGGCACAGAAACGCTCGGGTCCACTTCAGTGACGAAAACCACACTGATGACGCGCATGACCCCGTTTGCTTTGTATTTAAAATAGTTGTTAAATACTTTTGTCAAAACGGGGTAAACAATACACAATTAGTATGCTGTTTTTTGTCAAAAATAATAAAAATAAAAATAAATTAAAAGCCGGCGGGAGGATATTGACGGATCAAAACAGCGAATCAGAGCGCACAGGCTCCGGCTCCCGAGTCCAGCGTCTGTGGTCTGGTCTCGCGGACACCACATAGAGCTGCTGTTTTTATGCTTTTGTCAGCAACTAAAAGTGTTAGGATCACGTCAACTTGAATGAAGTGTGTTGACAAATATGTGACACACTATTTGGCCCTAAGAGGAAGAAAGCGGCTCGACCTTTTTCATCTGTTCATCTCATGGATCTATTATAATACCGGTTCATCTGCGACACTTCACTGAGACTGTTCCAGAACTACAGGGACAATGGAACTGGACTTACTCAAAAACTGATCTGGAAACACGTTATTCCCACGGTAAAAGACGTAACTCGGACCCCCTCGATCTGTAAGTAGTGACGCTAACTCGCTGTATACTTCTGTAAACTAAATAACTAGGGTCTGATTGTGCATCGAGGACATAGGGCTCGATGTGACGGATTGTCATTGTTGGAAAAAGTTTATTCTTATGTATGAAATTACTAAGTACAGGTGATAAACGACAAAAGCGTCACCGTGCGGGCGGGGGGGAGGCGGGCTCACAGGCAGAGGAGCAGACTTTTCTCTGGATCAGCTCGTTTGAGTCGAGGTGACGTCACCTCTATACAAGAGATGGCTCTAATCTCACAAGCCTTGATTGTTGTGTGGTGTATCATACACATTAATATCACACATGTGTATAGGATTGAGTGTGAAACATGAACAAAAGCGTGATATAGGACCTTTAATAAGCTCTTCTGTCCTCCACTCGTTACCTGTATTACTGGCACCTGTATGAACTATTTATCTGTATAAGAGACACCTGTCCTCAAACAGTCAGACTCCAAACTCTACTATGGCCAAGACCAAAGAGCTGTCGAAGGACACCAGGAAAAGAATTGTAGACCTGCACCAGACTGGGAAGAGTGAATCTACAATAGGCAAGCAGCTTGGTGTGAACAAATGAACTGTGGGAGTAATTATCAGAAAATGGAAGACACACAAGACCACTGATAATCTCCCTCGATCTGGGGCTCCAAGCAAGATCTCATCTCATGGGGTCAAAATGATCATGAGAACGGTGATCAAAAATCCCAGAACCACCTAGAAATGGATAAAGGGAAGGAAATGGATGGAATAATACCAGCTACTGTGTGTGCAAACCAGGTAAAGACCTATAGTAATCGTTTGACCTCTGTTATTGCCAACAAAGGTTAAATTTAGGGCTGTCAAATGATTAATTTTTTTAATTGAGTTAATTACAGTTTAAAAATTAGCAAGACACTTAACCCCACTTTGCGTCAAGCCCCCGCTGAAAGATCTCAGCTCCTGTGGACTCACCACCTGCAGGAGGATCAGTGAGGGGCTGGTGCTCTGTGAACTGGGTGCAGCTCTGACTGCCACCCCCCCGACCCAGAAATGGATTAAGGGGAAGAAGATGGATGGATGGATGGAACATTCTGTCTTTCTGTTTAGACTCAGACCAAAACCATTGTTTGTTACAGATGAGGGACATTTCAAAATAGTCTGAAATGCAGAATGTCATTAAATCTGTTTGATTTGCTCACACCATTACTTTTTTTGGCACAACTAACATGAACTGGTAGTTGAAAGGAAAATTAGGTACCTCAGCTTTAATTTAGCGAGTGCGCTTCGGGAGAAGACACGGAGGAGACTGAAGCTCCGCAGTCCAGCTTCAGCGCTGTACATATTGTGTGCATCGGTTACGCAAAGACACGTACGCACACTAGAGAATAGTTCTGTAATGGTTCTGTGCGTGGTCTTGGATGTGATCCCATTACGCAGCGCCGTTCGGCGTCATCACAGTCGCTGGAAGTGGGAACTGCTGTCCAGAGCGCTGTTGTGCCCGCAGCTCATCATGCAGAGTTCATACAGGAAACTACAAGTGCCCCGCGGTCACGCGTGTATTCTTTCAAAACTTGAATTCCCAGAGGGCCTACCTGCTCTGTCCCCATCTTACACACGCGCATGTGTCCGCGGTTTTCTGAGTGTTATTATGGGACGCATGGGCATGCGTCACATGCGTTCATTTTTTTAACGTGATTAATGAAAAAAATAAATTAAAGTGCGTTAACGTGATAATTTTGACAGCCCTAGTTATATTACAAAGTATTGAGTTGAATTTTTGTTATTGACCAAATACTTATTTTCCACCATAATTTAAAAATACATTCTTTAAAAATCCTGTAATGTGAATTCCTGGATTTCTTTTTCACATTCTGTCTCTCACAGTTGAAGTGTACCTATGATGAAAATTACAGACCTCTGTCATTATTTAAGTGGGGGAACTTGCACAATTGGTGGTTGACTAAATGCTTTTTGGCCCCACTGTATTATGACTATGATATTATGAGATATATACTTTGTATATAGGTATATATATTTATATATATATATATATATATATATATATATATATATATATATAATATACACATATACAGTGCCTTGCAAAAGTATTTGCCCCCCTTGAACCTTTCAACATTTCGCCACATTTCAGGCTTCAAACAAAAAGATATACAATTTTAATTTTTTGTCATGAATCAACAACAAGTGGGACACAATCGTGAAGTGGAACAAAATGTATTGGATCATTTAAACTTTTTTAACAAATAAAAAACTGAAAAGTGGGCGTGCAATATTATTCGGCCCCTTTGCTTTCAGTGCAGCAAACTCACTCCAGAAGTTCAGTGAGGATCTTTGAATGATCTAATGTTGTCCTAAATGACTGATGATGATAAATAGAATGCACCTGTGTGTAATCAAGTCTCCGTATAAATGCACCTGCTCTTTGATAGTCTCAGGGTTCTGTTTAAAGCGCAGAGAGAACCATGAAGACAAAGAAAAACATCAGGCAGGTCCGAGATACTGTTGTGGGGAAGTTTAAAGCCGGATTTGGATACAAAAAGATTTCCCAAGCTTTAAACATCTCAAGGAGCACTGTGCAAGCAATTATATTGAAATGGAAGGAGTTTCAGACCACTGCAAATCTACCAAGACCTGGCCGTCCCTCAGAACTTTCATCTCAAACAAGGAGCAGACTGATCAGAGATGCAGCCAAGAGGACCACGATCACTCTGGATGAACTGCAGATAACTACAGCTGAGGTGGGAGAGTCTGTCCATAGGACAACAGTCAGTCAAAGCCATTTCTCAAAGATATCCATAAGAATCTCGTTTAAAGTTTGCCACAAGACACCTGGGAGACACACCAAACATGTGGAAGAAGGTGCTCTGGTCAGATGAAACCAAAATCGAACTTTTTGGCCACAATGCAAAACAATATGTTTGGCGTAAAAGCAACACAGCTCATCACCCTGAACACACCATCCCCACTAGGGGTGGGAACCTCAGGGTACCTCACGATACGATACACGATACAAAGCTCACGATAACGATAATATCACGATAACGATATTACGATAACGATTTTATCACAATATGACGATTATTGATATATTGGTCAGAAATATACAATATGCCAATTTATGGCATAAATAAAAGAAAAAATACTCTTTATTTCATGATAAATAGAATGGAGATGCGTAATGTAGCCATATATTAAGTATTAATACCAATTAAAAAAAAAAAACTTAAAAAAAATAAAATAAAATAAAAAAGAACTTAGAAAACCTATTGGAGTCTGCAAAAGACCTGAGACTGGGACGGAGATTTATCTTCCAACAGGACAATGATCCAAAACATAAAACCAAATCTACAATGGAATGGTTCACAAATAGACGTATCCAGGTGTTAGAATGGCCAAGTCAAAGTCCAGACCTGAATCCAATTGAGAATCTGTGGAAAGAGCTGAAGACTGCTGTTCACAAACACTCTCCATCCAACCTCACTGAGCTCGAGCTGTTTTGCAAGGAAGAATGGGAAAGAATTCCAGTCTCTCGATGTGCAAAACTGATAGAGACATACCCCAAGCGACTTGCAGCTGTAATTGCAGCAAAAGGTGGCGCTACAAAGTATTAGCGCAAGGGGGCAGAATAATATGGCACGCCCCACTTTTCAGTTTTTTATTTGTTAAAAAAGTTTAAATTATCCAATAAATTTCGTTCCACTTCACGATTGTGTCCCACTTGTTGTTGATTCTTGACCAAAAATTTAATTTTTATATCTTTATGTTTGAAGCCTGAAATGTGGCGAAATGTTGAAAGGTTTAAGGGGGACGAATACTTTCGCACTGTATATAATTATATCATATATCATGTCTTTGGCTCAGCTTCTTTGCCACCAGGGTCTAGGGGGGTCGCCAGCTCAGTTTCTAGTGAATCCTAATTCACTAGAAACTCTCCCCAATCCTAATGCAATAAATATATAGGTCTATATTACTCTGCTGGTATTTATTCATGCATCTCAACAATAAATATTCTAATGCAAGCTTCATCTAAAGGGTTATGTTAAAATGTAGGATTGTCTGCACATCAGTGGGAGAACGTTTTTTTAATGCTTCACATTACCGCTTTACAGCACAAAGCAATACATTACTTTAATTACCTTATTTTTGTAATGCGTTCCTGGGCTACACTGGGACCAAGGACACTTGGACTCAGACTTGTTCCAGATTAAAGGGCCACATTCCTGATGTGTTCTCATGCTCTCTGATATCTCTGTAATCCTCTCCCAGCGGCAGGAGATGGACGGCCCCCGGGAACAGAGGCTGTGTGGGAAATGGCCTCTCGGTGACAACATGAGGGATATGTTTACATGGTAAGACTGACACCACTCACTATGTTTGTGTTCTGTGGGAAACCAGATGTGTTCAGGCTAATTCAGAGTCAAGCTAGTTTGAGGATCATCCACACACACATTCCTGTGGCAGTAACAGTGTCAGGACCTCTCCTGGTGTGTTCTCACCGTGCACTGTGATTGGCTCAAAGATTACTGTGTATGTCAGGTATATACGTTTAAACATACACTTTAAACTCACACAGCCCTAATTCTTTTAGTATGAAAACAACTTGGATATTTTCAACTTTATTGTTTTAAAAGTGTGATATTAACAGTGACGTGGAGGTCAGGGGAGACGGGGGGGAAATCAAAGGAAAATCTAATGATAAATGGCTGTCATTGTGTAACCATGTCCTGCTGGTGATTGAAACTCTGACCGCTCGTAGCATTTTTGAGCCAACATGGGCTAGCATCAGTACAGACTCAAATCCTGCAGCATGTTGAGCTAACATGGGCTAGCATCAGTACAGACTCAAATGCTGTAGCATGTGGAGCTAACATGGGCTAGCATCAGTACAGACTCAAATGCTGTCATTTTAGATATTGTTATTTTGCATTTTAACCAATTAAATATCGTAATAATGGGTAATTAAATGCTGTTTATGTGAGTAATATATTGAACCTGATTGTGAGTCTGGACACTAGAGGGCGGTGTCAGAAGTGAAGCATGTTTTACTTGATGCATAACATTTTTAGATTGATCTATAGGAGGATCTTTGTTTACACCCGCGTGCGCCCCTGGCTGGGTGGCAAAAAGACAGAGCGGCCCATACTGAAGCATGGATGCGACCAGATTCCGATTCCGATTCATTTATTTGCCATTTGCAGTAAAACCACATAGGAAAAACTGTGCAAGACTACCCCAGTGTGCACCACACACACCAGAGCTCTTGCCACGGCGCCATGCGAATGCGCCATGCGACCAGTACTTTTAAAAGACTCAGTGGGCGAAGAGCACTGTATATAAGCACTTTAACACAAGAAGATTAGAGCAGATATAAAGACAAGCTAAAATTAAGTATATGAGACCGAACTGAACAAATTCAAAGCCCAGATGAGACCTGGGATGACGAGAAAAACATTGGTCAGACTCACCTCTTTTGGCACCAATCTGCTGGGACTGGGACGCAGGCAAGGGCGTAGGTTTGCGTGGGGACCATGGGGACATGTCCCCACCAATATTTGGTGAGGACTAAAAAGTCCCCACCAAAATGACATGATGTACCGTGACCCGGACGGTCCGGGACACATGTCTTCCGTTTGTGCATACGTCACGCCTCCTCCTCGCCTCCAGAGCAGCAGCAGCAGCAGCAGCACGTGACCCGTTCCGTTCTCTGCAGTGATTGGCTGTCTTCTTCAGCGCCAAACTGAAGCACTGAGCAACTGTTTAATTTTTAAAAGTTAGCCAGCGTGAAGCAAGTGTTTTTTTTCGTTCCCTGAGCGTTGTAGCACGTGAGTAATCAGAGGAAAGTACTGTAGATCTATTACCATTCAAAGTACTTACGTTATTTCTAATCTGTCAGCGCACTGTTTAATGTTCCGAGGAGCTCACACGGCACAGAGACAGAACAGAACTGGCTCCAATAAAGAAACAGGTTGGTTGAAAGGCTGAGAAAATACTTATTGTGCTCTTACTATCCAAAATGTATAAGTGGGTGTGTTGTGTGAATCAGGATAAACTAGGAATAAAAATATTCCACGGATCCACGATTTACAACCTTTATCTGCTGATAATGTAATTTCTGTGAAATGTGTGACAGCGGGCACTTGCTGGTATTTGCTCTAAGCGCATTCAAGCGATGCACTCGAATGTGCACGTCCTGGTGCAGCTGCTGCCGCTTTGTAATGACAGCCGCGGCGCTCAGTGAAAGCACAGCTCTAACATGGTACCGAGCTCGGACCATATGCAGACAGAACCATGTTGCAAGTGCGGGTCTCCCTCGTATCTCCCCCGTTTCTCCCCTGTGTCTCCCCTGTGTCTCTGACATGTCTCCCCCCTGACTCTTCACAAAGCGCAACCAGCGCTCCCGAAATTAAAGCTCGGATACCTAAATTTTCCATTGCGTTAACGATGCATGCTGGTTGTGCGCAAAACACACCACAACAGGTCATTTAAGTTTTTATTTTGCATAATTGAGAGCCCTGTGAGTCATTACTTGCCTTTTTGGGTTGAGAGTGGAATAAAAAAAAGAAAATATAGAAACATCCACACTGTTACTTATTGCCAAACTCTTGTTAACTCATTGTATTGAGAAATACTATGTAACTTTTGACATTGGCCAAGTTATATAAATGATTCTGCAGTTCATGTATATGAATGTCTGTTTTTGATTGTCTATACCAGGGGTCGGGAACCCAAAATGTTCAAAGAGCCATAATTGACAAAAAAACTAAAAACAACATCTGTCTGGAGCCGCAAAAAAATAACAGCCTTGTATAAGGCTTTTATGAAGGTAACACAGGACGCAAGATGTATTAGCTATATTAGCCTAATATCTAAATTACAAAGTAAAGGCTACAAATACATAATAATCATTCATGATTATCAAATGTGTATTTTCACTGCAGCGTGTCGCACCACGCGTGTCGTGAATGACGCAACACGTGACAACTCTGCTTTAGTTTAACTTTTAACATTTTTTTGCCTTCATGCAATTATAGAAATACAGTAAATCAATCTGCTTTGGGCTCAGAGGTCACATACCTGCATCACTGTCTGCTCATATCCATCACGT